>CM074718.1:90409445-90604445 GCA_037306005.1 Rhinophrynus dorsalis | reverse complement strand
TGAAACACAAAACATTAATGAGGATTTCATAGATTTATTCACAAAATTCTGGTAGAATTCTCAAGAAAGGCTCCTTTTGTAAGCCGAAGCGTCGGCCATAATTGTGCTAATCTGTCTGTGTATCTATGGGGCTTTTCGTTCTTATCAAAACAAAAAATAGCAGTTGTGGGGAATATACTTTTTAGATGAAATAAATATTTCACTTATGATTTTTCATTGACCGTGTTATTATAAAATACAAATCTGATGAAACCCCTAGATTTGGCCATTTTAGATATGATTCATACTGGTGACCGCTTCTCATAATAAACATATGATTAGTGCAATATTCATATTATTATATGGCATAGTGTAATTCTGTGTTAGCACTTCTATAAATATGTTTTTCCTCTACATAAAGGTAAATGAGGTTGCCGCATTGAGTACCATTTTCCCATATAACCTGGGGTGGTTGGCTGTTGGATTAGAAGGTTTTTACCTTCTACTGATCTAATGAAAAAAAATAAAATAGGAGCAATTTCGGGGCAAATGAGCCCTGTGGATAAAATAACATTTCTCCAAATTCTCATTGGCTGAATTTTTTTTTAATGCTTTGGATAAATTTTAGCTTTTAAGGGGGTAAAAGCACAATTTCAATGAATGGACATGTTTATATCTCCCTTATGGTGCAATGGTTTGCTCCAGAACGGCAGTTCTTTTATTTTGAGCATAAGGTCCATATAAATAAATGTTAACCCTTTGAGTGCCAGAGGGGCATGCAACGCATTGCTTTGCAATGCGTTGCGCACCTCTCTGGCACTCAAAGGGTTAATGGTGCTAAATATGATCATTTCAGTAATCTCCTATGAGCGGAAGTGCTTATGCCAATGTCTTCAGTATCTTGTATATACCATCCTCTCACTGGGTGCCGAGTGTGCTAATGTGTTTAACCCGTTAAGGACCAGAGGGTTGTCCAACGCATTGTAATGCATCGCACATCCCTCAGGACCATAAAAGGTTAAGCATACTCTGTCAATAGTTGCTTATTTTATTCTGGTTTTCAAAAAGCTTCTTAGCAAATAAACACTGAATATATATATATATATAAATATATATATATATATATATATATATATATATATATATATAGTAATTCAAGAAAACTGACTTTTTATATATTTATTTTATTTAAATAAAATGTGATATTACAATCAATATATTCAATATATTATAATTATAGTGACTTTTTATGATATAATGAATGAGATTGATGTATTAAAAAATGACAATAATTTTGGGGTAAACCAAGTGTTTCATGGGGAGGGGATTCAAATTCCTATCGAAATTATCGGTCATTTAACTATTGGGTCACTTGAGAGGTCGGCAAGGTATTGGGGTTGAACGTCCCCTTTAAATCTAAGGGGATTGATGGAATCTATATTGGGACACATATCTGAGAGTTTAGTAAAATTGAAACAGATAATTTCACCGTTTTACTGAAAATAATGCGATTCATGTAAAAGAGATTGTATCATATACTTCGGATGCAGTGGCTTGTGCTCGAATTTCCTTGATAAATAGGACGCAAGGGAATTTATTTATCAAGCTGGAGAGGGGTAATTCTGGGGCAAAGCAACTGCACCATCGGGTGTGTGAACATTTCAATTTTATATGAAGGACTTTTAAAGGAACACTAACAAAAACAAACAAAAACGAATAGGCTGATGTCACTTTAAATATCACGGGTTTACAGCCAGTAAGTGTGAATATGTATGTTTGTATATATGTATGTGTATGTATGTATATATGTATGTGTATGTATGTATGTATTATTCCTATGTTATATAGGTAAAATATCATCCTAATGTATATAAGGTTTTTTGTGCTGTTTGTATGGAGACATAAGAGCTAAAGTCAGTTCATTTGTTATGATTACAGCCCATTGCTCCTGTATTCACAAAGGTAGTTATCTCAGTCCTTTTACAGATAATACTGGATAAACAAATTGGAGCACTGGATCCCAGTAAAAGGCAGGGAAGTCTGCTCCACCAGAGCTCATATGTAAGACTGGATACTAGGCCTCAGGACACAAGATGTCTACAGAGGTTAGCATGAAGTACAGGACGTACAGAGAGATATATATAATGGGTTGGTATGCAGTGGATACAAAATCAGTACAAATAAAAACTCCAATTGGTGTAAACCAGGGCTCAAACTACTCGAAAACCAGACACTTTGTGAGACCTCGCTGGCATTTCAGGGGTTAAACGACACATTTTAAATCAATTTAATTTTTTTGGATTTTTATTTGTTCTCACTCTCTCCCTCCATTATTTCTCTCTTTATCTATTCTCTGTATCCCTCCATTTTCTCTTTATAGATTCTCTCTCCCTCCGTTATTTCTCTGTCTCCCTCCTTCCACAACTCTCCCCCCATTCTCTTTCTCCCCACTATCTCTGTCTCTCTCCCCCCATTCTCTTTCTCCCCCACTCGCTCTCTCTCTCTCTCTCTCTCTCTCTCTCTCCCCCATTCTCTCTGTCTGTCTCTTTCTCTCTCCCTTTCCTTGTATCTCTCCACACTTATCTGGCTCCATGTTTCTCCCCTTGCTCTCTTTCTTCTCTCATTACTACCTGTCCACACACACACACACACAGGACACTGGGGTGCCAATAAGATCCCAAGCAGGGTGCTACATGGACATGTATATGTAGTGTGCAGGAATATGAGGAAACACATAGATCCCAGGCAGGGTGGTACATAGACATGTGTGTATATGTAGTGTGCAGGAATATGAGGAAACACATAGATCCCAGGTAGGGTGGTACATAGACGTGTGTATATGTAGTGTGCAGGAATATGAGGAAACACATAGATCCCAGGCAGGGTGGTACATAGACATGTGTGTATGTACATAGACATGTGTGTATATGTAGTGTGCAGGAATATGAGGAAACATAGATCCCAGGCAGGATGGTACATAGACATGTGTGTATATGTAGTGTGCAGGAATATGAGGAAACACATAGATTCCAGGCAGGGTGGTACATAGACATGTATATGTAGTGTGCAGGAATATGAGGAAACACAGAGATCCCAGGCAGGGTGGTAGATAGACATGTATGTATATGTAGTGTGCAGGAATATGAGGAAACACAGAGATCCCAGGCAGGGTGGTAGATAGACATGTATGTATATGTAGTGTGCAGGAATATGAGGAAACACATAGATCCCAGGCAGGGTGGTACATAGACATGTATGTATATGTAGTGTGCAGGAATATGAGGAAACAGAGATCCCAGGCAGGATGGTACATAGACATGTATATGTAGTGTGCAGGAATATGAGGAAACACATAGATCCCAGGCAGGGTGGTACATAGACATGTATGTATATGTAGTGTGCAGGAATATGAGGAAACATAGATCCCAGGCAGGGTGGTACATAGACATGTATGTATATGTAGTGTGCAGGGATATGAGGAAACACATAGATCCCAGGCAGGGTGGTACATAGACATGTATGTATATGTAGTGTGCAGGGATATGAGGAAACACATAGATCCCAGGCAGGGTGGTACATAGACATGTATGTATATGTAGTGTGCAGGGATATGAGGAAACACAGTGATCCCAGGCAGGATGGTACATAGACAAGGATATGCATTGTGCAGGAGTAGGAGGAAACATAGAGATCCCAAGCAGGGTGGTACATAGACATGTATATGTAGTGTGCAGGAATTGTAGATGCCCTGGAGATCTCAGGTTGCAGGGGCAGAGGAATGTCCCAGGAAGATATGGGTGTAAAGGCACAAAGGCATGGCAGTGACAGATAGAGCAGAGCAGGACAGCTCCAGGCAGCATCAAAAGCTACAGAGGAGCCCACGGGAAGGGGTCAGTGGGGGCTTCTCTTGTGTCCAGCACGGCTGAAAGGAGCCCAAAACAAACAGGCAAAGAAAGCCCAGTGCCTGTATATAAAAGCAAACTGCCCTTATAGAAAGGGACAGGACCGGCAGAAAGTGGGGAATACAGACAACCATATGAATACATGTGCTTTGATTGGTGACATGAGATTGATGACAAGTTAATGAAGGTCCATTGCACTGGGTGACAGGCTTGTACAGGGAGCAGCCCGGAGCATGGGGCCATCACACAGGCCGGCAGCAGGTTCAAAGCGAATCCTTCTACTGGCGAACAAATAGCCGCATAGGGGACATTAGCACAGAGGTGGCGCAAACCCGGCGCATTGTAGAGCAATGATCCTAAGGCATCTCCAGCTTTCAAGAGTTTAGAATCCCAGTTTAACCATTTAAGGACCAGATGCGGATGCAAATCATTGCTGGTCCTCAAATGGTTAAATCGATGTGAATTTGGGGAATCAGATTGTTCCGGGGTGTTTAGTTTCCCTTAGAATGACTCCATTATATTTGGGCATATGGCACACACATTGCATGTCAGCTGAGCAAGGGAGATAGCTCTACAGGCCTTGTACTAAACGGCTTCTGGGTGCAAACATAGCAACACATCAACGCGGAGCAGTTCTGGATAAAATTAACCCTTAGCTGGATAGATAGATGGAATTAATATAATAGTCATCCCCCTCACCTATGCATTAATTGGTTTCCTCCATAACTGCATCTCTCTAATTTGATCTATCCCACCCTATGGCCCATTTGAATAAAAGGAAACTGGAGTTATTATTGACTAAACCAACTGCACCACAGGGGACACATGAACATTCCTGTTACATTAAATTTGGCTTTTAACTCCTTCAGTGCAGGAGGGGTCTCCAAAGCATTGGCAAAGCAATGTTTTGGATACATCTCTGGCATTAAGCTAGTTTAAAAGCTCGGTTTAAGTGCGTGGGGATGTAGGAATGTGTATGTGTCCCCTATGGTGCAGTTGGTTTAGTCCAGAATAACCCCCGATTTGCTTTTATAATAATGGGCCTTAGGTCTTTATGTATCAAAGCAAACCTGAGCACTTCCAAAGCAAAACAAATGTACCATAGGGGAACATGCACGATTCCCATAGATATAAACGGTACATTTAACCACTTGAATGTTGGAGACCTCTGTTGCATCCAAGGGGTTAAACGTCTCATGTAAATCCATAGTAATTTTAGGAACTCAAATTTGTCCCCTGTGGGGCAGTCGGTTTGCACCAGAATTGCTGCAGTTTGCTCCGATACATAAGGAACTATGTGTTTTTAGAAATTCATCATAAATATAAACGAAATGATATCTGTAGAAATCCACCCAAATCTTACTGTATGATTGTCACCAAGCGAGGTGTTTATATAGAAAAACAGGGAAGTAGTAAAGAAATGCTATTGTACAATGCGTGTCACCAGGCGAGGTGTTTATATAGAAGAACATGGAAGCAGTAAAGAAATGCTACTGTACAATGCGTGTCACCAGGCGAGGTGTTTATATAGAAGAACATGGAAGCAGTAAAGAAATGCTACTGTACAATGCGTGTCACCAGGCGAGGTGTTTATATAGAAAAGCTGGGAAGCAGTAAAGAAATGCTATTGTACAATACGTGCAGTTTGTCAGAATGAGAAAAGCATTTTATTGGAAGAAAACAAACGATCAAATAAACAGAGTTTATAATGAATACAGTATAGTTACTACCTGGGGTAACAGGGGGCAAAGAAGCAAGTATTATACTGTATGTACCAGACAACACCTACATATTAACAGAAGAGGACAATGTCCTATCTCCTGGAATCATTCTGGACTAAACTAACTGCACCATAGAGTTCAAATAATAATTCCCCAAATGGCAATTGATTTAAATGGGAATTTTAACCCATTTTAATGCCAGAGAGGTCTACCTCTCTAGCATTTGAAAGAGTTAAAATCCCCCTGTATATCAATAAAGATCTGTATATGTTCCCTATGATGCCCTTGGTTTAAGCCAGAATTACTCCGGCTCAGTTTAGTAGATCAGCCTCACTGACACAGCACATTGATGCGGATGTACCTGCACCTTAAGGGATAGATACACATTCCATCCGAGCTAACTGGAGCATTTAACACCTGGAATGATAAAGAGAACTTCAACGTGATTTACTATTCAATGGTTTAAACACCCCATTAAAATGCTTTGGAATTTGGGGAATTTTTATTTGTGTTCTATGGTGCGATTGGTAATTGCTAAAATTCAGTACATCAGTGACATTCTTTCTTTCCTGTGAATTGGACACGAGTGGGCGGATTTCCTTTAATGATCTAGTGAAAGGAGTCAATCCTCAGTGCTTTGTGTGGGTGATCATTGTTATTATCAGATCAGCCTTGCTAATGGGGGCATTTGAGGGCTGGAAAACATGTGACTTTCCAGCTGTCAGGCTACAATTTCCATTAACGCCTAAAGGCTGGCTAAAGATAATGGGAGTTGTATGCCAATAACGGTTGGGGAGCCATTAGTTGCCCATCTCTGTGGGTGATAATCTGATGTGGCCTCCTGTGCCTCATCCTGATGCCTTTGTTCCTGGCCCGTGTGTGATCTGTAAAGTCGGTGACACATTATTAGTTAAGGGAGGAGATTCACAGTTTGATGAAGATATAACGCACTCTGATCTCCTACCAACCCCAAACCAATTCATCTGGGCAGCCGCAATCTGTTCACTTTCCCCTCCAGCAGTCACTGCATTGGAATAGAGATGTCTGGGCTATATTCATGTCTGTAGCATAGTGTGGAAATTAAAATTCCCTTTCATTCAAATAGAGCTTTTAACCCCTTAGTTACCAGAGAGGTCCCCATCGCAATTTGTAGAAGACCTCCAGTATTGAAGGGGTTAAAATCCCTATTTAGATTAAGGAGAATGTTAATTTATCCACTATGTGTAGTTAGTTTTCTACAGAATTGCACCACTTTCTATTTAATGAATAGTAATCCTTTACTTTGGCTTCCCATATTCTGAAAGTACATGATACCGTAAAGTCAAGTTGCCTCTAGGTTTATTGTCATTATTATCACAGTATATTTTTCATCTTCACCTATTTTTTTTCACTTTTATGTCCTTGACAATGAGCTACATATATCTGTTTGCAGAGAGCTTCCTGTCAAGGAACATGGAAGCAGATCTAAGTACCTTGTATAATATGTAAAGTAGAAATAAATGGTTACTGTTAATTTAAAGAGATATTATGGCACATTAAGAACTGTATTTTGCAGAGTGTACCCTGCTGAGTAAAACAATTGCACTCTCACTGCTAAGGGATGTTCTATTCAAAGTTATTGCAGCCCAAACTTGTTTTTTTTTAATTCAGCGCCTACATGGCCTGAAATGTTACAGAGGTAATATTGCTTTAACAGTCTATAAAGGGTTATTGTCATCAAGAATTGCTGTCATAGACAGGGCAACCATAAAATGTTATGTAAGTATTGCACCCGAAAAATGGAAGTTTGGGCTGCAATAACTTCTGAATATAACGTCTCTCAGCAGTGGGAACACATGTTTTCCTGTGATATACACTACGATATATATATATATATATATATATATAGACCGGTGAACTGTGCATCGCATTGCCCTTATGATTTCGCACACAGTGCAGTTCAGGCGGGACCCGTTTAATTGCTGCAGAGGTGAGTCTCACTGTTCCGATTTTCACACGCCGCCCCTGATTCGCTGCCTGCTGCTGATTTCCGCCCCCATGCCGCCTGGGGGGGGGGCGGCAGACAGCGAAACAATATAAAATATATATATGATTTTTTTTTCTCAAAAGAATAGGGCAGCACGTGTGAGACTTGTCATCAAAGCAAATATTTATTGAAAATAAGGCAATAATAAATGGTCAACGTTTCGGTCCTGAATGGGGCCTTTCCCTTGTCTTGAGAAAGGCCACTTTCAGGGACCGAAACGTTGACCATTTATTATTGCCTTATTTTCAATAAATATTTGCTTTGATAACAAATCCCAGGGGTGCTGCCCTATTCTTCTGACTTTATATCTGCACTTATTTCAAGCTATTGTGCACCTGGTAATAACAGCTATACAGAGTGAGTGCTTTCACACGCCTATATTTCCCATATTCTATTCTATTCTATTCTATTCTATTCAATACTACTCCTTTAATGAATAAAGCCCTTTGGATAAAAGAAATCTTCCCCTATGGACCTGGATTAATTTAGTTTATTCCAGAATGGGACCCTTTTAACTTAATAAATAAGGTCCAGTACCTAATTCCAGGTGGAAAGATCTTCTGCCATATAACAAATCTGGTTACCTAGAAAGAAGAAAGCTTTGGGCCTGAGATCCATTATCATATTTTAGGATCAGAGTGAGAGGCGAAACACCAAGACTTAGTGTGAAAACAAACCAAACAGGTAAAATATAATAAAACCTATTAGAGCACAAAAAATCCAGATTTTCCCAGAAATGAAGGAAGTGGACAATGAACCTCACTGAAGAATCTGACCATCACTTTTTACTGTCTGCGTTCCTTTCTACTTTTCTTTGCTATGTAGTTAGGTACTAGTCGCTATGTGGCATATAATTAACCTTTTGATTGCCAGAGATATGTGGATGAGCAATTCTGGGTCAAAGCCCGTTTAACCCTTTGAGTGCCAGAGGGGTACGCAACGCATTGCTTTGCAGTGTGTTGCGTCCCCCTCTGGCACTCAAAGGGTTAATGAAATGAGGGCCCTAATCCATTGAACGTATTGGTCTCCTTAGCAACAAATTGGTTCATTTTATAGTTATTGTGCAGTTGCTTTGCATCAGAATTGTCTTATGTGCTTATGTTTTATACATTTACTAGTTTTAAAGCCCGTGTACTCGGGCCAACACTGGCGGAGTTGCAGTCATGCGCAGTACTGACTGCCAGCGCCGCAGCTGATACAGAGCAGGGCACTGCGAATTCAGACCGTAGTCCTCTCTGCGCCCTTTCGTGGGACCAAGCGGTGCCAGGAAGGTGCACAGAGAGGACTCCAGTCTGAATTCGGAGCGCCCCACTCCGTATCAGCTGTGGTGCGGGCAGTCTGTACTGCGCATGACTGCAGCACGCGCATCCGTCTCTACTGCACATGCCTGCTTCTGACAAACATCCTTAGCGAATCATAATATAGGATAATATACAAATGCCCTTCTAGCCTATTTTGGGTATTTCTCTGTGTAGCATTGTTTTTTATTTTATATGTATTGTGTGTGTCACACACACACATAAAACATATAAAATAAGAAATGCTAAACAGAGAAATAGTGCTCATTCTCGTAAATAAGCTGTTGTCATAAGCTATTGTTTTCTGGGCCTGTGTACCTATAATATAGGAATATATAAAATCATTGGTATGCTCCCTCAGGCAGGCCTGTGTATCAGTGTGAATGTTTATATCATAATACCTGCACTGTTTCTCCCTATTGTATATGCATATGATAGCCCTCTAGAAATAAAAGATAGTGAAACATTTGCATGCTTTAAATAGACTGAGAAGTTCTATTCATACAGTCTTCATTCATTATTAGTTGGTTGGATTAAAATGACCTATGCAGATAATAATTTGGGATTATACTCAATTTATAGGGTTGGATTTGCTATTAGGCAAAGCAGGCAGCTTCCTGGAGTACTTCATTATCAGTTACTCATGTGATGTGATAGCCCTGACCACTGCTGCCCCCCTACATGTTGTACTCATCCATTTTATGCAGGCATTGGCAAGCTTTGGCACCCTAGCTGTTGCTCGTTTTTGACTCCCAGTGAAGAAATAGGTATTAGGCATCTATTGTCTACTAACAGCTAGAAAACCACAGGTCTTAAATGAAAAAAAACAGATCCAGACTTTCTTAGGCAGGGTTTGAAGCTGCAGATCTAGCATGTTTATTCAAACCACAGTGAACCCACAATATTTGGGGGTCTAGTCCACTTCCATGTTTAAGAAGGCTAGACACAAAACACATTGACTGGCTCACTGTGCTTTGAATAAACATGCTACATCTGTAACTTTATATGGCACTTCAGCTTTGTTGTACTACAACTCCAATCCTCCTGAAGTGTCTATTGGCAGGTGGAGAATTAATGCAATTGTATTCAAACTACAGCTGGAGAGCAATGCAGGGCCAGATTTCCCATTAGGGTAGGGGTGGGCAGCTTTCACCCCCCCAGTAGCCAAGGGGTTAAAAGCTTTTTTGTGTTTGCATGTAATTAGTTAAGGGCATTTTCTGTGCCAAGCAAGAGTGGTTTTGGTGAAGGAGGGGTTTGGCCATGGTATTTTCTAGGACCGTGCAGAGAGTGCAGCCTCACTGTGAGGCAGGCAACATGGTTCACTTTCCAGTAAGATTAAGTTTAATAGGTGCAGGGGGTGCTGCTTTCGAAGTGTATATCTCAGCTCCCCTGCATGAATCTGTTCAGGAGTGGTAACACTGGAAAGGGCAGAGTCTCTTCCAATGAAATCAACCATGGACGGGAGGGGGGGGTTAAGCACTAAGGCTTGATAAAGAAGAGAGAAAGCAGAGATCACTTCTCCAATGAGATCATTTCTCCAGTTCCTATGTTATTCTATAGAGCCTATGCATAAAGATCTCCAAAGTTGGAGAAATCTTAGTGCATTGGTTCCATAGAATAACATAGGACTTAGAGAAGTGACATCACTGGAGACGTCATCTCCACTTTATCACCTTTTTATTACACCTTAGTGCATCCCTCCACTTTTCCTGTAATCTGGTAGTGCCCCACAGGTATCATGTAATATTATGTATTGCTGTGCTGGTTTTGTATAAAAAATGTGCGTCTCATGTAATACTACTGGTTTCTTGTGTTGGTATATTATCGTGCTGGTCTCATGTAATGTGTACTTGCCGGACACATGTTCTGCTGTTGTTGTGATGTTCTACTAGTCTCATGTTATGGTTTATGTCCTGTCTGTCTCTTATAAAGGTGGCTCTCTCTAACCAAACTGGAGGACCAATTTTGCATTGGGCCCAATTTCTCTCGTCTCTCTAATTAATGGATTTCCATATGATTGTGCCTTGTGAGGACCCATCCCACCAACTCCACTGGTTCTCTCACTCTTTAGGCTCACACAGTAACAGGTTGAAGAATCTTCATAAAACCCTATAACCCCAGAATTTTTGTGAGTACTATCCCCTTGTCACAGAGCTTACAAATTAATAAGATATAGAAATATTGGTAGCATGAAAAAGGAAGCAACAACAGGGTCATACAATAGACTCTTCCTCTGCAGCCTAAACTATAAATCCACCACTCAAACGAATTCACATATGTACAAGATAAAAATAGTGCCAAGACTTGTTCTTTTATTTTAAACATCTTAAAAGGAATTACCCACAGTGGGTCACTTACTGTGAACTGCAAGCTCATTGGTGCCATGAGGCTCACCTATATGATGCCGCATATGCGTCTCTGTAGTGCCATGTTGATGACCCACATAGCACCACAGGCCTTGATCTTTACAGGACTTGATCCTCAGTGGTAATGCCTTCTAAATTGTGAGCTCTGTGGTGTCATATCGGTAATGTATTTAGAATTAATGTTCTGTGGTGTCATGTGATTCATACAATGTTGACTGTATGGTCTGTGGTACCATGTAGGTGACCTTCATGGCACCACGGAGCCTGGCTTCACAGGAACTGACACACACATTAGGTAATTCCTCTTAGATTGTAAGCTCTGTAATGTTATGTGTCAAACACTGTAGACTGTGAGCTCCGTGGTTGATGTGGAACATACATTGTAGACTGCAGGCTCTGCTGTCATGTGTTACCCATTTTAGATTGTAAGCTCTGTGTATTAATGTGGATGACCCTCATGGCACCACAGAGCTTGCACTTTTCAGAATGTGATGAACTGAGGGGGATTCTCTTCATGAGATGTTCTGGGCTCAGCCATGACACCCCAATGTGTACCACTGTCCACTGGTAGTGACAGATCCAAAAATACACTGTATAACACCCTAGCTTTGTTCCACGATCCACTGCTAATCACAGAACCACGCATAAACTGTCTGACACACCAGCCTCCTTCCACTGACCATTGGTAGTCATAAATCCACATATATACTGTCTGAAACCCAAGTCACAGAAACACATTTAAGCTATCTGACACACCAGCCTTCTTCCACTGTCCATTGGTAGTCACAGAACCACACCTAAGCTATCTGACAACTCATCCTTGTTCCACTGTCCACTGGAAGTTACAGAACCACAAATACACTTTCTGACAACCCATCCATGTTCCACTATCCAATGGTAGTTACAGAACAACACATATGCTGTCTAACATTCCAGCTTTGATCCACTGTCCACCGGTAGTCACATAACCACACATACAATATCTGGCATTCCAAACTTGTTCCGGTGTCCACTGGTATCCACAGAACCACACATGTACTGTCTTATATTCCAGCATTTTGTCCACTATTCATTGGTAGTCACATAACCACACATACATTGCCTGGCATTCCTGCCTTGTTTCAATGTCCATTAGAGTCCACATAATCACACATACACTGTCTGGCATTCCAGCTTTGTTCCACTGTCCACTGGTAATCACAGAATCACATATACATTGACATCCCAGCCTTGTTCCACTGGTAGTTACAAATGCACACACTTACAGTCTGAAAAGTTCAACCCAGCCTTCTTCCACTGTATGATTTTTATTCCTTTATTTTGTCTCTGTTATTATGCTGCAGTATCCAGTAGGTTTCACATAATGGTACAATGCTCTGATTGCTGATCTCTTATAATGGTGTGGGATCTATTGTTCTCTCTAATGTTAATGATGCATATGACCTTCATATCTTATGTCACTCTAACACTAAATATGTTTTTTCCTGGAGGTGTGCACTGAATAATGCATAGTCACTTAAAATGTGTGTGTGTGGGGGGGGGGGCACATTTTAGCATTTCTCACTCACCATATTGCCCTAACAATAAGTGGGTCTTATTACTTTGTTCATAAGAAGGTCTTACCTAGGTAAATGCCCTTCAAACCTTCAAAGACAGTTACTGTATTTCTATTTATGTGTTGCTCTCTGTTTAGGCTGCTGCTAGTTATTTCAATTTCAGTTTGTTTCAAACTGATGACAACTTGTGTCCCTTATGAGTCATTCAAGTCTATAACAGACTATTGTTTGTCATGAGGAGGTGTGATCTAGAGGCAGACTTCAACAGAGATCACTATATACAGTAAACTGCAGAGATAATGCAAAAACATACAGAATGATATCGGGACTTCTGCCAATAGTGTCCTCTACACTCTCTTTGTCTGTGGACGTGTTCCAAAACTCTATTCTGGGTCTTCTACTTTTCTTCCTGTACACTCTTTTATTGAGTGAACTTATCAATTAATTTGGCTTCAAATATCATCTATATTCTGCCAATACCTAAATTCTCATGTCCACTCCATCATCCAAAGATAAACATATCAAAAACACACTTCTTATTTTTCTCTCCAAGAGCTCCCCTAACATCCAGTTTACCATTATAGTAGATGGAATTGAAATTCATCCAATTAACTCAACATGCTGCCTAGTGTCCATATTTGATTGTTCCCCTTTCCTTCTTCCATCACACTTGACAAATCTGTTGCTTCTTCTTTTGCAATAATTCTAAAATCAACACGTTCCTGTCTCAGAAAACAACTAAAATTTTTATAAATGCCCTCATTCTATCCCACTTAGACTACCTTCAACCTTCTACTAACTGTCCTCCCTGCTTCTCCTATGCAGTCTATCCTAAACTCAGCTGCATGAATCACCACATTATTTTTAAACACAGAATCTGCTCACATCATTCTTAGACATCTAACGTGGATCCTTATTTATCACAGTATCACCTACAAAGACCTTCTTCTTACCTTTAAAGCTCTCCACACTGCCGCCCCCTTTATGTTCCCAGTCTCTTTCTTTGCTCAGCATACAATAACCTTCTTGTTACAACATCCGCACCCCCTGTTCTCTTCCGCCTAAAACCCTTTCCACTTTCTGCTCCCTACCTCTGGAACGCCATATCTCTGTACCTATATCAAGAACTATCCCCATCTGTCTTTAAATCTACCCTAAGATCCTATCATCTGGCGCACTAGCACCATACACTGCCTACTGATAAAAACTGCAATCTTACTCACAGCACTTGACACCCTTGTATCCTGCTGTCTGTCTCCTGTTACCAGTTTAGACTGTACATTGGGACTTTTTTCTTTCCATTGTAAATTGTTGGTAATTTCACTTCTCCCCTGCGGTGCAGTTGGTTTGCCCCAGAACTGCACCTCTTTACCTTACTGATTAGAGCCCTTAGAGACTTGTTTGTCAAGAGACAAAGGTGCAGTTCTGGAGCAAACTAGCTACACCAGACAGAAATGAAAATTCTCAATTATTTAACTGTTTGAGTGCCAGAGAGGTATCCAACGCATACCTCTGTGGCACTCAGAGAAGTAATGCCTCCAATAAGAACCCCCACTTACCTGACTATATCCAGAGAATCCTAATGAACCCTACACATTTTCTCTGGTACCTTTGTTCAAGAGAGAACATCTTCAGGCAGTTCTGGATGTCATGTAAATGGAGGTGGATATGACAGTTGATAGCAGGACCATGGATCACAAATTCTGTTCACTGCACATCATAATCTTAACTCTTTAAGAGTAAGAGGGGTGGGCAGTGCTTTGCTTCACAAAAGGGTTAATTAGGCTCATGAACTCCTCCTGCTGCAGTTTGGAAAACTGCCAGCAACTGTCATGTCTGCCTCCAGTACCACAGCACTTATGGCCAAGTGTGGGGCTAAAGCTGCCTAGGGTGTTTTGCCCAACATATTCTGAGAAGTAAATCTGGCGTTGGAGCCATGGACTTCCCATTTCCCTCTCCTCAGCATCCCGTAGTGTGTTTCATGTCATGCTAAACTTATGGCTGATGAAAGAACTATTTATGAGTTACCTTTCTGATGGCTTGGGTGGTCTCGGTATCAGTACTGCTCAGCAACTTATTTTAAGTGTACACTATAGTATTCAATTTAACCAGGTCCAAAATGCCATTGAGAAACTTGTATTCATGTTACTCGTAGATAGTCAATATCAAGATATAGAGAAAAACTGTTTTAAAAGTTGTATCATTCAAGGCACCCACTATAAGAAGAGCTTTGACACACTGGCTTTTTATGGCACACAAGACTAGGAGTACTCATACCTATTAAATGTCCCCCTTTTGGAAGGACAGTCCCTCTTTGAGACCCAGATCCCTCTTTCCTAATTTGGTGTCCCTCTTTTTAGGAGATTGGACTTTGTGTGGTGTGTGTATGTAGGTCTATCACATTGCTCCACAGTGATAAAACTTACATTAACAGTTGTCTAAAATTCAGTATATGTGTTTATAAATTAGTCTATGTAAATACATTGTTTGGTCTTGTTCTAAAATATATTCAATTACAGAAAGAGCTGGCAACAGGTCATGAAGTCACCTATAAATTCTTGGTAATGCCCTGCCCACCAATCACTCCCCCAGCAACACCACCAAAAAACAAGTGTCCCTCTTTTGTTATTTGTTGGGAGATTATGAGTACCTGTTAAATTTGTTTTCACACATATAAAGTGATCAAATGTGGTTAATAGTCTCTGCTCATGTTAAGGGCCATTTCTTAGCAATGTGACTACCAGTGGAAAATCATACAATTTTTTGTAAAATATTTTGAGCAAAGAGACAGTTTGATACAGACACCACACACACTGACACAGACTGGCACACACACGCACACTCAGTGTCCCCACATTCTTCACACAATGGTGACCCACCAGGACTGTGGCCCCATTCTGAAAACACACACTTTCACCCACTCATGGTGGCCTCAAACACACACACACACACACACACACACACACACACACACACACACACACACACACACACACACACACACACACACACTGACAGTGGACCCACACAGTCACCCACACACTGTCAATGCCCCCCAACACATACACACACGCACAAAGACACAGAAACACTCACCCACACACTGTCGACACGACCAACACACACAAACACACACAAAGCCACAGAAAAACTCACTCACACACTATAAATACTCACTAACACACTGTCAATGGTCCAACACACACACACACACACACACACACACACACACAGAAACAATCGCCCACAAACTGCCAATGCCCCCAACACACACACACACACAGAAACACTGACCCACAAACTATCACTTCCTCCCAACACACACACACACACAGAAACAATCACCCACAAACTGCCAATGCCCCCAACACACACACAGAAACACTGACCCACAAACTATCATTGCCTCACAACACACACACACACACACACACACGCACAGAAACAATCACCCACAAACTGCCAATGCCCCCAACACACACACACACACACAGAAACACTGACCCACAAACTATCATTGCCTCACAACACACACACACGCACACCCATATACAGTGACCCCAAACACATATTCATACACACACACAGGCAGACAGACAAACACACACGCATGTATTATGTGTTTATTATGTATTATTATGAATCTGATCTCTTAGTCTTTTTGTAAATAAGAATTAATTTTATATTACAAGAGCATTTTTGTTGAAGTGTCTCTTTATCAATATCATGTTTCAATCATTTGAATATGATAGGGCTTAAAGCAACACTAACACCTACAATGAACTGGGGTTATATACCCTGTATTTCATGCTAGCATCTGCAAAAATTCTTTATTTGTTTTGTAAGGCCCAAGCTCTAGTTGTACATATACTCTGAGGTGGTAGACCCTGCCTTTTTCCACGGCTTCTTATTGATTATCTAAGATTATCTGTGAATGGGCAGAAATAACATAGCAAACCAAAAGCAATGGGCACTAATCACAATCGGCTATCTTCAGAAGCGTAACTAGAAGCCTGGTGCAAAAATTGCCATAGGCACCCCCCCAACCACATTGCCTCCCAATGTCCTTTCTCCACATTGCCCCCAATGTCCTTTCTCCACATTGACCCCAGTGTCCTTTCTCCACCTCCACATTGCCCCCAATGACCCACAGTGTCCATCTCCTACCTCCCTGGTGGTCCAGCGGCGTGGCAGGAAAGGTCTGTGCCTCCTGCACAGACCTCTATTAGCAACTCGGAGCTAGGGTTGCCACCTTTTCTTCAAAAAAATACTGGCCATGGCATTCCCTCCATAGACTTAACATTGGACAGAAGCCAACCCTACTCGGAGCTCCCGCACGGTCCTCTCTCTAGTAATGCAGAGCGCTGGGAAAGGAAGTAATTTCCCAGCACTCTGTGCATTACTACAGTGCCGGAGGGAGCTCAGCTGCTAATAGAGGTCTGTGCTGAAGAAGGCACAGACCTCAGCTTGTTGAGGGCAAAGCAATGTGTTGCGTACCCTTCTAGCACTCAAAGGGTTAAAGGGATAGTAATACTTAATATGTAAAAAATATGTATGTTGTAGTGTTTATTCCCCTTAGTAAAAAAAGGGCACTCTCACTGCTGAAAGGTGTTTCATTCAAAATTTATTACAGCTCAAAGTTGAATTTTTTAGATGCAATATCACTGTGGACGGAAATTGTACAGTGGCGCTGTTGTAACACCATCCTATGGACAGTTCTGGTCCGTAGACCATAAATCTCCATAGGATGGTGTAGCAACAGCACCACTGGTCAATTTCAGGTCACTGTGATATTGCACCTAAAAAATTCAACTTTGAGCTGTAATAACTTTTAAATAAAACACCTTTCAGCAGTGGGAGTACTCTTGTTTTACTCAGGGAGATAAACCCTACAACATATTTTTGTTTACATTTTAAGTATTACTATCCCTTTAAATCAGTCCCCTGGCACTCCAATTACCAGCTAATTTTTACCTTTGCTGACTAGACCCCATCCTCTTGCATACATATATCCCCATGCCTCTGTCTCCCTTTACCCCCAACCTTCTATGTTTATTCCATTCAAGCCATGACACTGTCTTCTACAAGGGTAACCAATTCTGGTTCTCATTAACTAGTAACAGTGCATATTTTCAGGCTATCCCTGCTTGTGCACTGGTAGATTGATCAAATAGGGTCACGTCACGCCTGGGGTGCTTTGCTTATTTGAGCCCCAGATGGATAACTTGGCTTGTCAACTAATAGGCTTTGAGAGGAGCATGTGTGGGGAGGGCATAACATAGTGTGAAAGAAGAAATATCTTGAAGACATGTATGGATTCTAGCTCTTGAAGATGTGACTTGGTTAACACTGATTATCACTTCCCAGGCCTCACCCTCTCTTTCATTTCCACATACTCTCAGATCCTGCCTCCTTTCCTTGCACTTTTCTAACTATCTCCCTTTACCTTAGCCACTGCCACTGTGTCCTTTAATCCCAGTCTCTGCCTCCTTAGCTTCTTGTCCAGCCTGCTATGTCTTCTCCCTTCCCTCGCCATTCTTACTCCCTCTGTTTCTCATTTTCCTTTCACCTACTGTCCTCTATCTTTCCCTTTAGCCCCCTCCCTTTATCTAACTTTACCTGGTTCTGCCAGACCCCTTTCTCTCCCTTTGTTCCCAGCCCTTGATTCGCTCCAGCGTCACTGCCCTTGTTGTCCAGAGCCCATGTACCTGAAGGGGCAGCACAACCTAGTTGGAAATTAATATATGTATACAGTACTGGGGAGCCTACCACCGATACACCTATTTGGCATCCCAAACATTAAAAAGATAGTTTTTTTTATAGTTTCACCATTGTCCAAAGTTCACTA
Source organism: Rhinophrynus dorsalis (assembly GCA_037306005.1). Classification (NCBI taxonomy): domain Eukaryota; kingdom Metazoa; phylum Chordata; class Amphibia; order Anura; family Rhinophrynidae; genus Rhinophrynus; species Rhinophrynus dorsalis. The sequence continues at coordinate 90,585,749 of CM074718.1, read as the reverse complement.
TGGCCTCTAAATTCTACTGAGGACTATATAAACAACTTTAAATGTTGCAATGCTTTGGATACCTCTCTGCCACTTAAAGGGTTAACACACTACTCTATTGCTCAGTTTTGTCTTTGAAGGCACCTCAGCTTTGACAGAAATATTGTTTGGACTAACACAATGACAGTTATGTGTATATATGACATTACTCACACTCTTTTCATCTATAAAATATGACACAATCTGCAGAGAGGACAGCTACTTTAAGAACCTTATTTAAGGTAAGACAGTATCCAGCAATTCATACACCTACCAATTCCCGCCTTTTTCACACTCCTCCCATTCCCTATCCTCCTATATAGCACTCTCTTCTATCTCTCTTTTCCTTGCAATACTGTGTCTATATAACTCCCACTCCTCTGTCTCTCCCTTAGTGGGAGAAGGGTGGAGAAACAGCAGGGCAGTTTTAAGAATCACTTAGGTCCCTATTAGATTTGTAAATGGAGGCCATCAAATATACATTAACAGTTAGGATCCTCCTAAGTTTAGTTGCAGCCTTTCTTTTAATTACTTCATATCTGTAAGAAAAGTAGCCACATTAATGTGCTGTGCACCCTGAACAGCCTCCCTCCTTACAGATTATCTGACCACAGGATTAAACTGGTTCCTTTCTGTAAAACTAGGGCTGTTGGGAACCCAAGATGACTGTGAGGCTGTCTGAAACAGAAGACCCTCTGCGGGTACACCCCTGCATTAACATGCCCCTGGGGCATAGATCAAGTAGGGTCAAGGCATGCCTGGGGTGCTTTGCTTAATGGAGCCCCAGATGGATAACTGGGCATGTCAGCTAATAGGTATGAGAGGAGAATGTGTGGGCAGGGAAAAAGACAGTGTCAAAGAAATATATCTAACAAATATAGATGTTACTCTCTGTTTCAACTGAAACAGCAATTTAACGGTCTTACACGCAAAGAAAAAGTGAAAAACAATCCCACAGGATGTAAATAAAAATTCCAATTGATTTAAATGGGGCTTTTAATCTCTTGAAAGTCTCCAGCAGGTATATAGAAGGATCAGATCTTGGGGTGTCACTGTTAGTCTGGGGTACATTAGCATAGGAGTTCCCTGCCGCTTTGACGCTCGGTACAGGTTTACCAGTGGCTCTTTATATATAGCATAGTAATACTACATACATACAGGATCTGAATCACTGGGATTTTTGAGATAATAGTGTTGGTGGCAGCAAGTAAAGGGACATAGTTAAATACAGTGCTTCCACTTTAGAAGCACATTAGCATAAGAGGTCCCTGCCACTTTAACGTTAGACATAGATCTCCCGGTGGTACTATACTCATACAGTGTTATAAAACATATATCTTGATGTTTTTGGTGCCCAAATATATGATGTAATAATTAGTTTTGCTTTAGATATTTATTACACCTTGTTTGGCACTAGACTCATATATATATATATATATATATATATATATATATATATATATTATACTGAATCTTTAATGGATAGTGTTACTAAAAGTGAAGTTTTAATTAATTTGTTCACAGATCATAATTACTATAACTACTTTAGTGATAATTTTCACTGCTTTTTGCTCTAAAAGCAACTGTTCTTTTGGCCTTTTTTGCCCCCCCATGTGTAAATTTTAACCTCTTGAAAGTCTCCAACATGTATATGGGAAGGATCTGATCTTGGGGTGTCACTGTTAGTCTGGGGTATACAGATAAAAGGTGTATAACATATCTAGAAAGGATCAGATCTTGGACTTTCAGTCTTTGTCTGGGGTATACAGATAAAAGATGTATAATAAGTATCTAGAAAGGATCAGATATTGGGGTGTCACTGTCAGTCTGGAGTACGCAGATGAGTCGTGTGTAAGAGGTGTATAGGATCAGATCTTGGGGTGTTACTGCTAGTCAGTGGCTCACATATGAGGGATGTATAACTGGTATGTAGAAAGGATCAGATCTTGGGGTGTCACTGTTAGCCTGGGGAACACGGATGATAGGTGTATAACAGGTATGTAGAAAGGATCTGATCTTGGGGTGTCACTGTTAGTCTGGGGAACACGGATGATAGGTGTATAACAGGTATGTAGAAAGGATCAGATCTTGGGGTGTCACTGTTAGTCTGGGGAACACGGATGACTGGTGTATAAAAGGTATGTGGGATCAGATCTCCAGATGTCTGAGGTATAACATGTATGTAAGAAGGATCAGATATCGGGGTGTCACTGTTAGGATTCAGCAGGTACTATGGGCCTTATATATAGGCAAAGTGGTGCAATTGTGGGACAAACCAACAATATCATAGATAAAGTAAAATTTCCCTAAATTCTCAATTATTTAAATGGCGTCTTGAATGCTAAAGAGTTCCTCATTCCATTGCTTCAAAAGTGTTGGAGACTTCTCTTGCATTCATACCACAAAATCCCCATTTAAACCAAAAGGTATTTGGGATATTTTTGTCCTTTGTCAAACAGTTGTTTTTTCCAATAACTACTCCAATTTCTTTGTACATCAATCTCACTGAGACTTATTAATTACTAGCAAACGAACCATGGTGTTGCCCCTGAAAAAAAAGAGGCAGGAAGAAGGGAGAAATATTCCACTGTACATGTGTAGCCTCAGAACCATAAATGCACTATATTCCAGCCCTGCCTTGTTCTGCACTTTCTGATCTCCCAGACTGGTTCTACTCCCACTGGTAGTCACAGATCCCCACATACACTGACTGAAACCCCCCAGCCTAGTTCCACTGCCCACTGGTAATCACAAAACCACACATACACTGTCTGATCCCCCCCCAGCCTAGTTCCACTGCCCACTGGTAATCACAAAACCACATAAACACTGTCTGAACCCCCCCCAGCCTAGTTCCACTGCCCACTGGTAATCACAAAACCACATAAACACTGTCTGAACCCCCCCAGCCTAGTTCCACTGCCCACTGGTAATCACAAAACCACACATACACTGTCTGATCCCTCCCACCCCAGCCTGGTTCCATTGCCCACTGGTAATCACAAAACCACATAAACACTGTCTGAACCCCCCAGCCTAGTTCCACTGCCCACTGGTAATCACAAAACCACATAAACACAGTCTGAACCCCCCAGCCTAGTTCCACTGCTCACTGGTAATCACAAAACCACACATACACTGTCTGATCCCTCCCACCCCAGCCTAGTTCCACTGTCCACTGCATACCTCCCAAGTGTCCCTCTTTAGTAGGGACAGTCCGTCTTTTAGACCCAAATCCCTCTGTCCCTCTTTCCCACCCTGATGTCCCTCTTTTTAGGAGATCAGACTGTGTGGTGTGTATATAAGTGTATCATATTGCTCTACAGCAATAAAACTCACATTATTGTTTGTTTAAACATCAATATATGTGTGTATAAATGAGTCTGTGTAAAAAAACACTTTGGTCTTGTTGGCAATTTGACATGATGGGAGGTATGCCACTGGTAATTACAAAACCACAGATACACTGTCTGATCCCTTCAGCCTAGTCCCATTGCCCACTGGTAATTACAAAACCACACATACACTGTCTGATCCCCCCCAGCCTAGTTCCACTGCCCACTGGTAATCTCAAAACCACATATACACTGTCTGGACCCCCCAGCCTAGTTCCATTGCCCACCGGTAATTACAAAACCACAGATACATTGTCTGATCCCCCCCAAGCCTGGTTCAAGTGCCCACTGTTAATCACAAAACCACACATACACTGTCTGACCCTCCGGCCTTGTTCTGCTGCTGACTGGTAGTTACAAAACTCCAAAATACTTTCTGACGACCTACCCCCCAGTAGTCACAGATCCCCACATACAATGTCTGAACCCCGCCCAAGCTTGTTTCTGCTGCCCTCTGGTAGTTAGAGATCCCAACTTACTGCCTGACCCCTCAGCCTGCTTCCTCTGAGAAAAACTGAGAATTTGTAGGTGCAATATCCTGATTGTATATAGGACTGTATTCAGGAATCTAAAGAGCTACAATCCTGGATCAAACTCAGCAATACTCCATGAGACAAAATAAAAATTCCTGATAAGTTAAATGGGACTTTTAACTCTGAATGCTAGAAAGGTCTCCAATGCATTGCAATGCAATGGAACTCATGGGGTTAAATCACTGTTGATTTGGAAAATTGCTTTTGGTTGTCTATGTTGCAGTTGGTTTGTTCCAGAATTGCTAATCTTCCTGAATACATCCTGTACTGTAAAATAGGGGTGTAATATAAAAAATATTTAGCTTTTACATTACACGGGCTTTTACATTAGTGTGTATATATATATATATATATATATATATATATATATATATATATATATATATACACACTAATGTAAAAGCCCGTGTACACGGGCCAAGGTCTGGGGAATGTTAACCCTTTGAGTGTCAGAGGGGTTGCGTACCCCTCTAGCACTCAAAGGGTTAAGAGGCCGCTACCTCACTGCTCCACACGATGCAGTCTTGTGTTGCCTCACTCACGAGATGCAGTCATGCACAGTAGAGACTGGCTGAACGCGGGGAGTCTGTACTGCGCATGACTGCATCGTGACAAACATCCTAGTGAATTATTATATAGGATATAGATATATAATATACTAATTACCCAATAACAGAGGTAATTAATTTAGAGCAATTAATAATTAATCCTTGATTCCTTAGAAATTAGACCAGTATTTATGATGTGCGAGGGGGTCTAGGAAGAATGTGTGTGTGTGTGAGGGGGGGGGGGGATCTGGCAATCCCCCAAGGACCAAGTGCCAAAATGAACCTAAACAGTTATTGCTTCATCAAACACAGGCTGCAAATAAATTAATCAAAAGCAAATATGTCCGAACTGAGAATCATTTGGTGGTAATGGATGAAAATTAAGATTTGCTGATATTATTTTCTGTCATTCAGTCTAACAAAGTGAACATTTATTGCATATATATTAAAAATTATCTTTTAATGGAGTGATAGTGTGTGTGTGTGGGGTACCGCAGAAGTGCTCCCAGAGGTGACATACCCCAGATAGGGGGGGTTTACTTTATATTTGTGTGTATTCCCAGAAGGATATATTTCACAGATTGCTGGAATTGCTTGCTAAATTGAGATGTTATGTAAGGTAGCATGAGCTGTGTGAAGGCCTGGGGAAAGGGAGCTTAACACTTTGAGTGTTTTTGATGCCCCTCTGGCACTCAAAGGGTTAAAGTGAAGCTAATGCCTTATGACAACTTATGTTCACTTGAAAGAGATTTCAGAATTACCTATATGCTTTATTAGACGTGTTTTATTTAAAATAATAGTTTCTGAGATATTTAGATTTGTTTATGTGACATGTATCCTGTGTATGTGATATGTACCCTGTGTATGTGACATATACCCTGTGTATGTGACATGTACCCTGTGTATGTGACATGTATCCTGTGTATGTGACATATACCCTGTGTATGTGACATGTATCATGTATATGTGACATGTATCCTGTGTATGTGATATGTACCCTGTGTATGTGACATATACCCTGTGTATGTGACATGTACCCTGTGTATGTGACATGTATCCTGTGTATGTGACATATACCCTGTGTATGTGACATGTATCATGTATATGTGACATGTATCCTGTGTATGTGATATGTACCTTGTGTATGTGACATGTACCCTGTGTATGTGACATGTACCTTGTGTATGTGACATATACCCTGTGTATGTGACATACACCCCGTGTATGTGACATGTACCCAGTGTATGTGACATGTACCTTGTGTATGTGATATGTACCTTGGGTATGTGACATGTATCTTGTATATGTGACATGTATCTTGTATATGTGACATGTACCCTGTGTATGTGACATATACCCGTGTATGTGACATGTACCCTGTGTATGTGACATATACCCAGTGTATGTGACATGTACCCCATGTACGTGACATGTACCTTGTGTACGTAATATGTACCTTGTGTATGTGACATGTATCTTGTGTGTGTGTGACATGTACCCTGTGTATGTGACATGTACCTTGTGTATGTGACATGTACCCTGTGTATGTGACATGCATCTTGTGTATGTAACATGTACCCTGTGTATGTGACATGTACCATGTGTATGTGATATGTACCCCATGTATGTGACATGTACTTTGTGTATGTGACGTATCCTGTGTATGTGACATGTGCCTTGTGTATGTGATATGTACCCTGTGTATGTGACATGTATCCTGTGTATGTGACATGTGCCTTGTGTATGTGATATGTACCCTGTGTATGTGACATGTACCTTGTGTATGTACCTTTTATCAGTTACTCTGTACATTTCTGGGGGCACCTTGCCAACCAAGGATAAAGACCCGGTACCTTTCTTTTTAGAAAGCCTCCTTTGAGTTAATGCAGGTTAGATAGTATTTGCTGGCACAGCCATGTGACAGATACTAAAATTATACACTGCTGTCCTACCCAGCTCCCCTCCTTCATGCTGTGGAACTCAAAGGGTTAAAACTAAATGTAACCCTTTGTGTGCCACACAGAGGGTTACTAGTATTGAATAAGTAGAAGGGAGGAAGGAAGAGCATGAGGCAGTGGCAGTTGGGAGGCCAGAACATCTTCAGTCAGTCTTATACTTCATGTCCATGGAGGCAGACATGACAGCTGCTAGCAGGACCACAGGACCCCAGGACCTCAAACTCTGCTTACAGCACTTGGTAATTTTAACCCTGTAAGAACCACAGGGATGTGCAATACATTGCTTCGGAATGCACTCCACTACAAGCAATTATTGTGTCTGTCTCTATTGAGCTGACATCTAAGACTGACTGTACAGTGGCACAAGGGAAAGCTTCATAGGGGCCATTAGGATTGTCTGGCCATAGTAAAGTAAACGGGGATGTTAGTCGTTGTTGGTTCTCCTTTATCTTCTTGGAATGTTTCACAGTGCATTGGTGACCTCTCTAGCGCCCAAGGGATGAACCCATTCATTGTACAGAGAACCACTTAGTCCAAAGTTAACCCTTTGATTGCTAAAGAGGTATCCAATGCATTGCGTTGGATACTTCTCCTGACACTCAAAGGGTTAAAGTTGACCTGTCATCCTCAGATATCAGAGAATTAAAAAAAAAGTTGACCTGTCATCCTCAGATAACAGAGAATTAAAAATTGCCTATATCTTGTGACATTTATTTGTTTGTAATATAAGTAGTTTTTTAAAAAATGAACCTTTATTTGTAGATGGAAAAGTCTGGCAATTTATGCTAATTAATTTCTATGCTGGACCAATACTACCAAATTCTCAGTAATGAATGAGTCTGGGCAGAGTCTACACGCTGAGACATTTCGAGTATCACAGGAAGAGGTGAGTGTGACCTGGTACATAGCTAATTAGCATACTGTGCAGGGAACCAGCATACGGTGACACACTGAGACATCAATATGTACATTTTCATTTCTTAAAAACAATTTATTTTACAGATACACAGCTAGTAAAACATGCAGATTTCAGTTTTCTATAAAACAAAGTAAACTTGCATGGTTATGGTGACAGGTCCACTTTAAGCACATGACAATTTATTGTACCTATAAGATAGGAGCAGATCCGCACTCCATCAGTGCCATGTGGTGAGCAACGCAGAGCACAGAGAGCCTAACTGCTTTGGCACGCTGAAGAGCTGGATTCAATGAGGGTGATGTAGGACTGGAGCAAGTATGTGGCAAACCCACTGCACCATGGGGGATAAATAAACACTTCCAGAATTTCCACTGATTTGATTGGAGCTTTTAACCTCTTGATTGCTACAGAGGTCTACAATGCATTGCTCTGCAACACGTTGGAGACCTCTGTACCATTCAAGAGGTTAAAAGCCCCATTTAAATTAATGATAGATTTAATTTTTCTCCTTTTGTGCAGTTGGTCTTCCCCAGAATGTCTCCAGTTCCTAATACATCAGCCTCAATGGTGTGAACATGCAAATATGATTCCACTCTAAGCCAGGCACTGAAACCGATTTCCACTCTAAACCAGGCACTATAATCAATTTTTGAACTCTAAACCAGGCACTGGAATCGATTTCAACTCTAAACCAGGCACTGAAACCGATTTCCACTCTAAACCAGGCACTAGAATCAATTTCAACTTTAAACCAGGCACTGGAATCGATTTCAACTCTAAACCAGGCACTGAAACCGATTTCCACTCTAAACCATGCACTAGAGTCAATTTCAATTCTAAACTAGGCACTGGAATCTATTTCCACTCTAAACCAAGCACTAGAATCAATTTCAACTCTAAACCAGGCACTGGAATCAATTTCAACTCTAAACCAAGTGATGGAATCGAGTTCCACTCTAAACCAGGCACTAGAATCTATTTCAACTCTAAACCAGGCAATGGAAATGATTCCAACTCTAAACCAGGCACTATAATCAATTTCAACTGTAAACCAGGCACTGTAATCGATTTCCACTCTAATCCAGGCGCTAGAATCGATTTCAACTCTAAACCAGGCACTGGAATCGATTTTAACTCTAAACCAGGTACTGAAACTGATTTCCACTCTAAACCATGCACTAGAATCAATTTCAACTTTAAACTAGGCACTGGAATCGATTTCCACTCTAAACCAGGAGCTAGAATTGATTTCAACTCTAAACCAGGCACTGGAATCGATTTCCACTCTAAACCAGGCACTAGAATCAATTTAAACTGTAAACCAGGCACTGTAATCGATTTCCACTCTAAACCAGGAGCTAGAATTGATTTCAACTCTAAACCAGGCACTGGAATCGATTTCCACTCTAAACCAGGCACTAGAATAAATTTCAACTCTACACCAGGCACTGGAATCGATTTCCACTCTAAACCAGGCACTGGAATCGATTTCAACTCTAAACAAGGCACTGGAATCGAGTTCCACTCTAAACCAAGAACTAGAATCGAATTCAACTCTAAACCAGGCACTGGAATCGATTTCAACTCTATACCAAGTGATGGAATCGATTTTCACTCTAAACCAGGCACTAAAATTTATTTCGGCTCCAAACCAGCCAACTGTCCAGATTTATGCGGGACAGTCCCGATGTTAGGGCCCAAACCCGCTGTCCCGCCCGCATTGCACTTTGTCCCGGTTTTCCATTGCTTAAAGTTTGACCTTATTGTACTACACTGCTCCAGCAGCCTATGCTCATCATGTGACTGCTGGCAACGCTGCATCTCTGCTGACTGATGTCATGCCTATTCAGTGTGCATGTGTGCCTGACGCTTGATATAATAATATGAGCATGCAATCGTGCCATACCCCGCCTGCCACCCTGTCTGAGAAAGAGGTGAGTGTGAGGCTGAGCACTGCACAGAGCAGTAAGAACCTGAACCGACCTGAAGGCACTTTGTAGGTCACTGCCTGGTCAAATCGTCTGACTCCTGGTATCCTCTGTTATAGGTACTACAGTGCAAAATATAATATCTCTTGAGATTCATATTGGCGCAGCAGTTGTCAGTGTTATTAGAAACAAGCAGTGCTGTATAGCCAGCTCTACTTATACCAACTATTGTGTGGGTGGTTTATTCAGAGAGGCGGGGACATGTGGTTCTCCAGCTGTACACTGACGTCAACAGAAGTTATAAATCTATCAGCCGTAGAAGACCCATGTCCTCTGGCAGTGTATGAGAGGGGCCCCTCGGCAGTGTGAGAAAGAAGGGTCCACTGAGGGAGGGAGAGCGTGTCTCTGATGTAAGTGAAAGGGGGTTCCCTGGAAATGGGCACTAGAGTCCCCTAGTGAGTGAGAGGCGTTCCCTGGAAATGGGCACCAGATTCCCCTAGTCAGTGAGAGAAGGGTCCTTCATCTGTGAGGCAAAAAAAGAGGAAATGGGAGATTGCATGTTCCTAATGTTAGAGGGGGTGTTCCCCTGGCAGGGTGTGAGGGGGCAGTGCGTGAGAAGGGGTTCTCCTGGCAGGCACACATTGGCATGCCTCCCAAGTGTCCCTCTTTCATACCCAAATCCTTCTGTCCCACACTGGTGCCACTCTTTTTAGGAAATCATACTGCGTGATGCCTATAAGAATATATGTGTGTCTATATCTATATATATATATATATACCTATATCTATATATATATTGATAAAGGCCCTTGAGTGGGCCGAAACGTCGACAAATAAATTGATACAATTTTTTCACAAGACCTGTGTGTGCACTTTGCTCATGGACTTGTACCATTTCCTTGCTATATGTTATTTGAAGTAGCACCCAAGCAATTGTCAAACCGTATATTCCTGTCAAATAGTAGTGCCCATTTCAACTGTTTTATATATATACATACATATCTCAATCACATTGCTCAACAGCAATAAAACTCACATTAATGTTTTATTTAAACTTCATTGTATGTGTTTGTTGATTAGTCTGTGTAAATATAATACTTCGATTTTGCTCTGTTATTTATTCAGTTACACAAAGAGGTGTCAGTAGGCTATGAAATTAGCTAAAAATTATCAGTAATGCCCCGCCCACCAGACGCCCCAGAAACAACCCTTAAAATGCAAATGTCTCTCTTTGGCCATTTGAAATGTTGGGAGGTATGCAACTCTAAACCAGGCACTGGAAATGATTCCAACTCTAAACCAGGCACTATAATTAATTTCAATTCTAAACCAGGCACTGGAATCGGTTTCCACTCTAAACCAGGCACTAGAATCGATTGCCACTATAAACTAGGCCCTAGAATCAATTTCCACTCTACACAGGCACTGGAATCGATTTCCACTCTAAACCAAGCACTAGAATCGATTGCCACTATAAACTAGGCCCTAGAATCAATTTCCACTCTACACAGGCACTGGAAGCAATTTCCACTCTACACAGGCACTGGAAGCAATTTCCACTCTAAACCAGACACTAGAATCGATTTTCTAGTCCTGCACCTTCCTAACGCCAATTTATAAAGCTACTTATACCAACAAGTATCCCCTTATAAATCACTTGTGCTAAAGGGAGGGCAGTGGGGTAGTATCTGGGAGTTTTGGGGCATTACTTTCATCTCTGCCTTGTTTAACTCCACATATTAAACAAGGAGTAGAGGAAATGGTGGGATTTTATGCCATTGCCCTGAGCATGCTTTGGGACAGACATACATAGCTTGATTACACTAGAGTCATAATGACAGAGGAGTATGTGATGTTATGCAGTACAGGAATCATACACATTGGTATTGAATGGGAGGAATACAGTAATTGACAGTATTGGTGCTGAACTGGTTGGACACATATGCTGGCTCCTATGGTACCAAAAAGGATAAAAACATGTATTATTTGGTACTAAATGGGCTGGATACACAATCTGACCATTTTGTTACTGTATGGGTGGCATACCTAGTCTAGTCTCTTTGTTTCTGAGTGGGCTGGATACACAATCTGACCACTTTGTTACTGCATGGGTGGCACAACCAGTCTAGCCTCTTTGGTACTGAATGGGCTAGATACACAATCTGGCCTCTTTGGTACTGAAAGGGCTGGATACACAATTTGGCCTCTTTGGTACTGAAAAGGCTGGATACACAATCTTGCCTCTTTGGTACTGTAGGTGCTGGATACACAATCTGGCCTCCTTGGTATGTAAGGCTGGATACATAATCTGGTCTCTTTGGTACTGAAAGACTTGGGTACACTGTCTGGCCTCTTTGGTACTGTAGGGCTGGATACACAATCTGGTCTTTTTGGCACTGAAAGGCTTGGGTACACAGTCTGACCTCTTTAGTACTGTTGGGATGGCTACACAGTCTGGCCTCTTTGGTGCTGTATGGCATGCATACCCAGTCTGGCCTCTTTAGTACTGTAGGGCTGCTTACACATTCTATCCTCTTTGGTACTGTAGGGCTGGATACACATTCTGGCATCTTGAGTACTGAAAAGCTTCAGTACACAGTCTGGCCTTTTTGGTACTGTAGGGCTGGATACATAGTCTGGCCTCTTTAGTACTGAAAAGCTTGGGTACACAGTCTGGTCTCTATGATACTGAAGGGGCTGGATACAAGAAATGCTAATTTTGGTATTGGAGGGATTAAGAAGAAAACAGGCTGATTTGGTACTGAATGAGTCATGTAACAGATCTGTCCACACTGGCTTTGAAGGGGTCCAAGTACTCATATTGATCTTATAAACAAACTTTCTCCTGGATTGAACATTATTTCTAGGATTTACCCCATTCAGCACTGAACTGGTTGGTTACAACAAATGGCCACTGAACACTGCAAACACAGGCAGGGCCGGCCCTTACATGGGTCCCGGTGGGGCCATGGACCCAGGCGGCACTCTGACAGGGGCGGCAATTTGCCACCCCAAGGCATGTTATTTAGTGCGCAGCATCTCCCCACTGCCCGCACTGATGACGGCTGTGACCATGTCACATGCGGAGACGCTGTGTGGAGCATTCCGGGGTTTTCTTCCTCTGTTCGGAGGCCAGTGCAAGTTTAAAACTGGCGCCCAGACTGACTAAGAAAATCCCAGCATGCACCACGCGGCGTCTCTGCATGTGACACTTTCCCGGCTGTAATCAGTGCCAGCAGTGGGGAGACTGAGTAAAAAGCAGAGCCAGACAAGCAGAGAAGAGAGGGAGCGAGCCAGAAGGAGAAGAGAAACAGGCAGGGGTGGATTGTAGGGGAATGCCAGCCCGGGCATTTTTGTTTTAAAGCAGCCCACTAGCTGCACCGACTTCCCTATCAACGCCCCCTTGTGGTCCTTGTGCTGCATGGGAGAGCAGGCGCCCGGATTTTATGTCATATCCTGGCTCTCTGCATTAACCCTTTGAGTGCCAGAGGGGTACGTAACACATTGCTAAGCAATGCGTTGGGCTAAGCAATGTGTTGCGTACCCCTCTGGCATTCAAAGGGTTAACAAGGAATGCAACGGCTATCACCTAGAGTGCCTGTGGCAACACAGACCTCTCCTTCAAAATATCGTGGGACAGTGAAGTGAGATCCTCTGTTCTTTCCCACCGGCCCATGATCTAGCGGCCCACCGGGGGATGCCCGATCCCCCGATAGGACAATCCGCCCATGGAAACAGGCAAGGTGGGGGGGGGTGAAGAGGCACAAGGGGTGAAAGAGAGGCACAGGGAGTGAAAATAGGGGAAAAGAGAGGTACAAGGGGTGAAAAAGAGGCACAAGGGATGAAAAGAGGGGAAAAGAGAGGCACAAGGGGTGAAAAGAGGGGAAAATATAGGCACAAGGGTTGAAAAGAGAGGCACAAGGGGTGAAAAGAGGGGAAAAAAGAGGTACAAGGGGTGTAAAAAGGCAAGGGGGAGAAAGATACAAGAAAGATACAAGGGTTGTAAAAAAAAAAAAACAGTTCTATGTGGTTTTAGAGGCAGGGGAGGGGGTGTAAAAAAACAAAACACTACAGTTCTATGTGGTTTTAGGGGCAGGAGAAGGGTTAATATAATTAAGGATGTGGTGTGTTTTGGTGGGGGTGGTTTTGGTGTGCGGGGGGTGGGGGGGGCAGCATTTCATCCTTGGATCCAGGCAGAACAATGTCTTGGACCGGCCCTGAACACAGGGCCTTATGTATAAGGACAACATGAAGCAATTCTAGGAGAAACCCACTGTACCACAGGAGACAAATAAAAAACCCAAAATCTCAATTGATTTGAAGGGACTATTTAACCACTTGAATAACTGAGGAGTCTCCAGTGCCAATGTAGACCTCACTAGCATTAAGGTGTCTAAAAAGCCCTATTCAAATCAATGGGCTTTTTTATTTCTCCAATGCATTGATTTGCTCCAGAATTTCTCATGTTTATTCTGATGAATAAGGGCCATTGACATACCTGGGAACTCTCAGGGTTTGTCCCCGAGACACTGGGTTTTGACCCAAATCTCAGGGCCTCAGAGTGAAAGACCAGATTCACAAGGTGACAGAACCCAGTGTTAACTTCTATCTCATCCACACCAAATAACTGCTTATTTAGTCCCTAAACTGCCCCCATTTGTACAAGAAAGACAGAGGGAGATATCTGCTTCTCTTCTATATGTTCAGGCAGTGAAAACTCTATTACAGCATGTTTAGGGTTTCTTCAGGGCCAATAAGAACACCTCCAGGTTAGAGCAAGCAATCTATGTTCTGGGAACATTTACGGGTTAATATTTCAAAGATCTCAGGGTCAGATCATTTTTAAAGTTCCCAGCTATGCCCATTAAGTAAAACAAACTTGCCCTAGTGGAACTGAACGGGTTGGATATGTCTACTAGAACCACTGACTTACAGAGATTTGAGTACAAGTGTCCATAAAGCACTAGAAGATAGATTGTATATCTGGTAATGAACTGAGTGGCGGGAGGTAACATTTAATGCTCTAGTTGGTGGAGACTGCAACTTCCATCAGGAACAGCAGTCTTAATAAAAAAGAAATAAGAAGCTCCCTATGTGTTTTGTGAGAGTTCCTCTCACTTCATCAGGGAAATTTTTATTTATTTTTTTTTCAATAAATCCCTATCAGAGGCTACTTTCTTAGTGTGCTACTTTGTATTTCTTTCATCGGTTTCCATTCCGACCTTAGTAAGGCTGCATTTCCTTCATCCTTTGGTGAGTAGGGTAGTATTTACTGGCATTGGGGCACTTGGTACCTTACAGTGTTACCCTTATAGGGGTTGTAAGCCCTGCGTATGTGCTTTTATACCTCTTAAGATCACCCAAGTCACACCAGAAGAGGAGACAATATACATCACCATAAGGGAAACGATGCATACAGTGGATGGTCGAGAGGGTCTAGTACATCGACTGAATATACCTTATGGGCATGATTATATCCTCATTTCTGTGAGTACAAGCACATCGGATAGGATCACTAATATATTATATACAGATGTTACTCTCAGGTGGCTTTTGTCCACTTCTTGTTTTTGAATTAGAGGTTTCTGTGGACACTACTGAAGAAGCTACAACTCTGAGAGATACACACAATCACTCCAACTAAACATCACCATAAGACTTTTTCCATTTTACTGCATACTGTACCTAGAGCAACAGAGTGCATTGTTTTTTTCTGTTTTATCTCTGTATCAGGTCACCTTATTCTTGGTGGAAAAAGAACCACGATTATACAGTCCCTTACAAAAGGTACAGTGTCACCTAGCTGAAAATCCGCTCTGCTCACTAGCGTGCACGTGGTTATAAGCCACACTGAGATCAATGTCAAATTTGGGGGGATATTATTTTTCCCTATGATTCAGTTGTTTTGATCCAAAATTATTCAGCTTTTGCTTGTGACTATGTCCCAGTAACTTAGATGCAAGAAATAATCCCTTTGACACTAAATGGGTTATAATTTAACCCTTTGAGTGACAGAAGGGTACCCCTCGGGCACTCAAAGGGTTAAAATCTGTTAAACTGATGTTTGATACTTGTCAGTTAACATACTTTTTAAAGTTTATAGTGATGTCATTTGTAGTTGTAGATGACATTTCTCAGTACAGATAACATTACAGATTATGGTATATTTCTTAAAAAAGAAAAGTCTTATTCTCTTTCCCTTTGCTGAATGATTAAATTGTCAGAATAGGAGACTTCTCCCAGTAATGTATAATTACAGTAGCTGTCTGCCATGGAGACATGTAGTAGACTTTATGGCAGAGTCTATGTATGGATAGAGGAGGGAGAATGGAAAGAAAAACTAGCCCCAAGGCAAATCATTTGTATGATAACTTAGTAAAGGCAACTGAATGAAAATCCCAAATATATACACAGTGTCAAATATTAATGGCATCTTGTACCCTCCGCTGCTCCAATGCCTAAACCATTCATTACTGTCTGGGTTCACATACTGTTGGGATGACCATTGTCCTAGTCTTAGAAATGTATCACTGCACTTATTGAGTGGAACATTTAGAGGAATGAAAATGTTGTAGTGTTGGTATTTCTGGGAGTCCAGGGAATGTCTTTCTCACGCTCTATTGCCATACCTCAACCTCTTCCCCTTAAAAAGTGAAAGCTTAAGTTAAGCAAGATTAAGTAATTACGTGAAGCTCCAAATAGAGATACAATTATGACCATTATTTGGTGTGAAAGCTACAAGACCAGTGCAACAATAGTATTTTTGAAGCAAATGGCTAAATGTCCAAAGATGGATGGTGTTGGCTGTCTGTCTAAGGCCTGAGGCTATGGTTGGGTCTCAGAAGCTGGCTGGCCAGTACTGACCTCCTCTCGCACTTTGCCTTAGACTGTCACTCCAGACCAGGCACCAGTGCTACAGTCGACCTCTCATGCTGAGTCTATCTCAGTTTGACCCCCATGAACCTACTTAAAAATCACTGAGGCATTGATCCAAATCCCATAATAAAGCTTTTACAACCTAAATGTTCAGTGGTTCCCTTTTGTAAAGCAACATTTTCCATATGTTGTATTTCATATATACATTTATATGCCCTTGTGAGTTTTTTAGCTGAAGACCCTTGTCCTATCATGTCAACTTCCTTATCAATCACTAATACTTGGATGAGTCATATCAGTTAGATAGCAATCTACTTCTGTGCAGAAATAAATTATAAGTAAAGGAGCAGTGCAATTTCATTAATAAAAAAAATATGTTGTCGGGCTTTTCCTGATGTTTACACTGCTGGGAGATTTCTTAATGTGAATATAATTAAAGTTTGGATTTGTTTTCTTTATAACCCTTTGAGTGCCATAGTAGTATCCAACACATTGTTTTGCAAAGCGTACAATACCTCTCTAGAACGCAAAGAGTTGAATTAAACAGCAAATTTCTATTTTGGTCACTAGGCAATGCTGTTCCTATCACTTACAACTGGGGAACAATAGTCAGTGATTCAAGCCGTTTGGGCTCTAATTGATATTGTTGTTGTTTTTTTTGTGATTCTGTTCAGGGCTCCCTGAACAGCATGCAGCCGCGCAGGGAGCCCTGATATTCCTGACAGTCCTGGCACATCATGGGTCCTTATGGCTCGCCAACCCATGTCGTGCCAGGACCGGCATGGGTCCTTAAGGGGTTAATATATGTATCAGATGTAGTAATACACTCACTGGTGTAGCCTGTTTGAAATAAAGTAACAACTTCCTTGATTAGAACGAGGTTTGGAAACTGAACTCATTCAATAGGCTACTTTAGATTATGTCGCATATTACAAGTTTATGTTTTCTTTACATGGATAGTAATGTTTCACAAAAACAGCAGCTCCACTTAATCTTCATAGTATTTGGGCCATGGAGAGTGTTATTTCAATACTGTCAGAGTTGTAGTTCAAAATTAATTGAATGATAAATTATGACCCTGCCACGCCTTTTACCTAATGTAAGCTGCCTCTCCTCAGAGGTGGAATCTGGTCCCTTGCCCGGACAGCTCACAGCAAGGGACAATCTTCTTACTGTGAGCATAAGGAGAACCCTGCCCCCCTTTACAGGTTTTTCAGGTTTTCCCTTGTGCTCACTTGTGATTGTCCCTCTCCACGATCCATCCAGACAGTCTTGCTGCTCTGAGACAAGCAGTGTCACATCAGTAAAATAGGCGGGAGGGGGATACTTTATCATTCAAGTACTCTTGAACTACAGCTCTGACAGTATGTAACACTCTTCATGGCCCACATACTATGAAGATTAATGGGAACTGCTTTTATTTTGAAACATTACTATCCCTTTACCTCCAATGCATTAGATACCTCTATGGCAACTATTAGGCTAAAGGAACAATAATGCATTCTTATAATTAACCCCCACTTAGGTCTCTGGAGGCAGCCATGGTACTTTTGCATGTCCACAGAGTACAAGAAAGAATTATGGACTCTATGGAGATGACATGACATCCAGTACTAGGTAAGGATTCAATCAGATGAGCCAGTTCACACAGAAATTATTAATAATGGCTATTAGGATTTTCTTCCCATATTAAATCCTTAAGGACCAGCAGGACGTGCAACAAATTGCCTACACTTAACCCATTATAAACAAAACTAAAATAATCTTTTAACCCACTGATTGGTAGGAAAGTCTCCAATGCATTGATTCGCAATGATCTCTAGAAGCCAAGGTTTAAAGTAAATGCCTATACAAACTGGTAAATACACCAGTCACACAAAAGAGGAGCTACTGTCTGTTTTAGAGGCAGTGAGAATGCCCATGCCACATACACTACTTAGAATGTGGGAGTGACCAGAGCAGCTGATGTTCCACTGAACATGTAGTGCTCAGGCAGTTGTCTACTCTGCCTAATGGGAAATCCAACCCTGCTTGTAATAAAGGGGTTACATCCCACTCCAATTCAATGACATAAAAAGTAGAGTAACTGCATTTTGTTTATTGAATTGTTTTTTTCTTTTCTTCTTTATGCTTAGACCTTTGGGCTATATTTACGCTGATAATTGGACAATGCTGCTCTATAGCTCCGTTCAGTTGCCAGTTTTACTTAAATGAGATGTTCTTGTGTTCTTCAGCAGATTGCTTTGGGGGTGGCGAATGGAGGAGCAGTAAGAGTTGAGAGGTAGAGATGAGCACAACAACCTCCAAAGTCATCAATGTCATGAGTATGAATGATTTACATGGCAGCCCATAGGCCACTTTGTTGATCGGAACCTTTGAACATCCCTGCACCCCTCTCCTGTGGGAGATGATCAACCAAGGATGTATGTACTGCATTAAAAGTCCCAGCAGATCATATGGAGAGCTACTGGGTTAAAAAAAAGTAATCCTGCTGCTGAGGAGGGATTGAACTGTGAGTCTTTGAAGTCTTGCAGTTCAGTCTCTTTTGCGTTTCAACCAGCCACTTTTGCACAGGCAGCAAGTGAAGTCTGCAGCTTAAAGGGACAGTATGCCATAATTATGAAGCTATATATAATATGACTTTTCCTATAGTGTATCACAAGGGTACTCCCTATTCTAAGAGATATTTCTTTCAAAAGTTATTAAAATATTACTTGCCATTTTTCAAATAGTTTGCATTTAAGATGTTTTGCAGTCAGGTGGTGCTGTTTGTACTACAGCCTGTGAAAAGCTGAGTGTCACAGACACACGCTTCCCATAGAATGTAGCAACATCACCACTTGGCTACAAAATATCAAGTTATCAAAAACTGACAGGTTATCTGTAGGTTATTTAATGTATACTGCCCCTTTAAGCCACAGACTTCTTCGTTTAGCCCAGTACCCCAATTGTTGAGCAAGTCAGTTTTATGGCTTCAAATTAGGGTTACAGTGAACAAGTAGGTGTTGCACAGCTTGGGAATTTTGCCAGGTCTACTCCAAAATTCGGATGCTAAAGATGTCTCCAATGTATTACATTAAATACTTTGCTAGAGTTTTCTGATTCATAACTGACAGTTTGAAAAAATATTAAGTCTGTTTTTTTGGTTGCTGTATTATTCCTTGATTTGTTTAAAACGAATATTTCCACGCTATTTTGAATTTACATATTGTACAAGTGCAGAATACATATAGTCAGACTCAGACTATAGTTTTTATTAAAAAAAAATCTGCTTTAACAGTACCTGTCTGAAAGCTCTCTGCAAACAGAAATTCAGTGAGCTCTCTGTCATGGATATAAGAGTATAAAGAAATAGGTGAAAATGGAAAAAGAATAAAGAAGTATAAGTAATTTAACTTTATATATTATGCACTTGCAGAATATGGAAAGTCATAATAGGGTGGGAGGGGCATAATTACAGGAGGTGCAGAAGATGTACTTGTGCTGGGGGGCCAGCATCCAAAGGGACCCTATCTTCTTCAGGGTCCCATAGGTTCTAGTTATGCCTCTGTGAAAATATTTTTGTGTTGGGGGCCTCAAACAACGTTTGCACCAGAGCTCTGCAATAACTAATTATGCAACTGTAAGGTGGAACTGTCCCTTTAAAAGGGATAGTAATACTTAAAATGTAAAAAAAATGTTGTAGGGTTTATCCCCCTGAGTAAAACAAGGGTACTCCCACTGCTGAAAGGTGTTTTATTCAAAAGTTATTACAGCTCATAGTTGAATTTTTTTAGGTGCAATATAACAGAGGCCTGAAGTTGTAGAGTGGCGCTGTTGCTACTCCATCCTATGGAGATTTATGGTCCTGGGACCAGAGCTGTCCATAGGATGGTGTAACAAAACAGCGCAACTGTATAATTACAGGCCTCTGTTATATTGCACCTAAAAAATTCAAATTTGAGCTATAATAACTTTTGAATAAAACACCTTTCAGCTGTGAGAGTACCCTTTTTTACTCAGGGGGATAAACACTAAGATATATATATTTTTTTTACATATAAAGTATTACTATCCCTTTAGCATTGCGCACCACTGTAAACAACAGAATGCCTGGGCCGTCACTATAGAGGCCCACTGACTTTGAGTGGCAATGTGTCTCTGTGCTGAAAATTCTACCAGAGTACTAGAATGCTTCTCAGTATGTTGGAAACTTCTCTAGCTCTTGAGGTGTTAACCTTTTGAGTGCTAGGGTAGTATCCAATGCATTGCAATGCAATATGTTGGATACCTCTTTGGCACTCAAAGGGTGTTAAAAACCCCATTTAAATCAATGAGAATTTACAGTTGGTGAAGTTTATATGTTCTTAAGTTGGAGCACTTTCCTGAATATGTCCTTATGGGCCTGATTCATGATAAAGAGGCACAATTCTGGGGCAAGCTACTAGCACTATAGGGTTGAAATGAACAATCAATAAGCTCCCATTGATTTAAAGGAGCAGTAAACCTTTTTTTTTTTTTACTTAAAACCTATATGTTAAAGAACTTTTCCTGCTGAGTAAAACAAGGTCATTCCCACTACTGTTAGTTGTTTTGTTCAAAATTTATAACAGTTAAAATAATCAGGAAGTGAATTTACTGTATATTTACTTCCTGATAGTTCTAACAGAAAGTGACTTGACAGCTTCTATCACATTCTATGGAGAACTGTATGTCACTGACTTTCCTCTCCATTATAATGAAACAGGATAACTAATTGGAATTTGACCAGTAGAGGGCACTCCTAATGTAAAAAAAAACAAAAAACAAAAAACGTGTTTAAAATGTAATAACTCTGGAAATATGCATCTCTCAGCAGTGACAGAATCCTTATTTTAATAAACAGGAAAGGTCTTACTATATATATTTTTCATCAAAAAAAGTTTACTGCTCCTTTAAATGAAGACTGTAAGCCCTTAAATGCTAGAGAGGTCTCCAATGTTTTGATTCGCAACACATTGGAGACCTTTCTAGCATTGAAGGGGTTAAAAGCCCCCTTTACATCAATGGGCATTTTCACCCCACCCCCCATGGTGCAATTGGCTTGTTCCAGAATTGCTCCCTTTTAACCTGATGAATATGTATGTGCCCAACAAATGCTTTTCCCAGAAAGGTTCATACATCTATGAAAT
This sequence comes from Rhinophrynus dorsalis, assembly GCA_037306005.1. Taxonomy (NCBI): domain Eukaryota; kingdom Metazoa; phylum Chordata; class Amphibia; order Anura; family Rhinophrynidae; genus Rhinophrynus; species Rhinophrynus dorsalis. The sequence continues at coordinate 90,564,424 of CM074718.1, read as the reverse complement.
AGGTGAATGAATAAAACAAGAGGTGTCTTATTTCAGATCCGAGGAAATGTGGGTGTTTGGCAGAGAATAGAAATGGTAAAAAACAGATCTGTTTCTGCCCAGTGACAGGAGGAATTCTTTCATTTTATTCCCCATTGAAGGCTCTGCTATGTTTCCCTTTATTCCAGTGTTAACTTTTGTGTTAAATGTTAACAAGATGGTGCTCTCCTTTCCTAATGCCATTATGGAGAGAATGTCATCTCTGACAGTTGTCTTTTCTTCCTATTATACCTCTGCTCTCACTTGGAGATTTATGTATTTTTGATATTAAATTCTTTCTGCCATTAACCTGCTCTCATGTTGACTTTTCCTGACCCCGTGCCCCTTTTTTCTGTCTGTTTCCATATTTAATACCAAGACATTTCTTTTTGCCCTGTCTCCTTTTGTGGTGGTTCCATTTCGATGCTGTCCCCAGTTGCACTTGGTGTTTATTCTGTTCTTGAACTTCCATGGGTCACCCCATCCCCAAACTGTGATATTTCCCCATGGTTTCCCCAACCTTTCAATTATTCCTAGGGGTCTCGTACAAGTCTTTTCCGTCCTAGATACCAAGTTCCTAATTACTTACACAAACAGCTTTGCTAATGATGGGGCAGGCCTCCTAATGCTTGGAGGTTTTGTTGTCCTGGCCTCCTAATGCTCTGCCTGTTGTAGAATGGCAGCTTGGCCCCTCTGACCTGAGACTTCTCTCCTTCTCCTGCCCTGTCCAGCTCTCTCTGGGCCAAAGTTCAGCCTCCTGGGTGCAAGGCGTGCCAGCAGCTGCTGGAGGTGACATTGTCAGACAACAGAAAGCCCTAGCTCACACACTGATATAGAAGAATGAATGTATTTTTGTATTTCACATTTCCATGCGTGCCTCAGAGTTTGGCTGAGACACAAAGAGCATGTAGAACAGGGAGACCTGCAGCCTTCCAGTGCCTGGATCTGGCCTGTCTGCTTAGTATCACACACTGATGTGTTCATTTCTTTCCCACCAAACTACACTATCATCATGATTGTGCTTCTCCATTTCCCATTCTGTCTTGTGTATTACTGCCCTAAAGGCCCTTTCCAACTGGATACTAATTGTAGGGGCTGCGCACTACTGGCAGCTAGAATGCCCCAGGGGTGCATGGAGCGGATCATCATGGCCTTAATTGACAAGGACTTGTCTGTATTTAGGAGCAGCTGGTCCCAGCACTGGTTCACCAGTGCAATCTTAACACAACGCCTCTAGCCTGGAGGACTGGGGGGTGTAAACGTGGTTAAAATCAAGGAAGATTTATAGTGTGTTCTCTGGGGTGAGAGAGACATAAAACAACCACCATGATCTGCTCTGGAAGGGGTCCCATTCATCAGCCTCCCAACCTTTTTAAAATGTCTTGCAGCCATGCTCCACATAGAATTAATAACGGGCAGCTATTTAGAGCGATTAGGCAGGTGACAATATTTTGAGGCCATATATCATTGTAAACAAGCCAACTGGGGGAGTCAATGATAAACCAATCTGCTTTATGAAAGAAATCCAATATCCCAATGTATTGGTCATTCCTAGAGACCCACAAGGTAGGCATTTGTCCCAACATACCTGGAGGGGTAGCTTCCTAGAGATACTAGCAGTAAGGGCCACATTCTAGCACCTGGGAAAATGTTATCACTGGATTTTATCTTAAAAAAATCACAATTTAAGGATGGATTCTATGAATTATAAAAAAAAAAAAAATATTACTTGATTTTATCTAAAATTCATACAGTCCACTTACGGGTGAATGTTATTACTGGATTTTATCTTAACAAATCCACTACATGAGTGAATTCTGTAACGTGTAAAAATAATTCATTGTAGATTTTAGCTGGAAAAAAATCCCATTATAGATTGTATTTTGTTGTAAGAAAAACAACATTTTTACTAAAAAAAAAAAATCTAATCATGCGGCTATAATTTATGATGTGTGAAAATGTATACATGGATTTTATCTTAAAAAATCAGATTACAGTATGTGAATTTCTTATCACCGAATTTTTTTTCCTCTGCATATCTAATTAATGGTGAATTTGGAGATCAATATATCTCCAAATTTAAGTGTAGATAAATCTGTCACAGTCAACAGAATCCAAACTTAGTTTTAAGGGTAAAAAGAAAGAAAAATGTCCCAAGCTCCCATTGATTTAAATGGGACTTTCAGTAACTCATTGGGGGGGTGCACTAAGGTGTGATAAAGAGCTGATAAAGTAGAGATAACAGGGGTGGTTAGTCACTAAGACGTGATAAAGTGGAGATGACAGGGGTGGTTAGTCACTAAGAGTTGATAAAGTAGAGATAACAGGGGTGGTTAGTCACTAAGACGTGATAAAGTGGAGATAACAGGGGTGGTTAGTCACTAAGAGGTGATAAAGTGGAGATAACAGGGGTGGTTAGTCACTAAGAGGTGATAAAGTGGAGATAACAGGGGTGTTTAGTCTGTAAGAGGTGATAAAGTGGAGATAACAGGGGTGGTTAGTCACTAAGAGGTGATAAAGTGGAGATAACAGGGGTGGTTTGTCAGTAAGAGGTGATAAAGTGGAGATAACAGGGGTGGTTAGTCAGTAAAAGGTGATAAAGTGGAGATAACAGGGGTGGTTAGTCACTAAGAGGTGATAAAGTGGAGATAACAGGGGTGGTTAGTCACTAAGAGGTGATAAAGTGGAGATAACAGGGGTGGTTAGTCACTAAGAGGTGATAAAGTGGAGATAACAGGGGTGGTTAGTCACTAAGACGTGATAAAGTGGAGATAACAGGGGTGGTTAGTCAGTAAGAGGTGATAAAGTGGAGATAACAGGGGTGGTTAGTCACTAAGAGGTGATAAAGTGGAGATGACTTTTCCAGTGATATCACTTCCCCAGTTCCTTTGCTAGTCTATAGAGCCTATGCACTATGATCTCCAATGTTGGAAACATCTTAGTGCATAGGCTTCATAGAATATATCAGCTCTTTATCACGCCTTAGTGCATAACCCCGCAACTTCTCCAGTGAAATCACTTCTCCGGTTCCTATGTTATTGTATAGACCCTGGGGAAATCTTCATGCATAGGCTTCATAGAGTAACATTGAAACTGGAGAAGTGATATCACTGGAGAAGTTATCCCCGCTATCTCACCTCATTATCACATCTTAGTGCATAACCCCTCTTGAATGCTAAATAAATCACAAATGCATTGCAAAGAAATGCATTAGAAACCTCTGGTATTCAAGGGGAAAGATGCACTAAGTCATGATAAAGGGGTGCTAATGCGGAGATAACTTCTCCAGTGATTTCACTTCTCCAGTTCCTATGTTATTCTACTGAGCCTATGCACTAAAATTTCTCCAACTTTGGAGTTATTAGTGCATAGGCACCATAGCTAGGAACTCTTCAGTTTTGCCCCAGAGACTCTGGTTTTGACTCTGAATTACCGGGTCTCTGGGGCAGAGTCTGATTCTATAGATGTGGGGAATTTCTGATGAAACTCTGCCCACATCCACTTCTCCCATTGATTTCCTCCCACTCCCCGGCCTCTTCTCCTCCCTCCCCAGGCTAGTCTAGCTATTTTTTTTTAAAAGGGATAGTAATGTTTGCTAATAAAAGCAGATCTAATTAATCATCATAGTGTTTGGACTTTGGAGAGTGTTATTTCAGTTCTGTCAGAGTTGTAGTTCAGGAGTAATTCAATGACAAAGAATTCCCCTCCCGCCCCTTTTACTGATGTCACACTGCTCAGCAAGAGCAGAAGGGAGGTGCCCAGGTAGATTGCAGAGAGGGACAATCTTCAATTAAGATAAGGGAAAAACCTGAAAAGCTTGTCAAGGGGGGCAGGGCTTTCATTGTTCTCATGGGAAGAAGAGTGTCCCCTGCTGTTATCTGTCTGGTCTATGGACTGCATTCCACATCTGAGAAGAGATGGCTTACACTAGGTAAAAGGGGCGGGAGGGGGAAACTTTGCTTGTGAATATCTCTCAAGCCATAAAGGTTTGAGAGATAAGACTTATATCGTTCTTCATGTTTTTTTAATGCCTACAAAATAAAATAAAGTTAAAACAAAGTATTACTATCCCTTTAAGCCCCACTCCCCCACTCAAGACTAAGCCCAGAACCCTTTTATGACATGAATTGCGTCATTTCTCTCACCTTATCCACACCACGGGCCCAGACCAAGAAGTTCCCAGGTATGATAGGCACTCTAGAATAACATAGGAACTGGAGAAGTGATTTCACTGGAGAAGCTGGGGGTTATGCACTAAGATGAGATAAAGAGGTGATAACATGGTGATGACTTCTCCAGTGATACCACTTCTCCAATTACTATGTTATTCTATGGAGCCTATGCACTAAGCTCTCTAAAACTGGAGAAATCTTAAAGGATCCATTTAAATCGAAGGACATTTTTCTGTCTTCTCTATAGTTGGTTGCCCTAAAATTGTTCAAGTTCCTCTTAGAACATCAGACTCAATGTGACGTACATACAATGGTAATGTAATCATGTATCATATAGTACATCTCTCCCCTATGGTGCAGCTGGCTGTCCTCAGAATTACTCAGATTCTTTCTTGTGTATCAGCTTCATTGTATTACAAGTACAAATCAGATTAACATCAGCGGTGAGGGGAATAAGCATTTGGGCACCAGGGGTGGGTGCAATGCATTGCAGAGCGTTGTGCACCTCTCTACATAACAGTGTTAAGACCAATTAAACACTAGTATCAGCCAGAATAATTAACAAAAAAAAAAGTTAATGTGGAGTGAGAATTCTTTTACAAACATTGCATATTAATTTGGTTGCTATAGAACAATTTTTCCTCCTAACATTCTGCAGATCTTCAGGAGAGAAATGACTGTTCCACACTGATTTGTCTGTACATGGTGGATGGAATTTCTGAACAGCTATTCACATTTTTGTCAATGGTTTTATTTATTTGTTAAAACAAAATCACTTTTTTGTTCCTTTATGTGGGAAGCATTTTATAAAGGGGATAATAGGTTTGGTATCTTCATAGAAAATTGGATGTGTTTTTTCTTCTTTATTTTAAACAAAACTTCTCAAAGTTTTCCCCATTTTCTCAACTTTTTCTGCAGGAACAATGCCAACATTGAAGCACACAGTTGGAGTCTGCACAGTTGGGGATCTTCACTTCCATTTTAGACATCTTTGGATTTCATCAATCAAACTGACTGCAATTTTCCATAAAAAACCCTGAATTTGGGTCAGAAAGTGGGCAAAGCAGATAAAGATCATTCTAGCTGTCTTGTGAGATGATAAATAGGCAGCCTTTCAGGACAACAATACGAGAACTTTCAGATTTGTAATGCACTTCTATTGCTTGTGAATGCCAGTGAGTCAATACCATTTTCTGTCTTGCCATGCTTAGAGATGTCATTGCATTGCAGTGTTACTGGCTCTTTTCTTTACAGTTTTACTGGATAGATGCATAAAGTTCTTGTGGGCTTTTATGAAAGTCTCTCATGCTTCTGGCTGGGAGTGCAAAAAGGGGGCAGTTAAGATTATGTATAAAGATGCAGATTGGCTGGAGTCAGGCAAGCAAACAGACATACAGAGGCATATGTATAAAGCCAAAAGTGCATGAATTCCTAATATGTAACAAATTAACCCCTTGGATGCTAGCGCCCAAGGAGTTAAAACTGCCATTTGGATCAATGAGGATATTTTTTCATTATTGTTTTGCACCAGAATTGCACTTTTGTTTTTATAAATATGCAAATTTTTCAAGAGACCTGGGAGTTATGCACTAAGGTGTGATAAATGGTGCGATGAAAGAAACATGCACAATCTCTTTTTCCCATCTGAAAACCCCTAGGGAATAGGATTGCGCATGATTTTTTTGAATTGCGCATGAAAAAATCAAGATTAGCCAACAGCTGAGCATATTTATTTTTTTTGTGGGCGTGGCCAGGATTATCAAATCTGTGTGAGTGGAATAGCGAATGCGCCTAATGCAGGAAGTTGTATTGCGAACGAATTTATACGTCTGTGTGGTGTTGTCATAAAAAGGAATTTTTTATGCGCAATTCAAGAAGAGTTTGGTATTCAGCTTCCTGGATTAGAACATGCACAAAATCTATCTGCACACAAAAATGCCTTTATCAGATGCCAACATTTCTTGCATCTCGCCAAATGAGATAACTGCTCCAGTGTGATCCATTCTCTAATTTCTATGGAGTAAACCAACTGCACCATAGAGGACCAATAAAAATTAGAATTCCTGCGCACTTAAAGAGAGTGTTTTTTAAGCTCTTGAATGCAAAGCAATGCATTGATGAGCTCTCTAGCATTCAAGGGATTTAAAGTCCAATTAAATTTAACAGGACTTTTTACTTGTCCCTTATGGTGCTTTGCTTTTATTAATTTGTGCCCAAGATCTTTCCATATTAGTGCGTAGTCTCCATAGAATAACATAAGAAATAGAAAATGTTTCACAATAGGGAAGTTATCTCCTCCTAATCACATCATTATCACACTTTAGTGCATAACTCTTCAGGGGCTATTTCCATCAAATATCTTCAGCACCATTGTCATTAGTGTTACCAGCATAGAATTATATTGCTATGTTCACTCATTTCAAAAAGAACATTTGGGGCTTTAAACATGAGGTTTGGAACTTAAGCACTGCAGCCCCTCCACAGCAGGATTTGCATCTCCTTAGACCCTAGGAAAAGCATCCTAGGTGCCCTTTACTCCACCCATTGTGCCACTCTTATTCTTCCCATGAACCCACCCCCAGTCTCACTCACTGTAAAACCTCAACCTATCAGATACAAACTCAAAGAAGCTCTTCAATAACTGGATGCTAGAGGGGTCTTCAAGGAATTGCTTCACAATGAGTTGGGGAGTCCGTCATGGGGTTGCATAATGGCCAGTAAAGGGATATACAAACTGTTAAATAATCTGTACAAATTACTATATAAACTGGCATATAAACTATCCTCCATAAACCAGGAGCAAGTATCTGCTGCAGGAGGATTTGGGTTGAGGTGACCACACCCACAACCCATAATGTGGGTGTGGCCAGCACAGCTGAAGCACCATTCTACTATGTTTCATAAGAAATCTGGTCTTGGCCCCCTCAGCCAATACCCCTTAGCCTTTACCAAGAAACACCCATGCCCAAACACTATTGCGTCTTGTTATGGGATTTTAAACATGCCTTGTTTGGTACCCAGCAAGAAGCTAATGCAGACATATATGACACACACATTTAACATGTGTGTTCATGGGTTTTCTATATATTTAATCAGCATAACCCCCCCCCTCATAGTCTTCGTTTAATGTGCAAATACATACAGTTGTGATTCCTGTATACTTAATCAGTATAAAGCCCTCAAACTCTTGGTTTAGTGTGCACATACATACAGTTGTGATTCCTATATACTTAATCAGTATAAAGCCCCTCAAACCCTTGGTTTAGTGTGCAGATACATACAGTTGAGAGTACGTAAAGTCACTACCTGGCCAGCTGTAACGTTCAATGTTTGTTTGTGACAGTAAGTTAGAATGAAAGCACATTGCACCTGGATAATTTACATCTTTATATGCAATTATCCTCTCCTTTTCCAGCCCAAGTACTGGAGGGAGTGAAAGAACACATTTACCTTGCAGTCACTGCACACCCATCTGCTCTTCAAGAGGTTACATGTTTGCTTTTATACACAACAATATAAAGATTATGTTACTTACATATCAACATTAACATAACAGTACCAGGAAGATACATGTATGAGGGACAACATTACAAACAAGGGGTTAAAATGTCAGGTAAAAATGTGCAAAATATAATGTTTTATTCAGAAGAGAGCACATCAGGAGGCAAAACAAGTGAATAGACAAAGAGACATACTGTCAATCAGATGGATAATTGTTTCTTGGGAATGTAAGTCCATGCAGGATCAACTTGGCATTGAAACTCCAGTTGATGTAACAGAAGCCCTTTCAGCCTCCACAATGCATAGGGGTCCCTGTATTTCTCAGTGGGCCCCCTTTTTAACTATGTTCCGTACGTATCGGAGAACTAAAGAGCAGCACTTCTGCTCTGCCCTCCTTTCCAAACCACTTAGTGGAGCAGTTCTGATAGATCCCTCTTTACCAGATCCTTCTAGGTTGAACTTATATCACCTCAGTGTAACCTAGAAGAGTTTAGTAAAGAGGGAGCTTGTGGAACTTCTTCACTATGCAGTTTGAACCTGAGAGCGGTGAAGCAGTTGTTCTCTCCAGTTCTCCACTGTTTACAGAAAATAACAAAATATAAGGTGTGTGTGTATGTGGTGGTGGGGTGGGGGGAGGGTATTCAGTTTATGTAGGGATTTGTGACTACAATGGAGTAGTTGAACCAGTCTTGGGGGGTCACACAGAGTATGTGGGGATCTGTGACTAATAGTGAACTGAGGAACCAGGCTTAGAGGTCAGACTTCGTAAGCAAGGATCTGTGACTACCAGTGGACAGTGGAATCAGGCTGGGAGTCAGACAATGTATGTGTGGTTCTGTGGCTACCAGTGGGAAGTAGATCAAGACTGGGGTGTCAGACAGTGTATTTGTGTCTCTTTGTCTTGTTCCACTTGTTCCATTAGTTGTCAAAGAGCCACACATAAACTGACACCCAGCCTTGATCCACTAGTAGTCAGTTTATGTGTAGTTCTGTGACTACCAGAGGACAGTGGAACAAGGCTGGAGTGACAGACATTGTATATGAATTTCTGTGGCAACCAGTAGAACAAGGATGGGGTGGCAGACTGTATGTTTCTTTGACTATGAGTGAGCCCTTTATGTCCCAGTGCAACACTGGATTAGTGGTGTGGGGCCCCATCAGTAGAGGTGCCACTCATAGTAAGCAGGTGCAGGAGCATCCACAGCAATATACAGTGTCAAAGGAATAGGGCATTCACAGAACTTCAAAAAGAGCTGAATAGTGTAATGCATAAAGATTTCAATGGTCTCCGCAATTGCTGTGCATTAAACTATTCAGTAGCAAGCAACCAGCAGTCTGCCCTATGTAAATGATTACAGTTTCACTGCTATGGGTAATATAATGGGTTACACGAGGATCATCAGCTCTGTAGAATTACACTGATTAGCTCCTCTGCACTGGTATGCATGCCCCAAGGTGGTGAACCTAAATCATTCATTGTGCCTCGTGCAACACCAGACTCCAACAGAGTTGATCACACCAAGGTATACTACTGCTATCATATGTCACAGACCCATTGATGGGAACAGTGCCTAATTCCAGGCCACTAGAGATCTGTGCTCTTCAGTGATTATTCCCGGTTCTGTCTAGACATTAAAATGGCTGGACAATAGTCTGGAGAAGTGCTAATTAGCGACATGGAAAAGCATGTATTGATACCATTTTATATAATGGATATAATGCCCACAAAGGTGGACATAATTATTTGATGCAGGACCCCAATCAGTGGGAGGAGTTTGGGGGTGCTGGAGGCTGACAACAAAGAACCATGTCTGTCTTTGTGGAAGTAATTTCTTGTACTATTGAAGATTATCTTTGCTGAACCAGTTCATACAGAATTGATCAGTATATTCTGCCCATATTAAAGTGGAACTGTCACTTTGCAACAAATAGTTGATTTGAGCTTGCAAGATCACCTGTAGTTAGTTTTAGACATTTTAATAGAGAGAGATATAACCTTTAAGTTTATAAATACATTCATTGAGACTAAAAGCTGTGTAGTGACATATCCTCTTGATGTTTTGATGTGTCCTGAAGTCTGGTTATTTCAGAAAGGTGAGTAATTAATTATGCGATCTGTGCCACACATGTCAGGGAGCTCAACTATGCTGAGGTTAAAGAGACCATAACTACTATTCTAACAATCTCTAAAACCATTACAATGATTGAAAAACAATAAGTGCAAGGTATGATATGCTTTTTAATGGTACTAAAACCTGGTAGATGACAGATCCATTGTTAGGTGACCTTTACTTTAATGCAGGATTTTTATGAAAATGTTATTCTGCAGGTTACCACACGAACCAGTACAGCCAGGCAGTGTGCATTTTTCATAAGTTTCCTGCATGAAAGAGGAAGACTAGTCACATTACCTATTGTTAGGAAAGGATATCATTACATTTTCTTTTATAATTATATTTATCTTAATAAATATATATATAAAAAGAGTAATTCTGGACCAAATTATTTGCACTATATGTAACAAATAAAAATTCCCAACATCCCTATTCATTTAAATGGAACTTTTGAATATTAGAGAGATCAAAGACTCTGCCTCAAACTGCACTGGAGACCTCTCTAGCATTCAAGGGGTTAAAAGCCCAATACAATTATGGGCATTTTAATGCATAGGAGAACACTGGGGCCATCAGATTCAGGGGCCTCCCCTTATCTTCACAGCAGTCCTCGATTTCCTTAAAGGAATCTATTTAATACTGTGGTCTGATGGTCAGGGAGGAGTAAGGCTGTTCTGGGTGTACAACACGTATATGTGATTGCTTTTCCCACACACTGGAAAGGAAGAAAAAGACGGTTACTGCTAAACATAACCCTTTGAGTACCAGGGGGTACACAAGGCATTGCTTTGAAATGCATTGCATACCCCTGTGGCACTCAAAGGGTTAATAGGGTCCTACATGTTTACCTATAGTTGGGGGCCTGTGTTCACAATTCCACCAGGGGTGTCAGGGACAATGTTCACACAGGTGAACGACCAAGAACTGGAAGAGTTAAAGGGGAGTATTTATGCAGGAGTGCATTGGGTAGCTGATGACCCATGTAAACCTTCCTAGTTTTAATTACTCCTTTTAATTCTTTCAGAGCTGGTTCACTCACCGATGCTCACCTTAAAGGGAACACTGCTCAGGGGCTTCTTTAAAACTGCCCTGCCTGTAAGTCAATGAGAATGGGGGCGGGAATGTACAAATTCTATTCTGTGCAAAAATAGGAGCTGGAATCTAATGTGTAGCCTAGTGCCAATTTATTAAACAGTTTAGGTCAAAAATGTTTCTCTTTACTTCATAAGGACCAGAGGGGCCTGAACGCATTTCTTTGAATTTCATGTTATACCTCTCTGGCCCTTAAGTGGTTAATGCCACTTGCTGTAAGTGTGGAGGGCAGTGGAGCACTCTATGGGGTTTTGGAGAGATACGTTTCTTTACACCATTCTCATGTGTATGATACAGGGCAGGTGCAATTCTAATGCCCATTGTGAAGTGCAGCCATTAGTGTTGTAAGGTAACACCCGTGGAGCTGTGCTGATAGGTTCATTCATTTACCAAGTGTTTATGTGTACCATGTGGTGTAGCTGGTTTATTACAGAATTGCTCCGGTACTTATTTGTTCAATTGTAATCCCTGTGGTATCACTAGTGTAGCTCCATTTCATTTGTAAGCACTGTGACGTTATTAGGGTAGCAACATTTCACTTGTAATATCTTTGGTATCACTAATGTAGATTCAGTTGTAATCTCTTTGGTATCACTATTGTAGATTCAGTTGTAAGGTCTGTGGTATCACTATTGTGGTTCCATTTAAATTGTAATCTCTGTGGTATCTAAGGTGTAGCTCAATTACAACTGTAAGCTCTGCAGTATCTCAAAAAGAGGGTGAATATTAAAAGCAATTTTAACAAAATAATAGGATTACCATAATACCACTCCACTATCTGATACATGTGAAAAAGCAGAATGCAAGGCTGCAGTATTCATAATGTACATGTTTTCCATAAGTGTCTCTTATTGAAACTGTTATCTGGCTATTACATTATCAAACGTGTCCTGGGAAAAGAGGACTTTTTTATCTTCCCCAATATAAAAATAACCTTCCAGACTCTCCTAATGTAGAGCGCTAGAATATGACATCATATCCTGGTGTCCTGTGCTCACGTGCCACATGGAGACAGCACAGAAGCACTGATATGGAGGTCTGTGCCATAGGATGCACAAATCTCTCGCTCCCTACACTGGACCACCAGGAAAAACGCCCCCTCCTGTGACAAGCAAAAGAAGGGTAGAGATTGAGTAGAAATGCAGACTTGGAGAAATAGGGGAAAAGAGGGGACATACACACATCCTGTACATACACATACATACACACGCACGCACATACATACACACACAAACACACGCATATACTGTACATACAAATATATACACACACACAAGCACATACATACACACTAACACATACACATACATACAAACATACTGTACATAGAAATACATATACACACACATGCACATACAAAGACACACATGCACACCCACACACATACATAGACACAATGGAATACTAGCTAGTGGGCCACTTTAAAAAAAAAATCCTCCAAGCTGGTATTCTACCCCTGAAGCCCATTTTTGTTCACCATTCGTGCCCCTCCCCTATGGGCCAAAAACATTTTGTACCAGTTTCAGTGGCAGTGTTACATGCACTAGGCTACTTATCACACTCACTGCCCCTACGAGAACGACGAGCCCATTCAGTTTAGTATATGCCTATATGCTCATAGGAAGCTTCATTACTTTTAGATTATACAAGATTTCTATTGCCCATTCCCTGAATATGGGCCATGAAAAGAGCCACATGGTTATTTTTGCATCTTAGTGAATTTTAGTAACTCAATAACATAGCTGAAGCGGTTGAAAAAAAGATGTGTCCATTAAATTCAATCTTTGCCATATCTCCCTTGTTGATCGAGAGGAAGCCATTTATATATATATATATATATATATATATATATATATATATATATATATATAAACCTTCCTTACTCCAATCAGATATATCCCTGGGACAAAACTGGATCTGCAGTGAAACTAACTCTCTCTATTGCTTTGAGCTAAAATGTATCAAATACTTTTTTTCTCCAAAGAATATAAAGTATCTGTCAGTACAGTCCGCTAAGGCAAATAATTCCACATCTGTATTGGCCTTACTGTTAAATATCTCTGCCATTATTGCTTTCATTTAGTATTAACTCTTCGGGTGCCAGAGGATTATCCAACGCATTGCTTTGTAATGCGTTGGATACCCTTGTGGCACTCAAAGGGTTATTGGATGTCCCCTTGTTACCTGCTCAGCTCTTAGAATAAAGAGCCCCCAGGAGAGTTCTTTGTATTGGCATTGGCATTTGTAAATTGTAAACATATCCCACAGCCATATAATCTAGTAATGATATATCCCTGGCCCAGGTCACCATAGACTGCAGTGCAGGTACATGTTCCACGTATCACACAGCACCATAGCTGGGAACTCTTCGGGCTTGTCCTGGAGACTCTGGTTTTGACTCTGCATTACCGAATCTCTGGGGCAGAGGCTGATTCTTCGGGGTGTGGACAGTTTCTTAAGAAACTCTGCCCATTTGTGCTCCTTCCCTATCTGTTCCACCTACTCTCTACCCATTTGCCTACATTTTTACAAGTTTCTGAAGTTCCGCCCACAGTTATGATTAAGCCCTATCCCCTTTTGACGCAAATTGCGTCATTTGTCTCCCTCAATAGCAACACAGACCTCCCCTTCCAGGGAGGCCAGAAGAAAAAGTTCCCAGGTATGCACAACACTCTTGGAGAGATCTAGAACAACTGTCCTACTTGTAGCTTACTTTACAGAATGCAATGGGACATATGTATAAAAGAGGAGTGGAGCAATTCTGGGGCAAATCAACTGTCACTTTCCATTGATTTAAGCTGGGCCTTTTCTCTTTGAATGCTAGAGCTTTGGAAACCTATCTAGCATTCAGGGCCAGATTTTCATTCAAGGCTCCACAAGGCAAGGCACTGTAGGTGCACCTAGTGCCACCCATAGCCACACCCCCAGTGCTCACATGGCCCTGCCCCTAGACCAATTCAGTGTTTCCTGGCTCAGAAAATACCCTTGGCCTATAACAAGCGAGGACAAAAAGAATTCTGGAACATTTCCATTAATTTAAATTGGGTTTTTAACCCATTGGATACTAGAGAGGTATCCACCATATTTCAAAGCAATACCAAAGAGGGTTATTTTATAAGTATTATAGCTGTAACCCATCTGCCCACAGATAGACTGGGCAGATCTGAAATTCATTGGACCTTATGTATAAAGACGATCTGGAGCGATTTTGGGGCAAACCAACTTCACCACAGTGGACACTGCTTTGCAATGTGTTGGAAACTTTGTAGCATTCAAGAGGTTAACACTTTGAGTGCCAGAGATGTACGCAATGCATTGCTTTGCACTGCAAAGTGGTGCCTACCCCTCTGGCACTTAAAGGGTTAAATTGTCTGATTATATAAATAGGAATGTTTGTGTCCCCTAAGGTGGTTTCCCAAAGAATTGCTCCATTTATCTTAGTGCATCAGCCTTACTGATACCATAAAATGGAGAATCAACATATTCTGGTTCCCATGACAACACATAACAATAGATTCTGGATCATTGCGGACTGATCCATATCCCAAATACGTGTGCGAAATGAAATTATGAATTAGTAATGTTTGCCTAGTAGATCAGAAGAGATTTGCAAAATAGTATGATTTAAAGGGACAGTAATGTCCCATAAAAAATGATTTGAGTTTTGTGGAGGTTAAAAAAATAAATGATATGACACAAATCCTATATCTCAAACCGCTTTGTTTTGAGAGATATCCTCCGCTAGAGATCCCCTTCTCCTGATGTCAGCTGTAAAGCTGATAGAAGGAGATCCGTGTCGGCCAACACAAGGAGGCTCTTCAGCAGAGCCGCAATAGCGCAATTTACTTCTTACTTCTTTGGAATGGTCTAAAAAGTGTGCTTGCAAACCAGGCACACTTTGTAGACCATTACAAAGAAGTATTTCTTTTTATATCACGCTGTTGCGGCTCTGCTGAAGAGCAGCTTGTGGTCCACGAACCAGGAACTCCTGCTGTCAGAGAAGGGGAGGGAGAGGGGAAATTTAACGGAGAATATTTCTCAAACCATAGGGGTTTGAGAGATAGGATTTGTGTCATATTATTTATTTTTTTAAACTCTACAAAACTCTAAGCATTTTGTTTTGGGACATTACTGTCCCTTTAATAGAGCTGAGTTACCAAACTCCCTACGCAGTTACTAAGCCCTTGAAGCAGTGGTTCTCAGCCATGCTGGCACCACACAAAAGATAAATGGAGTAATTCTGGAGCAAATCAATTGCTCTCTAGGAAACAAATAAAACTTTCCATTGATTTAAAGGGCAATTATCACTCAGATACTGCCACATCGGAAGGTCTGCTTCTCTGGGAGGAGATCTGTGAGTTAAGCCGGGGTTGCATTGTGATCCCAGCAAATCAGTAAGGGAGCAGAACGAGGGTCTGTAAAATGACCCTTGATACTCCCCCTCTTTATTTGTGCTGTATCATACAGTTTCTTGTCCTGCGTGAAGCAGTTACCCATGACCCACTGTATCGTGCTTGAATGCCAGACACAGGGGATCTATGGGAAATATACATGCAAAGTTTGTGGCTGAGAGCTTTATGGCAGGTTTATTTTCCAACCAAGGGAGTTAGTTTTCTGACCCCTGAACAGTATGGGAGCCATCTGTGGCTGCACAGAGCACCCCCAGCCTTCCGTTGGAGCAGACTTGACTAAACGTGATAATTGCCCATTATATGGGACTTTTAACACTGTGTATGCTAGAGAGGTCTCCAATGCATTTCAAAGCATTTTTTGAAAACACTTTTCTGAAAATCCTTGGTTTGCTCCTGCAAAATAAAGTTAGGCAAGCTGAACAGCTGGCCTATCATAATAACGTGTGACGTGACATAAAATGACCCAGTGTGAATGTGACTGTGTATGCTGCTCTCTTTTCCTTTGGAAGTTTGGTAGACACCAGATATTAGCATCCCAATAATGATAAATGTTTGCTTCTGTTGGGGAGAGCAAAGTGCTTCCCTGCAGCTGATGTTAGGCTACAATATCCAGTATCCTCAGCCAGCAAATGGCTGTAGTCCAAAAACTCTTAAAGTGATACAGGTTGGTCAATCCTAGCCAATGCAAAGACAGATGCAATGGGTTCTAGGTAAAGAATAGCATAAAACCCAATTCTACGTATCTATAGTCCATATTTGTTGCATTTTTTTAAACCCTTTTCCGAAAATCTTGGGTTTGCTTCTGGAAAGTTAAGTAAGCTGAAACGTTGGACCCAGAAGAATGTGATGTGACATAAAATGACCCAGTGTGAAATGTGACTGTGTAAGCTGCTGTTATCTCTTCCTTTGGCAGGTTGTCCAGAGATAAAATAGACCCAGCACCCATTATACCACTTTCTTCCACTTTCTTATTTAATTCCATGGTAAGTACCCTGTAGATGTATATCTTTTGAATGATAAAAGCCCTGTATATGGAGTATAATAAGGTTATCAGTCATACAGACTCACTCTGAGTGCAGGAGGTGGAAACAGGACATATCCATTCTCCACTTTCTTATTTATAGGCTTGGAATAAATGTAGAAAAACGATGTTTTCCCAGCTGTTGTTAAACAAAAATTCCCATCATCCTCATCCATGACTGAGGATGTTGGGATCTGGAACCCAACAACAGCAGGAGAATCAAAGATTTTCAACCCCTAATAATTAACATGGGGCTCCCACAGAATATTTCTAGGAGGGGGGGCAGAGCCATAATAGGACTCCCGTGCCATTCCTTGTTTATATGAAGGGGGCAAGTGCCCCTCCGTCTGGACTCCCATGGTGCCATGTACACTTGCGGTGCTATCTAAATAAACATATTCATTCCACTAAATACAAACTTAAAATAGACATCCACAATTAGAATAGATATATCTGACTGCAGTATAAAAGACAAATACATTATTAAATGCTTTGGTTATCACTTTAAATGCTTTACAATGCATTGCCTACCCCACATATGTACAGAGTTACTTATTAGCAGTCTGGTGTATTATAACCACAGTTATACCAACAGTTTGACTGGCCTATCTGTCTTAACCCTTTGCATTTCAAACCTCTTTGGCTCTCAAAGGCAGTGGCGTAACAATAGGGGTCGCATCTGTCACTCCAGGGGCCTGACCGCCCCCCTGCAACCCCCCACTCGGCGCCACGGACCTCTACCGGCTCATCTCTCCCTTGCCTTCACTCTAGTAATGCAGAGTGCTGGGTGATTACATCATCTCCTGGCGCTCTGCATTACTGGAGAGAGGTCCATGTGGGAGCACCAGGTCTTAGTAGAAGTCTGTGCCAAAGGAGGCACAGACCTCTCCTTCCACTCTGCTGGACCACCAGGGAGGTAGGAGATGGACACTGGGGGCAATGCGAAGATGTGGAGAGTTAGGGGCAATGTGGAGAGGAGGACATTGGGAGCAATGTGGAGAAGATGACATTGGGGGCGGTGTGGAGCGTTGGGGGCAATGTGAAGAAGAGGACATTGGGGGCAGTGTGGAGAGTTGGGAGCGATGTGGAGAGGAGGACATTGGGGTAATGTGGAGAATAGGACATTGGGGGCAGTGTGGAGAGTTGGGGCAATGCAGAGAGGAGGACATTGGGGGCAATGTGGAGAGGATGACATTGGGGGTGGTGTGGAGAGTTGGGGGCAATGTGAAGAGGAGGACATTGGGGGCAGTGTGGAGAGTTGGGAGCAATGTGGAAAGGAGGACATTAGGGTAATGTGGAGAGTTGGTGGCAATGTGGAGAGTAGGACATTGGGGGCAGTGTGGAGAGTTGGGGGCAATGTGGAGAGGAGGACATTGGGGGAAATGTGGAGAGGAGGACATTGGGGGCAATGTGGAGAGGATGACATTGGGGGCGGTGTGGAGAGTTGGGGGCAATCTGAAGAGGAGGACATTGGGGGCAGTGTGGAGAGTTGGGAGCAATGTGGAGAGGAGGACATTGGGGTAATGTGGAGAGTTGGGGGCAATGTGGAGAGTAGGACATTGGGGGCAGTGTGGAGAGTTGGGGGTAATGCAGAGAGGAGGACATTGGGGGTAATGTGGAGAGTTGGGGGCAATGTGGAGAGGAGGACATTGGGGGAAATGTGGAGAGGTGGATATTTAGGGCAGTGTGGAGAGGAGGACATTGGGGGCAATGTGGAGAGGAGGACATTGGGGGCAATGTGGAGACTTGGCAATGTGGAAAGGAGGACATTGGGGGCAATGTGGAGAGGAGGACATTGGGGGCAATGCGGAGAGGAGTACATTGGGGGCAATGTGGAGACTTGGCAGTGTGGAGAGGTGGCTATTGGGGACAATGTGGAGAGGAGGACATTGGGGGCAATGTGGAGAGGTGGACATTGAGGGCAATGTGGAGATACCCAATTGGGAAAATGTGGTTGGGGGGGGGGCATGGCAATTTTCTAGTTACGCCTCTGCTCAAAGGGTTAAATGCTGATACATATATGCTTATAACTTTTGAACCATGTTAGAAAACTGAAATTTGGGTGCCAAAGAGGTGGCCAATGCATTACGTTGCAATGTGTTGAATACCTCCCTGGCAATCTGAGGGTTAAGGAGTCATTCTCAGTCCCCACAATCCCTGAAAACCAGGAACAGAATACGAAGATGTCAGAAAAATAAGCATTTTCCTATTTTACATTTTTATTCCATTATGGTTTATTTTGTTAGGTATGCAGACAAGCCTACTGAACAGATATCTACTAAATGTTGCAATGAGATAGATCTTAACACGTGCTTTATAATTTACTTGACAATTGTTGATCCTGTTCCTGTTCACAGGACATTGGGCATTGAAATTTCCAGCACACTCTTGTTTACAAAACGTTCTATGAGGTTTTATTGTTTCCTTGTGGAGTAGAGACTTGCAGGTTAGGTTAGGACAATATTTCTGATTAATCACTGAAATAGCTTAAAGGGATAGTAATACTTAAAATGTAAAATAGAGATGTTGTAGGGTTTATCCCCCTGAGTAAAACAAGGGTACTCTCACGGCTCTCACGTTAACACAAAATAACCCATGACGTGCTATGACAGTCAAGGGTCATTAAGGGGTTAAAAGTTATTACAGCTTGAACTTGAATTTGTACAGTGGCGATGTAGTTACACTATCCTATGGATATATACGTTTAAATGACCAGATCTGTCCAACGTATTGCACGTTGCTCTGGCTCACAAAGGGTTAAATGTTGCTACAATCTGATTTCTCAGAAGCTCGATTAGTTCAGAGGTAGGCAATATGCCTCAATTTGCTAGTATAAGCTATGTGGAATTTTGTTCTAAAAGGCTGATTTAACTGCTAGCTATACATCTGTAGTCACACCAAAGCCTGATCATAGACAAGGCACCCTAGGCTCCTGCCAATGGGCCGATGACATTGCGGGCCCCACAAAGCTAAATCTGCGCCACAACAAAACAGCTGGCAGGTGGGAAGATCAGACAGATCTACATACACCTCCTTCACTGTCCCCAGCACTCTGATAATGCAGACTACCAGGATATGATGTCATCTATCAGTGCTCTGAATTATTGGACAGACTGAGGACCACAAAGAAGAGCCACAGACCTCTTCTTTGACACCTCATGCTGCTGGACCACCAAGGATGAGGCCCCCTCCTGTGCCTGCAAAGGTAGGCAAGTAGGAAGGGGCCACAGGAAAGGGGGGGGGTTGGGAGAAAGAGATGTATAAAAAAAAAAGGCTAAATAATTAGAGGGGTGAAACTGGGAAGGAGAGAAAAAGTCTAGGGTAGTGAGAGGTGCTAGAGAAATAGGTTAAACAGACTGGGAGAAGATAAAATTGGGACACAGACTGGGGAGGGCAAAAGAGAGGGGGAAACACACTAGGAGCATAAAAAGAAATGGAAACAGATTTGCTTCCCTTATTTTGCCCTTCTTTTTTCCTTTGTTCTCTCCCTTTGCCCTTTCTTTCACCCTTTGGCCATCACTAGTGTAGCTCTACTTCAATTGGTAGCTGTGTGGTTTCACTGGTGTAGCCCCATTTCAATTGTACGCTCTGTGGTATCTCTGGTGTAGCCCCATTTTAATTATAACCTCTGTGGTATCTCTGGTGTAGATCCATTTTAATTGTAAGCTCTTTGGTATAACTGGTATAGCCCCATTTCAATTTGTAAGCTCTGCTGTGATACTAGTGTAGCTCCATTTCAATTGTAAGCTCTGTGGTATCACTAATGTTGCTCCATCTCTATTGTAAGATCTGTGGTATAACTAGTGTTGCTCCATTTCAATTTTAAGTTCTGTGGTGTCACTAGTGTAGCCTCATTTCCATTGTAAGCTCTGTGATGTCAATACTGTAGCCCAATTTCAATTGTAAGCTCTGTGGTGTCATTAATGTAGCCCCATTTCAATTGTGAGCTCTGTGGTGTTACTAGTGTAGACCGATTTCAATTGTAAGCTCTGTGGTATCACACTAATGTAGTACCATTTCAATTATGATCTCTGTGGTGTCACTAATGTATCCCCATTTCAATTGTAAGCTCTGTGTTATCACACTAGTGTAGCTCCGTTTCAATGGTAAGCTCTATAGCGTCACTAATGTAGCCCCATTTCAACTGTGAGCTGTATGGTGTCAATAGTGTAGCCCCATTTCAATTGTAAGCTCTGTGGTTTCACAATAGTGTAGCCCCATTTCATTTGTGAGCTCTGTGGTGTTACTAGTGTAGCCCAATTTCAATTGTAAGCTCTGTGGTGTCACTAATTTAGTCCCATTTCAGTTGTATGCTCTGTGGTGTCACTAGTGTAGCCCCATTTTAATTGTAAGCTCTGTGATATAACACTAGTATAGTCCCATTTTATTCATGATCTCTGTGGTTTGAGAGATATTTGTAAGTAAAGTTACTTCTCCCTGGCTGTTTCAGTCCTTGGATTCTGGTCCACAGACCAGCCAGCAGCTCTTCAGCAGAGCTGAGATCACGATCTTTAAAAAAACACTACTCCATTGGAACGGTCTACAAAGTGTGCTTGCAAACCAGGCACACTATGTAGACCATTCCAATGAAGTAGTTTTTTTTAAAGATCGCGATCTCGGCTCTGCTGAAAAGCCGCCAGCCTGTCTGTGGGCCAGAATCCAAATCTGTCAGCTAGAGTGTTGACGTCACGGAGGGGGTAACTTTTGTAGCGAATATCTCTCAAACCATAAAAGTTTGAAAGATAAGACTTACATAGTTCTTAATATTTTTTTAATGCCTACGATAATAAATAAACAAATAAAAATGAAATATTACTATCACCTTAAACAACTGACAGCAACTGTCATGTCTGCCTCCATGGACATAAATGACATCCTGGACTGACTGAAGATAGATCTCTTGAATAAAGTCACAAGAGCAAACTTCATATGAAGGGTTATTATTAGGAGGGCTTACTTCTCCTTTAAATAAAGGTTAAACATTTGAGTGCCAGAGAGGTACACAACACATTGATTAGGGTAACGAACCTATTTTATAATACAATAAATAGATACAGCAAAAATGTATTTGTATCAAACACTTCTTATAAAACAAATATATGTTGCAGGTATCTTTTTCAGCTAAATCAAATAGTGATATTCCCAGGCCTGGATTTACATCCCAGGCACCCCTAGGCAAGGCACTCTAGGTGTCTTTAACTCCACCCTTAACCACACCCTTTTACTCATCACATGGTCCTGCTCCCAGTTGCATACACTGTTTCCTAACAGAGAAAATACCCTTATCCTATAGCAAGCAAACACAAAAAACCTTTAACCCCTTGATTGCCAGAGATATCTCCAAATTCTTTCTAGCATCCAATGAGCTACATAATAGCCTGCAAAGTGGTATAAAACTGCTGCAGGGAGTTTGAGATCGTTCTGGACACACCCACAATATGGAATGTGGGTGCGGCCAACATAGCTGAGCCACTCCTCAAAATTCAGAGCTCTAGGCAGTTGCCTACTCTGCCTATTGGAAAATATGTCCCTGGATGTTCCTATGTTCATACATACTTCAATCAGAAGTTAATATAGCATGACATTGTATTTTTTGCTGTTTCAGTTGCTGACTATGGAGAGCTTGGAGTGTACTGTTCTCTGTCATGTAACCTTTGAGTGCCAGTGCTTTGCGATGTGCTGGATACCCCTCTAGCACTCAAGGGGTTAAGGACCAGAGCAGTATGCAACTCATTGCTTCAAAGTGCTTAGAGCCACCTTCTAGTCCTTAACCCTTTGAGTGCCAGAGAGGTATCCGACAGATTGCACTCAAATGGTTAAAGGGTTATAGGAATAACCCAGACAAAATTATCCTCCTTCTTAAGAAAATAATGTAGGTTTGTAAATTACATAGTGAAATAATAAAAGATGGAAGGGAGAAATGCCTTGGTGGGACACACAGTGCCAATCACTTGGCAGTGAGACTGTTTGTCTCCCCCTCCCCCTTTTGCCCTTCACCCATCTCACTCTGCCTTTCAGCCTCTCTGCGGGCTGCACAACAGAGATGTCTGGGGCTACATAAAAGGGCTTTATGAAAATCATAATATCAACTGCAGAGCATGTCCATGCAGTCAGCTCTGGGTCAACGTCTCCTACTGCCTAGTCTAGAGGCAAGGGCGTCTGCAGAAATTATTCGGGGGGGGGGGGCAAAGCCATAATATAATCCTGAGACCAGCCCGGTTGGCCCCTATGTGTATATGGAGGGAGCAAGTGTAGAGGGGCAAGTGCCTCCCCCCCCCCCCAGCTGCCCAAGTCTAAAAGCTGCTCCGTTCTTGTCTTGTCAACCCTGTTTATAGGTAACATGAACACTTTAACCCTTTGAGGGGTTTTCACCCCAAAGGGTTAAGGCACTAACACCTCTTTATAAGATACTCACATTTACCTTTATCTGGCCAGAAAACTCTAATGACCATCAGTACAACTAGCTATTGGAGTGCCTGGTGCAAACACTTTGGGGCCCCCTAGCTCATAAATGTTTTAAAGGAGACAAAACCAGAACTTACTGAACCCTGGGGGCCCCCCTTCGATGCTGAGCCCCGGTGCAACTAGACCCTCTGCCCCCCCTGTAGTTATTCCCTATCCTTTATTACTCAGTTTTGTGCGGATTGGTGCTACAAACTTAATCCTTCACCCTTTGGGGTGCCAGAGAGGTATCCAAGGCATTGAAATGCCTCTCTGGCACTCAAAGGGTTAATTAGTAATGGATATCACGTCCTCTGAGATAGACATGATTTGTTGTCCCTGGACCCCAAACTCCTGTGACTGGAGTCTTCTGAAGTCTTTTGACCATTTTACTTCAGCAGAATTGATATCTATTGCTTTTTTTCTGTCTTAAAAGCAGGGCTCAGACAAGGCTGAGGTGCAGTGCAGTGCATAACCAGATGGAATTTTTTGGCAGGGCCTCTTGTTCATGAGTGGGCACAAGGCAGGCCAGGCTTTAAGTCTTAAAGGAGAACTAACACATCTATATGTGTGTGTGTTGGCATGTGTATATAAGTGGGGAGTGTGTACATGTATGTGAACACGCATGCCGCATATAGATAGATAGATACAAAACCATGATCTTCAGCCTTGGTTGAGTCACTGCAGGATGAAGGCCTCCGACAACTTCTATTTTTTTGTTTCTTGTTGCCACTGGGCACCAACAAATTTGGTAGATTTATCTACCCATCTCGTCTTTGATCTTTTTTTTGAGGGTTTAGTATTGAGTGGAATGCATTCTAAAATGTAGTTATATGTATGTGTGTGTGTGTAAATATATATATATATATATATATATATATATCAATTTGATTGTATAGGAAGCACTCACAGTTAATAATCAATCACCTGGGTGCAATGCTTAGCCAAATATCATGTATATATACACACACACACACACACACACATATATTTGTAATTAATTCCTGATGAAGATCCCTTCTGGGATCTAAATGTTGATCCACTAATAAATCTTCTTTTGCAACTTAAAAAGCTTCCTGTGAGAGCTGATTTACAATGTATGATTTTTGATGTATGGCACCCAAGCATTCATCTATTTATTGTGAGCGCATCCTTGATGAAAGTATAATATATATATATATATATATATATATATATATATTCACACATGTGCTATAGTACACATCATTCAGTAATTATTCGATTTCGAGAATCATTACCTGGACAAAGGATTATGACAGAAGCAGAATGTTGATGTATATTCTACCTACAGGCTAATTAACATAGGAGTACTCAATCTTCTTCAATCTTCTTTCATTTACATACAGAGCACTTTGAAGGCTCCCAAAATTATAATAACATTATCATCCCTGTATGTATGCATATCACTGAGCACAACAATGTAACCAGCACTTGACCATGACATTCAGGAGCAGACATCTGACCCTGGGGGTTGGTGGCAGGTGATCTGTATGTAGATGACCTGCTATGATATTCATAACATCTATTGTGGTGCTAATTGTCCATCATTGAAGCTGCTGTATAACAATAATAATTCATATTTATAAAGTGCAGAGAGGCCCACCATTCTTCTTAGACCTGGTGTTTCTTGCAGGTGTCTAAGGGAGCTTGTGCGTCTCTTATTTAGTTACTGTAGTTGCTAAGCAGGTGCTATGGAAATTAAAGAAAACAGCCCCCTCCCACCCAAATGCACAAAAAACAAAAGGGGGCTGTTTGGGTTAAACGTGCAGGCATGAGGGATGGTTTGGTTCTAAGCAGATAGTGAAATGGGCTGCTTCTGCTGGGATGTGACATTTCCTGTGGTGAGGCCTGCACTGGCTGCTAATAGAGGTCTAATTGATGGGCAGAGCCCCATTTCCTCGCTCTCTCTTTTATTGCTCCATCCAGTCTGTTGCAAAATATAACCTTAATTTGATTTAGCAATTCCTCCAGGATTCAGCGCAAGCCTGCAGCACAGAAAAATCGTTATTAAAAAAGTTACAGGAGAGGCTTGGATTCAGCGGCTTGCCTTTTAAAATCCTACCCAGGTCTTGACATTTAACACTTTATTTTTTTCTGTAACCATTTAAGTTGAATTATTATTAATATCAAACAGTGTCACCCATTGTCTCTGAATACAAATGGAATCGCTTGCCTGACTGAAGGGAACTCCAGCACACGGGGAGGTGGATGTATTAACCCAGTGAGTGCCACGGGAGTGTGCATAGAGCAATGCGTTGCACATCCATATGGCTCTCAAAGGGTTACGAAAATCAGTTAAATTCACCATAGGCAATAAGTAAACTCTCCTAATGACATAAATGAGTCTATTAACCACTTGAACGCTAGGGAGGCCTCGAACGCATTGCAAAGCAATCCATTGGAGAACTCTCTGTCATTCATGGGTTTAACCCTCCTTTTAAATCAATGGCCATTGGGGTAATTGTAATGTATTCCCCCTGACACAGTTGCTTTGCACCATGATCGCACCACCTCTTAGTATATCAGCCTCAGTGGTTGGACAGGGTAGGTAACATATGGCTCTCCAGCTGTTGTAATACTTATGCTCCCATCCTCACCCGTGTTTGGACATCATATGACCCTCCAGCTTTTCGAATGTCACTCCCATCATCCTCAGTTTATTCAGAGCAACTCGTGGCCACCTAGCTGTTGATGGACTGCAACTACCATCATCCTCAACTGAGGATTGTGGGAACTGTAGTCCAATAACAGCTGGGTGGCCATAGCTTGCTTTTTCATGCTTTTTCCCTTAGTATTCAGGTTTAGCTGAGCTCAGCACTGATCTCCATTATTCCATTTGTATTACTGTATACCAAGTGCCTATATTCATTATTATCCAGAAAAGCACAATGTGGCAATTTTATGTGTTATAAATGACAAATCGATGGAAACATGCAATGCAGTTTATATTTATATATTTTCATATTTATATATTTTAATATCACTGCGCCTACAAATTAAATATAATAAAAGTTTTTGTTTTCCAAATGCTGTCTGTATATAAATGAATCAAAGAAATAAAGGTGTCATCAGGAGTATTGTCTGTGTGTTTATTTCCTGGATCTCTAATGAAGCAATAGTAGTCGTTCGGAGGCACGCTTACTGCAGAGGAAAAAGAAAGCTGCCTAGTGATTTAACCCTTTGAGCGCCAGGGAGAGATCCACACACAGATGTACCAAGGGGTCAGATGTACTAGGAAAAAAGGGGTAAATCTGGACCAAACCAGCTTCACCACAGAGGACAAATACATATACCCATTAATTAAAATGAGGATTGTAACACCCTGGACGCTAGAAAAGTCTCCAACACATTTCAAAAAGGGATAAAAGAACAATTTAATCTTTTGAGTGGAAAAAACTTCTGTAGGATAAAAACAACAGGAACATGTTACATTTTAATTTATAATGTAGATATTGTACAAACATTCATGTATAGGGTTGATTTTATACAGAGTTACATAATTACTTCTATGATTAATACATACCGGTTTCAACTATTAATTGACTTGGAATTAAGTGTTTATTTTTTATTCTACATAACTTCGTCCTCTTGAAATACTATTGATTAATTAACCCATAGATATAAGGCACATAATGTATTAATAACCTGAGAAGTAATACTATACAATTAAATTCCTTTCTGTGTCTATTGTATGTGCAGTGTATGTAATATGTTTAGGCAATGTGTGTGCATGTGTAATATGTATATGTAGTGTGTGTGTGTAATATGTGATATGTATGTATGAGCAATGCGTATGTGTATAAAATTAATGATCAATGTCTGCGTAATATGTATGAACAATGAGTGTGTGTAATATGTATGTAGGTGCAATGTGTGTGCCTGTAATGAGTATGTGCAATGTGTATGTTTGTGTAATATGTATGTGCAATGTGGGGGTGTGCAATGTTGTAATATGTATTTGCATTGTGGTATGTGTGTGATATTTGTGTAATATGTATGTGCAGTTGTGTAATATATGTGTAACATATATGAACAGTGTGTGTGTGATATGTGCGTGTAATATGTATGTGTGCGTATGTGCAGTGTGTGTGTGTAATATATGTGTAACATATATGTGCAGTGTGTGTGATATGTGCGTAATATGTAAGTGTGCGTAAGTGCAGTGTGTGTGATATGTATGTACAGTGTGTGTGTGTGTTGGTGTGAGTGTGTGGTATGAATGTGCAGTGTGTGTGATATGTATGTGCAGTGTGTGTGTTGGTGTGGGTGTGTGATATGAATGTGCAGTGTGTGATATGTATGTGCATTGTGTGTGTGTTGGTGTGGGTGTGTGATATGAATGTGCAGTGTGTGTTATATGCATGTACTATAGTGGTGAATGTGTGTGTGCTTGCGCATGTGATGTTTCTTCTTGGCTACCTGCGAGGCCAAAACGTTGTCCCTTAATAAACTTTTTGAGGCTGATTAGTAAGAGGAACTGGATAAACCAGCTATCCCATGGAAACAAACGAACATTGCCCCTGATTTCTGTGTACTTTACATGATGCAATACAGCATACACAAAGCCTTACAGAGGAAGGCAATACAATTAAGTGATATTACAGTAACTTACGTTTATTGCCATCAATTAGACAAACACTAGGTCTTACAGTTTAACTGACATGTCAGAGTATGTGTTATATTATCACCTAAGTACAACTACACATTAAGGCTGATGTACTAATGGGGTGGGGTGTAATGCTGAAGCAAACCAACTGCACCATAAGGTATGAATAGCCGCTGATTTAAATGGGGTTTTTAATCGCGTTGGAGACCTCTCTAGCATTCAACGGGTTAACAGACCCATTTAAATCAATAATTCTTTTATTTGTCCTCCGGCACAGCTGGTTCAGGATTAAACCAGTTATTGTTAGTATATCAAAATATATTATGTATTATTATAATAAATAGTTAACATATTAACCCATTGGATGCTAATGAGCTCTTCAAAGCATTGTTTAGGATTGCGTTGGGGATCTCTCTCTAGCACCCAATGGATTTCATGTACTGATATAGACCACTTTTACTTTGAAGCTGTATTTAAAGTGTAGGTTGGTGTGGATGGACTCAGCCCAGGATGACAAGTTAGTGGTCCTTTCATCCCCAGCTATCAGTTAGTGAGAGGGGCTGTACAGGCATTCTGCAGCCACACAAACACAATTCACTGCCCTTGATAGGTTTAATGAGGCGGAACACCATAAAGGGGATTCGAGTTGGTGTAAATGATTGATGAAGCCAGGGGCAAGACTGAGCCTTTCCTCTATAAAACCCAATAGATTTGTTAATAATGGCTGGCTAGTGGAAGGGCTGGGCTTCTTGAAAAGCCAAGTCTTGATCACATTGAAATGAAACAGAGAGGGAAGGTGCTGTGTTGTTATCTAATCAGTTTATCCAGTTTAGCCACCAGCAGCCAGAGGCAGGAGAGTTGTGGATAGGAAGTGAGGAGGGTGAAAGGGGAAGTCTGTGACACAGACACAAGCCCAGGCAGACCTCACCCCTCCTTCCACAGCCATTCACAGCTCACATGAGCCCAGCAGATGCCTGAGAACCCAGCATGAGACCTGGGCACAAACTCCAGGGATCCCAGCGAGTTGGTGGCAGAGAAAGAACTCGAGAGTAACTCAAAGGGAATGCAAGAAATTGTATTATTTATGTACACAACATTTCCCTAACAATGGCACTTCGTTTGTATAATGCTTTCTATATGTGCAGTGGGCAGCAACTTGTCTAATGAATGGTAGTGTTCCTTAGAACTGCATGCACAATATAACAATACAACTGATTGTAACATACTAAATAGCAACAGAGACGATAGACTAGATAGACAGACAGATAGACGGATAGATAGATAGATAGATAGATAGATAGATAGATAGATATTGATACAGATAGATAGATAGATTGATAGATAGATAGATAGATAGATAGATAGATAGATAGATAGATAGATAGATAGATATTGATACAGATAGATAGATAGATAGACAGACAGACAGACAGACTTATTATTAGAGGGATAGACGAAAGGATGGATGGAGATAGATACATAGATATATATATATATTAGAAGGATAGATGAATTGATGGATCAATAGAGATAGATAGATTGATAGGTAGACAGACAAATATACTTATTATTTGAGGGATAGATTAATGGATCGATGGATAGAGATAGTAATAATAATAATACTATTATTATTTGTATTTTTTTTGTCGGTACTAAAAATTTTTATTGCTATTATTAATATTATCATCACAGCTATGACAATTATTACAATTAAACAGTAAATAAAATAGACTCAGTAAATAAGATTTAATGTGAATAAAAACACACACATGCAGCTGTTACATTTACTGCTTATTTATTTTATTGTGACTTTTTTTTTTTTTTTTTAGAAATTGTAGCCATTATTCGATTCGTTTTATATTGCAAAATATTTAACTCTTATTCCTATAGCAAGACCCGCCCTCTATGATACTGCACAGGGAGCTGGCACAGAAGGACACATACACAGGGCCACACGTGTGGTGTAATCCTGGGGCAAACCAACTGCTCCATAGCGGGCAGAGAAAAAACACGCCCACTTTATGACTGATTGAAATGGGCTTGTAACCCTTTGAGTGTCAGAAAGGTATCCAACGCGATGCGTTGGCTACCTCTCTGGCCCAACCCTTTAAGTACTAGAAACGTCTCAGACACATTGCCAGAGATCTCACTAGCATTAAAGGCATTAAACTGCCTATATAAATTAATTTAAACTTGTATTTGTCCCCCATGGTGCATTTTGATTGCCACAGAATGGATCCTCTGTGTCACTACACATGTGGCCTTTTGATTATACATATCTGATATGAAAGATGCAGATAGCAGGGAATCGCTGGAGAGTGCTCTGGTGTCCTGGATACTTTAATCTACTTGAATGCCACAGGGCATTGCGTGCCCATGTGGCACTTAAAGGGTTAACAGGTTAATCTCAGTAGTAGTGTATAGAAGTCTGTTATTGACTTTGGAAGCAGAGCTCCGCCCCCCGTACCTGTCTCACTGACACCTGCTATTCACCTGATATTTAGCTCTCTGTCAGAGTAAAAAGTGTAGGCATTTTGGCTTTACATATAAACTTCCAGAAAATGTAAAGTCAAAATAAAAGGTTCCAATAAATTGTTGCAATGCCTTGGACACCCATCTGGAATTCAAAATTTAAATGCACTGGGACCTTTTATTTTGACTTTACATTTTCTGGAAGTTTATAAGTAAAGCCAAATTTCCTTTTATTCTTACTCTAACAGACAGCTAGCTGATTTTTTTTTCCAGAAATCATTCTGTGCAGGACTGTGAAAGCGGCAGTGTGCTACAAAGTAAAACAACAAAAATACAATGTAAAAACACAGTAAAACAATATAGAAAACCCACCTCTACTGCAGACAGATCACTCAGTGTTGCAGAGAAACTTGCAGCATTGTATACACTATCCCTGCTTCCTCTGTTAGAAAACTAACTGGTTTCAGAAAGTCAACTCCCTCACTATAACAAAAATAGCTAAATATGGAAAAAAGAAACAGTAAAAACTATAGGTAATTTGACTTTACATATCTTGATGTTGCAGAATGTTATGAAATCTCCCCTTTATCACTTGGTCAGGTTCAGTTGATGTTGCTAGGATTATCTTCTGAGATTCTAGGAAAAAAAGACAGAGCTGATTGACTATCTATCTATCTATCTATCTATCTATCTATCTATCTATCTATCTATATTTCTCTTCTATCTATCTATCTATCTATCTATCTATCTATCTATCTATCATCTATCTATCTATCTATCATATATCTATCTGTCTATCATCTATCTGTCTGTCTGTCTGTCTATCTATCTATCTATCTATCTATCTATCTATCTATCTATCTGTCTGTCTGTCTGTCTATCTATCTATCTATCTATCTATCTATCTATCTATCTATCTATCTATCTATCTATATCTATCAGGTACAGAGAACAATATATGTAATAATAAGGTGTTTACAATAATCCGGTAAAGGATTTCTCTGCAAAAGCTTAAAAAAAATTGAAGCAGTAAAATAAAAAATAGTTGAAATGTTGGGGCAGTGTTAACCCTTTCAGTGCCAGAGGGGGTTAAGGAACACATCGCCAAGCAATGCGTTCCGTACTCCTCTGGCACTGAAAGGGTTAATAGAATGTGTCATTTATCAAGGCTGCAAAATAGTATGTGGAGCAAAGCATCAGTGTTTTCCTTTATTACTTACGGTGGTGACTGTTTCAGCCAGAATTATTGAAAATTTACCATGATAAATCTGACGCTGTGAGGCAGAAATATAAGGAAAGTGGAACAAATCTGACTGCCCTCTGTTTTTGAAAGAAACTGCTTTGAATACTGGAAGTGTCCAGTGGATTGTTTTTTTAACCCTTTGAGTGCCAGAGGAGTATGCAACACATTGCGTACCCCTCTGGCACTCGAAGGGTTAATCAAAGGGTTATAAATCCCATTTGTATTTGTTAAATGTCGGGATCCTATGCACAAAAAAATCAAAAAAACAAAAACAAAACTGGATTAATCCTGGGGCAAACCAAATATACTGTAGGGGACAAATACATGCTTCCCCATATATATTATAGTGGACAAATAACTGCAAATGAGTTAATTGGCATTTTAATCCTTGGAATGTTTTGCTAGATCATTTACTTCTCAATACATTGGGGACCTGTCTTGCATTCAAGCAGATAAAAGTTGACTTCAGTGGAATTTGTATTAGACCCCATGATGCACTTGGTTTGTCCCAGAATTGCTCTTCTTTTCTTGACAAATAAGTCCCTAAGTGATGTTATCAACATGATTGTACCCAGGCAGTGCACAATTTGTCAGACAAGCCCCTCCAGCAGCCACAGACTTATGAGATATTAGTCCAGCTCCTTGGTTATTCATGTTAACAGGTTGGCTTTCTCAGTGGTCAGCTATTGTTAGAGAAAGGAGATGATCCCTTGCTGTGTGAGGGGAAGATGTTCCATGCAGTTCTTTTGATGTGTTGTGCTGCCAGAAAGCTAGGCCCATAGCCAGAAGTCAGCAGGCTAAAATCTTCCGGCCACGCTTCAAATTGCCACTAACAGCTATCAATGGATCCATAACTTTTAGCCTCTAGATATGGGGTCATCTTTGAATACCTCCCCACTGTCATATACAACATTTGCCTTGTCCAGCAATCAGCCAGTTGTGTCAGTCTGAGGGGAGAGTCTATAATACATATATTCAAAAGCTCAATAAAAGCAATCATCTCCTGGCCAGTTTCTTTCTTTTTTTAAATCTTGTTACAAAGTGTCCTGTAGTAGAGAGATACTGGGGGCTGTTGGCCCATCATACCCTTACATGGGAAGGCTGGCTGCCGGTTCATCATATCCTTTTTTGGGAAAGGATGCTGGCCTATCTTTCCATTACATGGAAGAATTGAACGCTGGTCCATTGTACACTTACAGTGGATTAGCAGCATCTCCTTCCATATAATGATATAATATTTAAGGAGATTCCCCGTACATGTAAGAGTTATTGTGCCATTACATGACTGAGGAGACACCTTAAAATTATATCATTATATGGAAGGAGAGGACACTAATCCATTATAACTTTACATGCTAGGAGAGGCTGCTTGTCCATAATACCCTTACTGGGCAGGAAGACTGCTGGTTCATCATATACTTATATGGAAGAAGTGATTGATAGGTCATCATACCACTTTATAGTAGGAGACGCTGCTTTTCCATCATGTCCTGACATGGGAGGAGAGGCTGCTGGTCCATCATATGCTTACACTGGGAGGGGATGGTCCATCATATCCTTACATGGCAGGGCAACTGGTCATCCATCAACTCTTATATGGCACGGGAAGATGCTGATTTATTATACATCACATGTGAGGATAATTTTCTGGTCCAGTATAATGCTAAATGGAAGGAGGGGTTGATACATGGGAGGAGAGTTTAATGGCCCATCACACCCTTACATGGGAGGAGAGGTTGATGGACCTCATACCCTTTAATCGGAGAAGAGCTTGATGGTCCATCAAACCCTTAAATGGAAGGAGAGGTTGATGGTCCATCATATATGTGTATTGGAGGGGAGGCTGCTGACTCACCATATACTTATAAGAGAGGAGAGGCTGATGGTTCAGCACACCCTTAAGTGAAAGCGGAGGCTGATGTCCATTATTTCTTTACCTGGGGGAGGAAGCTGTTAGCCCATCATGCATTTACATTGGAGTATAGGCTTCTGGCTCGTCATACCTTTACATGGTACCACCGACTACTGTCTCATGATCATACTCATACATAAGAGAAGAGGCTGCTGGACCTCATATGATTAAATGGGAGGGGAAGTTGTTAGTCAATCATACCTTTACATGGCAAGATATTCTGTTGGGAGGAGAATTTGCTCCTTCATAATACACTCACATGAGAGAGAAAACTGTTGGTCCATCATACCATTACATGGGAGAAGAGGCTGTTAGCCCATAATACCATTACATGGGAGGGGAGTCTTCTGGTCCATTATACCATCCACATCGATCACCTACTGTATAAGACACTGAGTGGCAACATGCTTACTATCTGGAAATAAACAGAAATATACTTTTACACAATCACATTATTTTCAATGAATTTATTTATATTTCCATAACAATTTGTTGTCCCTGATAGTGAGGTTCCCGGATCTGTTTCCAGAGAGTTTTCTGGTCAGTAAACATCCAAGCAGCACAGTAATATAATGTATCACTATCCCTGCAGCTCTTAGTGCTCTGTATGCTATGTTTTTTATCTTTTATCACTATAGTGTCTGTCACAGTTTCTGACAAAAAGTTACCTGAAAACAGAAGTATCAGTCATTTTAATGTCAAAGTCTTTTAAAACAATATGTGAAGATGGAAAAAAATAATAAAAAGAATATAAGTTTTGATGTTACACATTTTGAATGGGTTAATATCCCTTTAAATAGTATGAATTGTTGAAGTCAATGTAATAGCACAATGAATACAAAGCACTGATCACTCAGATAATCAGATGAAATGTCAGAGTGTATTATTGTTTTCACATGGCTCACGTAGTGTTACACGCATGATGTTCATTTCTCTGTACTGACAATCCTGTTTGTCTCAGTTTTGAAAATGTCCAGTAATAAGAATTTATGCAAATGAAGCACAGTATTGTTATGATCAGGGCAATCTTCACTCCCTCTAATTGTTGTTCATGTTTTCCCCTTGAAATGGATACTGTGCTGTGCAGATTACACAGCTCACTGACTGAGGCCCATGAACCTGCTTCTTCTGTCACATACAGTATCCCACCTTCTTGTTTGGTTTGTCCATACAGAACAGTTGGTTTGCTTTACACAGAGGCCCCAGTAGGTCATATGTATCGTGCACATGGAACATCTCGGATACTAGAATGATTGGGGTTAAAAGACCATTTCAACCAAAAGGAGTCTGGGATTGTCTAGTTCCTCCCTTATGGTGTGGTTGGTTTGCCCCAAAATAACTGTATTTCTTTGGTGCATAAAGCCCATTATTCTGACTGTTCTATTACTTACAGTAACCAGGGGTGTAAGTACAGGGGTACAGAGGGTGCGGTTACACCAGGGCCCAGAATCATACCTCCCAAGTGTCCCTCTTTAGGAAGGACAGTCCCTCTTTTAGACCCAAATCCCTGTGTCCCTCTTTCCCACCCTGATGTCCCTCTTTTTAGGAGATCAGACTGTATGGTGTGTATATAAGTGTATCACATTGATCTGAAGCAATAAAACTCACATTATTTTTTCTTTAAAAGTCAGTAAATGTGTTTAAAAATAAATAAATATATGTTTGTCTTGTTATAAGTCATTTATTAGGTTACACAAGGAGGTGTCAATAGGTCAGGAAATAGCATAAGAATTCTTGGTAATGCCCCGCCCACCAGAAACACCCCCTAAAACACAAGTGCCCCTCTTTGGCAATTTGAAATGTTGGGAGGTATGCAGAATCCATGGAGGACCCATCTGACCCAGGGCCTAATAGGTTCCAGTTCTAGCTCTGTGAATATGTTTGCACAAGGCCCTCCTGTGACTAGTTACGCCAGTGACAGCATCCCAGGCTCTTTTTGAGGTGTGCAGTCTCACACAGTGAGGAGGATGTACTGTGAAGATCAAGGGGTGATGCATTAACATCTGAGGCTGATATACTGAGAAGAACTGGAGCAATTCTGAATGAATTGCACCTTAGGGACAAATTCCCCAAATTCCAACTGATTTAAATTGGTACTTTAAACCTTGAATGCTAGAGAGGTCTCAACCCACTGCTGAAAGGGGTTATGCACTAAGGTGTGATACAGAAGGGATACAGTGGAGATCACTTCTCCAGTGTTATTCACTCTTCAAGTCCTCTGTTATTCTATGGAGCCTAGGCTCTAAGATCTGTAAAGATGGAGCTATCTTAGCACATAGGCTCTGTAGAAAAACATGGTACTCTGAGAGTTTATCACACTGTATAAGTTATCTCCTCTTTATCAGATGTTAACCCCTTAAGGACTACGTGACGTACAAAGATTGTCACAGTCCTTAAATACTTAAGGACCGATGACGGTCATAGTACGTGACGTACTTTTTACTTACAGAGCTCCACCGGGAGTGCTGTAAGTAAAAACTGGTCCTAAGATTGACCGCTCCAAGACTGGAGTGATCTCTTTCAGACCACAAAGTGGCGCCCCGATACACGCAACAGGTCACGTGTACCGACGCATCGGCAAGGATCAAAGTGGTCCTTATGGGACGGAAACGTCCCAGGACCGCTGTTCCTTAAGGGGTTAATGCATCAACCCTTAATCTTCACAGTACATCCTCCTCACTGTGTGAGACTGCACACCTCAACAAGAGCCTGGGATGCTGTCACTGGTGTAACTAGTCACAGGAGGTCCCTGTGCAAACATATTCACAGAGGTAGAACTGGAACCTATTAGGCCCTGGGTCAGATGGGTCCTCCTTGGATTCTGCATACCTCCCAACATTTCAAATTGCCAAAGGGGGACACTTGTGTTTTAGGGGGTGTTGCTGGTGGGCGGGGCATTACCAAGAATTCTTAGGCTATTTCCTGACCTATTGACACCTCCTTGTGTTACCTAATAAATGACTTATAACAAGACAAACATATATTTATTTATTTATAAACACATATATTGACTTTTAAACAAACAATAATGTGAGTTTTATTGCTTCAGATCAATGTGATACACTTATATACACACCATACAGTCTGATCTCCTAAAAAGAGGGACATCAGGGTGGGAAAGAGGGACAGAAGGATTTGGGTCTAAAAGATGGACTGTCCCTCCTAAAGAGGGACACTTGGGAGGTATGATTCTGGGCCCTGGTGTAACCGCACCCTCTGTACCCCTGTACTTACACCCCTGGCTACTGTAAGTAATAGAACGGTCAGAATAATGGGCTTTATGCACCAAAGAAAAACAGTTATTTTGGGGCAAACCAACCACACCATAGGGGAGGAATTAAACAATCCTAGACTCATTTTGGTTGAAATGTTCTTTTAACCCCAAGCGTTCTAGTATCCAAGATGTTCCATGTGCACGATACATATGACCTACTGGGGCCTACGTGCAAAGCAAACCAACTGTTCTGTATGGACAACTAAAAATCCCATTAATATAAATAGAATTGTTATGACCTTGAATGCTACAGAGGTCTCCAATACACGGAAAGGGTTACAATGCACATTTAATCAAAGGGACGCTTTATTTGTCCCCTATCGTGCAGTTGGTTTGCTCCAGCATTGCTCCAGTTTACGTCAGTATATAAGGCCCAATACCTGCAAGTAGATAACACTTGTATACAATTTGCCCCGTAACAGACTTGATCCAGATCAAACAAATAAAACAATTTTCTCCGGAAGTAACATATTTATTAATGTGGCTTTATTTCTTTATAAAGATGACCCATCTCTATCGCCCCTAGAGAATTTTTGCAACAATTCTTAACTCTTTGAATGCCAGAGGGGTAAGCAACACACTCAAAGGGTTTAACATGCAACTAAGAATGGCATTTATACACTCCTCTCATAGTCTGTAGTGAGACAGAACAGTAATGTGTGACAGAATAAGATACAAACTGCTATATACACCTAGGTTACTGTATGTAACGATAAAGAAGGATGATGTCAGTGTTCAGCAGAAACACAATGATGCAAAACTGCATTAGATATAGACTGCTACAGAGCCACTGAGGCTGATTACTAGTGCACTATGAAGGGCTGGAGTACTGGGAGGGCAAACCAACCTCCCAATAGGGAGAAATAAAAACTACCATTGATATAGATGAAGAATTTCACCCCATGAACTCTAGAGTGAAATTCAATGTTTTGCAATGCATTGGAGACCTCCATAGAATTCAAGGGGTTATAAGCTCCATTTAAAATAATGGATATTTCAAGGCATTTCAGTTGGTTTGCTTCAGAATGGCTCCATTTCTACTAAATACAGAAGTCTCATTGCGTTTACAGTATTAGACATAGAATTAGACATAGAATTTAGCTCACATGCAAGGGCACACATACACATTATTTGATACTGGAAATGTCTCTACTGCTGGAGAGATATGTACTGCATAGCACACCTCTCAGGCATTCAAATAGTATTTTACATCAATAGTATATATATATATATATATGTCCTATATTATAATTTGCGAAAAATTTTGTCACAACGCAGTTATGCTCAGTAGAGACGGATGCGCGTGTTGCAGTTATGCTCAGTAGAGATGGATGCGCGTGTTGCAGTTATGCTCAGTAGAGACAGATGCGTGTGCTGCAGTCATGCACAGTAAAGACTGCCCGTGACAAGGCTGATACAGAGCGGGGCACTCCGAAGTCAGACCAGAGTCCTCTCTGCGCACTTTCAGGACCAGGTCTGAATTCGGAGCCCCCCACTCCGTATCAGCCGCGGCGTGGGCAGTCTCTACTGTGCATGACTCCACAGCGACTGGCTGGCACTGTGGCCCGTGTATACAGACTCTTCAGCTAATATATATATATATATATATATATATATATATATATATATATATATATAAATACATAGAGTTGGGCACACCTTACAAAGAAAAAATAATTAATGGCCTTGGTGCTGCAAAAAATTACATAACATATTGTGGTTATCATAATAATAACCCACAAAATGAGCACTCTTAACCCTTTGAGTGCCAGAGTGGTACGAACGCATTGCAAAGCATAGAAAAAAAGACAGAAATAAGGCTTTATTTGTCAACGTTTCAGCCCCTACTTTAGGTATTTCTCAAGACAACCATATATATATATACACACACACAGAGTGTGAGAGAGAGATTACTTGATATAAATAGATGGGATATTCTATTCTATTAATAGCACTTTAGTTTCATGCACAACATAACAATGTTATCATTATGGTCTATCTGTCTGTCTGTCTATCTATCTATCTATCTATCTATCTATCTATCTATCTATCTATCTATCTATGTATGTCTATCTTTCTGTCTACTTATCATATAAGTATCCTATTTCATTCTGTCTGCTTCAGGAGCATGCAATCTGCCATGCTTTAGATGTTGTTGGACTACAATTACCATCATCCCCAGATGGCCTTTGGCCTGCTGAGGATGATGTGGGTTGTAGTTCAATACTAGCTTGAAGGCCACATTTTGCCCACCCCGGTTCTAATCTCCAGCTCATCTGTACTGTAATACTTATAGTCACTCTCTATTTCCCATACATAAACATCCTCCCATTCTGAAAATAATTGTGGATAATTCAATGTTCAGATTCGATAATGGATGCTCAAATAAATATGAGAATTCCAAGCAAATTTGTGCAAATGAAAAAAGATTTCCTCTGACATAATGGCATGGTGCAAGGCTGTGTGTAATGAGCTGTAATTTGTCTGAGAGAGCATTTTAAAGGGGGTTGATCTATCCAGTGCAAAAGCCAGCCTCAGTTCTGCGACTGGAAGGTATGAGCCAGCCTGCCTAGTCTCAGAGGAAATTACACCACAAGCAAGCCAGATTTCTGACAAGTTCCATAAATTATTTCAGATTTTCATATTTCAAATTTCATCTGCATTCATCATGTGAGTTTGACTAGGAAGAAAAAAAAAAAGTCGAGGAGGAGCTCTCCTAACATTCAGTGTAGCAGTCCCAAGAGCCTGCCCTGGGACTGGATAATTGAATTTAGTTTTGATTAGATTATCCTTGCTGCAGTCTACTGCCAATCTGAAGTATTGTGCTTTCTCTTGTACTTAACCTTGCTGCCCTGCCTGCTCCAGCTTGCATGCATCTCTATGTATTGCAGAATATATTTGAACAATCAAACTTAGGAGTTATTATTTTGCTTTCCATTGTCCACCCTTATAAAAGCTCACATCTTTCACTAGGCTCCATCTTCCAAAGAAATCAGATTACATTTTTTTTTCCTTTTTCCTTTTTTTTTCTTTAGAGAATAATATTATTTACCATTTTCAGTTGAAAGTGCCCTGTAATTTAGGCGGAGAATCTAAAATCATTACTATCGTACTCATGATGCCATGTGCCATACGATCATTTATAAAGAAAAACAAATCATTCTGGCTTAAAAACCTTGGGGGATAGACAAAGGAATAGAACTAGGTATATAATTAATACCCCTGTCCTTTCAACTCAAACCCATTGTGCATTTGAAGTTACAATGCGTTGCTCAACCCCCAGCACTCAAATGGTTAACTAGTGGCCTCTGCAGAACATACTATTAATTAACATTGACACATAGAGTCATTAAATCCCTTCTTACCTAAAAGTGGACTAAAAGTCATCTCAAGACAAGTTTATTTACTTACAGAGAAGGAAAATTGGTAAAATGAGTCATTCTTGATAAATTAACCTTAATGTTTTGCTGGCACAGTCTGGCACTCTATGGAAATTTCGTTTACGTTATGTTTATTTATACCGTTCAAGGACCAACATTGCTCAATGTGCTATTATAAATTACTCCATTATGTGGGCTCTGCCTAGATTCATTCACAGCAATGTGTATAGCAATATTGGCCTAGCACAGCAACTAATTAGCATAAAATGCCACAATGTGCCGCCAACAAAAACTATTCATATTGCAAACACGGTATAAGGGTAGATCTTCATTCTCTTTAATATTAATGAAACCTATCTTATGGTGATGTCTCCTACTCCTAATAGTCATTATAAATCATTTCTATGTGGCTTGGTTCCCCAAAATTAATCTTTAATTAATAGTGAATATGAGTCTTTGTGTCCAGCTTTTAGGATCACAAATTCATTTCTTCCAAACAAGATTTCATTACTTCTGTGGATATGATTTCCAGGTCTAATTAACCCTTTGAGTGCCAGAGGGGTATACAACGCATTGCAGAGCACTCTAAGGGTTAACTAACATTTTTGGAAGCGATCCAAGCAGAATTGATTTTTAATGTCGGATGGGATTTTCTGCCCAGATTAAGATAAAGGGGTGTTTACGTTGAGGTGTCAGTGTTAACCCTTGAGGAGCAGAGGGCAGAGCAATGCATTGAGAAGCAATGCTTTGCGCTCCGCTGTGGTCCACAAGGAGTTAAGAACAGAAATCAATTCTTTGGATTCTAAGTCTGTGACATTCTTATTGTGCCTCCACCACTACAGGGATCCCAAAATTGCTTTCAAGTTAAATTTGATATTACGGCTATTATCCATGGACTCTTGAAATTGAGCAGCACAGAAAACCTTGTGACATCACTTGCTGAACACACAATCTGCAGAGTGAGCAAAAATCTTTAGCACTGATGGCTAAAGGGAATCCAGGACCCATAATGCATTTCACCAATGTAACAAAATCATACACTCTTCTCCTGCAGGAGGGTTTGCTGCAGTGAGTACCCATACACAGAACAAAGTAATAATATCTGGGAGAAAATACAATAAGTAACCACTGCCTGCCCACGACTAGAATTCAAGGAATGAAGCTCCACTGTTCACCAGTTATGACAATATAAAGAAGTTGTTTTTGGCTAATAATTAATCATTTTGACTTTTACAGGACATACTTCAGAAAACAAATGTTCTTTGTTGCCTCAAAATATTGACTAACTAGTTGAAGAGCCCGTTACACGGGCCACAGTGCCACTGCCAGCCGGTCGCAGGACAGTCATGCACAGTAGAGATTGCCTGCTCCGTGGCTGATACAGAACTGGACGCTCCGAATGGAGTGGGCAGTCTGTACTGCGCATGACTGTGTCATTACTCAAGTTTTAGCAAATTATTATATAGAATTATATAGTATATACAGCTTCTTCACTGTGTCAAAACCTGTGTGCATTGGTGCTTCATTTTCTGCCTGTGCTTTGATCACAGCTGGAGGGCAGAAAGATCATTGTAATCTTTAAGAACCAGAGGGGAGTACAAAGCATTGCAAAAGCAATGCGTGTATCCCCCATTTGGTCCTTAAAGGGTTAAATATAGGTAATGGGAGAGTGGTTTACTAATGTATTGCTTTGCCTTAACAATATCCAGAGAGGCACCCTGATTGCAACCTGGCTAAAATGTTTTCATTAGGTTTACGCTCTTCCACGCTTTGGTTTCTCCTGTTCCTATTGCCATAATACATAAAGCCCATGTTCAGTGGGCAGAGTCTGTGGTCCTGTAGTCTTGATAGCAGCTATCATCATAGCCGGGAACTCTCAGGGTTAGACCATGAGACTCTGAGTTTTGACTCAAATCTCAGGGTCTCAGGATGAAGGCCGAATTCTCAGGGTGAGAGAACTCAGTGTTACCTACTATGTGACTTGCCCCAATTAAATGTTTCTTTGGCCTCTAAATTGGTGCCACTGATACCAGGAAGGCAGGTGGAGAAGTCCAGTGTGTCTTGTGTGTGCTCAAGCAGTGACACATCCAAGTTGTTGCATGCTAATGGTTCCTTGGTGACTGTCTGGGGCACATCTCGATTAGATCAAGCAGGAATATTTCACCAGGAATTTATATTAACAGTACGTTTAAGAGCAAATATTTAGAAGATCATAGGGTCAGCTGATTTTGATAGTTCCCAGGTATGGCTATCATGTCCGTTTCCATGGACATGATATTCAGGACTTGTTGAAGGTATTGGAGATAATGTACAAATCCATCAATGTAGCTCCACTGGTGTTAGCCTCTTACTCTTGTTCCTGAACTTCCAGGTATATCAGCGCAGGAGAACCAAAAGGGCATTGCTAAAGCGCCATGACAGTGCATGTTTTTGAGACATGCCTGATTTTCCATTTTGACTGTATCATCTGTGCACAATCAAGGATATTTCAAAAATGTGCACTATCTGAGCACTTTACCCGTGCAGTTTGACCAGGAACTAAACTATTACGAGTGCAGCAGATGCAATGCACCGGGTCCCAGACAGCTTTAGAGGTCCATATAAAAAGCTTCAAATAGATAATGTTTAGAATTTTTAGTAGTTTGCAGTGAAGTGGGCTTCCACAAATTGCTTTGCTCCAGAGCCTTCAATTAGTATACTGCCATTGAATTAGACACTTCTGGACTACAGCATATAATCTCTTTAGTACACAGGGCTGGATTTCCCAATAAGCAGAGTAGGCAACTGCCTAGAGCTACAAATTTTGAGGGGAAGAGCCTCAGCTGTGTTGGTCACACCCACATTCTGACTGTGCTTGTGGTCAAAGCAATCTCAATGTCTCTGAGTAATTTTTATACCTCTTTACATGCTATTATTTAAAGGGATTGTAATGTTGTAAAAACTAGATCACCAAGTCTTCTTTATAATATAAGAAATACATTGTGCTATTTCAAACCACTTACATTCCTGTAGTTCATAACATTAACTCTAGAAGGATCTCCCGCCTGCCCCTTCTGGCCGTCTCCCACTGAATCTCTAATGGTGTCTTGCGACCCAAGAGATGTGTCGAGGGACAGACTTCAGTAAGTATAAGGAAAACCCTGCCCTCCTTCAATTTTGCTTTGCATACTGAAGTTTGTCCCTCACTGCATCTGTCTGGACCTGCAGCAGTGACGTGGCCAGAAGGGGCGTGAGGGGGATCCTTCTACAGTTAACCTTTTGAGTGCCACTGGCACTCAAAGGGTTAATATGTTATGAACTACAGAAATGTCAGTGGTTTGAAATAGCGCAATGTGTTTCTTATATTATAAAGAAAACTCTGTGATCTATTTTTTTTTTTTTTTTTTTTTTTTTTTTTAACAATATTACAATCCATTTAACCCACTGGATCATAGAGAGATCTCTAACACATTGTGGAGCAACACATTGAACCTCTGATTGGTAACAAAGGGGTTAAAGGGTTAGTAATGTCCACTAACAATGTGTCCTAGTTTGATTCATTAAACTTTTTCATTAAGTATAGCATTATTTGCATTGTCTGTACCATTACCGTTTGTCCGCAAATCGTTGCTGAAGTCTTCCCCTCCCGCCCCTTTCCATCAAAGTGCCTGTAAGTCTGTTGGATCCGAGTTTGTGTCGGCCGACACGATGGATCCTCTAGAGGCACAAATTTCAGTACAGGCTACATGAAACCCTGCCCCCTCTGCAGTGACGCGTCACCTCCTCTGCAGAGCCGCATCTACTTTTCCCCAAGTGCTTCTCAGTCTTCTTTCTTGGAAAGCCATATGCTCGCTCTGGAGCTTGCAGTGACATCTGCAGCAGCAAGGAGCACTTTGCCCCCTCCCGTCGGGTATTTCATGGGAGCGCGCATCCAAGACAGACATAATACGAGCACACGCTTGAACAGAGGATTTTTAAAGATGGCACCCGGGCTTCGTTTGCCAGCAAACTTTAACTGGTAATATCTTCACAATTAATTAACTCTGAGGATTAAAGTTTATTGAGCTTGGATTATCATATATACAGTTTACAAAGCAGGACATTACTAACAATACTTTTTTTCCTTGTTTATTGTAAGCCAAGGTTACTTTCTGTACCAGGAAATTGTGGATATGACTGGGGGTGGGTTCATGTTAGGAGTGGGGGTGTGGTCATGGGTGGAGCTGGCCCTGTTAGTACATAGTGGCACACACAGATTTAATTGTCGTTAAACCTCAAACACCTTCTCTCTAACAGGCACGAGTAAATAGTATATAGTTCCTGCTATTTTCTATGTGCGTTGTTTAAATAATGGCATTAAACAAGTCATAAAGGAAAGGAACACTGCCTGTGACACACACACACTTCTCTACCACCCCCCCCTTAAAGAGTTAGATTTTTGGCATAATTAGCCTAGTAAATTGGTGTGAAGCAGGTGTCAACCTAAGGAATCCTTTCCGGTACTTATTTAAGCGTATAATTATATTAGTAATCCCCCCGTAATCTCTTGAACAAAAGAGCA
Source organism: Rhinophrynus dorsalis (assembly GCA_037306005.1). Taxonomy (NCBI): domain Eukaryota; kingdom Metazoa; phylum Chordata; class Amphibia; order Anura; family Rhinophrynidae; genus Rhinophrynus; species Rhinophrynus dorsalis. The sequence continues at coordinate 90,520,205 of CM074718.1, read as the reverse complement.
AGGGCAAAATTCACAATGGCCCTTAGGAATTTAGGGCCATAGTCAGGAAATTGGTATTACAATAATAGGAGGTGTTAGTGTTACTTTAGTGATGATCAACTTGTGGCCTTTCAGCTGTGGTTAGGCTAGAAATTCCATTATTTCCAACCAGCTCTTGGCTGGTGGTGGTGGTGGTGAGGGGGGTTAGAATTGTAGCCTGGCAACAGCTGGAGGGCCCCATGTTTCCCATCCCTGCTGTAAAACATGTAATGCTCAAGAGATGTCCTATGCAAAGCAATACATTGGAGTCCTACATAATATTAAACAGGTTAAAGGCCTAATTGAAATCAATTTATATTTTTATTCGTCTAATGTGGTGCAATGATCTTGCTGCAGAATTGTGCCTCTTTTATTTAGTGCACTGGGTCCAAAGAGTCAGATAAGCACTGGGTGTTAACTGTTTGAGTGCCAGAGGAGTACGCAATGCGTTGCGTACATCCTGGCACTCAAAAGGTTAAATCAGGTAAGGGAATGGCTGACTCACTGGGCAGAGCAGTTCTTATCTGTTGCCATATTTCAGGTATAAACAACAGCTAAACATGCCATACAATATCAGTTATATCAAGTTATCATTGTTATCATTGTTACAGCATTGTATGTGTGCTTTTTCTTAGACTTGTTTTCTTATTATTTTTTTTTTATTGTGATAAAAAAAATGAAATTGCCTGCTTGATATTGAATTGGAATTGTTCTTTGCAAATATACTAGGATTATATATTTTGTTAGAAGCTATCAATAAGTCTAGCACAGGGAATGTAATAAGGTACAAACCTGAACCGGACTTTTACAAGTGAAAGAAATGATTGAAAGTCCCCAGAAAACTTATTAGAGAATGTTTAGCCTTTTCCCTGCTGGGTCACAATATAAAGCTAATTCAATACAAAATGTGTTACCACTTGATAGATAGGTGAAAAAGGGAAGATATATAGATCTGTCACTTTATAACAAAATGGTAATTTTGAAAAAGCTTTCAAAAATGCCTATATTTATGTTAGCCATTTTTAAAATGTAAAACAATAGTTTATTATATAGTTTATGATGAATTTAGCTTTATTTCTTTGTTAATTTATGAAAATTAGACAGTACTGGCTCGTATGCCAGACAGAAACTAACAATTCACTCTACACTAATATTGAGTAAGGACGGCGCCCCTATATTATCAGTACCGCCAGAGGAGGGCTGGCAACATAGAGCCCAGGGGGCAAACAAAATCAAGTGGCCCATTTCTACTATAGTCTGAGCCCACTGTCCCAGCCCACCTCTTTTGTTGATTTTTAAATTGTCATTAATGTTGTGAAGTAAGGCCAGTGATACCACATAACTTACAACTGAAGTGGAGCTACACTAGTGCTACTGCAAAACTTACAATTTAAGTATAGCTACACTAGTGATAACATAGAGCTTACAAGGGAAATGGGTTATGCTAATAGTTTATCTCCATTTGGATTGTGGCTTTGTGGTGTCATTTCTGTAGCTTCATTTCAATTGTAAGCTCTGTAGTATCACTAGTGTAGCTCCATTTACAGCAGCAAATCGGAGATTCGGTGAGGTAGTGGCCCACTGGCCCAGACATATGACCGGCCCAGGGGGCAATTGCCCCCCTGCCCCCCAGGCCAGCCCTCCCCTGAGTACCTCTCAAGCAAAAATAAATGGCAAAAAGAGGGACTAATGCTGCTCTCCTAATATTCTGTCAGTGTTCAGAATCAATAACAAGGAAAAGAAAAAAACAAAGTTTAGGAAAGCGCTAGTGTTGAGCGAGCGTGCTCGGCCGATGCTCGGATCGGCTCGAGCATCGCTCTGCTCGGCACATGGCGGTACTCGTCGAGTACCGCCATGTGCTCGCCCGCCATGTTCGGGTGGCGGGGATCTGTGCCGGAAGAGGCACAGTTCTGAAGACGCTCCGCTGGACCACCAGGGACTGGAGGTACGGGGGCATTGCGGAGATGAAGGGGGCATTGCGGAGATGAAGGGGGACATTGTGGAAGAGGGGCATAGACTCTATGCCCCTCTTCCACAATGTCCCCCTTCATCTCCGCTATGCCCCTCTTCCACAATGTCCCCCTTCATCTCCTCTATGCCCCTCTTCCACAATGTCCCCCTTCATCTCCGCTATGCCCCTCTTCCACAATGTCCCCCTTCATCTCCTCTATGGCATAGAGGAGATGAAGGGGGACATTGTGGAAGAGGGGCATAGCGGAGATGAAGGGGGACATTGTGGAAGAGGGGCATAGCGGAGATGAAGGGGGACATTGTGGAAGAGGGGCATAGCGGAGATGAAGGGGGCATAGCGGAGATGAAGGGGGACATTGCGGAGATGAAGGGGGCATTCGGAGATGAAGGGGGCATAGCGGAGATGAAGGGGGGCATTGACCAGGCACCCTCCCCTCATCAGAGCAGGGGGTGCCTGGTGTAATGCTCGTGTCGCCCCATGCATTTCAATGGGGCTCGGGTGCTCGGCCGAGCACTCGAGCCTCAGGGGGTGCTCGGTCAGAGCACCCGAGCACCCGAGCATCGGGGTGCTCGCTCAACACTAGAAAGCGCAAGTACCTCTAAATACAATACAAAATGTATTAAAACACAATAATAAAATACAGAGATATAGACCTGATAACAAAAAGTCTTCTTTACATCTACAACTGTCTGTGTAGTGCTATAGGTACCTTATAGCACTATAAGCAATGATGACTCCGGATAGATGGTATATACAAAGTGTCCCAGAAAGTAAACGGGATAGTAGGATGGTAAAAGGCAAAATATATATCTCATTTGCCCGATAAACAGTACCTTAATAGTGAGGGTGTTTGTATATCAACAGGCTAGATGATAGACGACCTACGATTGGCTCAATATCGCTGCAACTTGGTCCCTGAAGAAGTATCATCTAGATACGAAACGTGTTGGATACGGAGTTTCTACTGCATCAACTTTATTATACTATCCGGATTTGATATCTGGTATCAACAGAACCAGAAATACACTGTCTGATGTTCCAGCCTTGTTCCATTTTTCACTGGTATCCACAAAACCCCACATACAATGTCTGCTTCTCCAGCCTTTCTCCACTTACCAATGGTAGTCACAGAATCAAATGCACTGTCTGACAAGCCACTATCCACCGGTAGTCACAAAACTACACAGACACTGCCTGACCTTCAACTGTCCACTGGTAGTCACAAAACCACTCTTCATTGGCAGTCATAAAACTACACAGACAATGCCTGACACTCCACTGGTAGTCACAAAACCACACAGACACTGTCTGACACTCCATTATCCACTGGTAGTTCCAAAACTACAGAGACACTATCTGACACTCCACTGTCCACTGGTAGTCATAAAACCACACAGATATTGTCTGACACTCCACTGCCTGCTGGTAGTCATAAAACCACACAGATACTGTCTGACACTCCACTGCCCACTGGTAGTCATAAAACCACACAGATACTGTCTGACACTCCATTGCCCGCTGGTAGTCATAAAACCACATAGATACTGTCTGACACTCCACTGCCCGCTGGTAGTCATGAAACCACACAGACACTTCCTGACACTCACTATCCCCTGGTAACACACACTGTCTGACACCCTATCTTGTTCCACTGCCTGCCATTACTTATGTTTGTTCCTTTCCTTTGTTCTACAATAGCCTAAGTGTTTCATGTAATGATTATTATTTCACTTACTGATATAAAGCTCTGTCATTCTGGTGCAATGCTCTGCTGTTCTCTTGCCATTATGTAATTCTCTGTTGTTTTTTAAAAATGATGCAAAGATTTATTAATGTATATGCTTTGCATGCCCTGTTTGTTGTGACTCTAACAATGAAACAAACAAACAAATAAACATGCAAACAAATAAAATAGTGTTTCTGGAAGCCGGAATTTGCCACTGGAAGCCATATTGCCTATAAAAAAAGCCCTGTAAGTATACACTAAACATAACTTGCTCTATTAATTTACAGTGCACATTTGTAACATTTAAGGAGCAATACATGAAGTGAAAATATCTGGTTAATACATATGCAATTTGAACATCCAACTGCACTCAAAAGGATAAAGAGATATTGATATTTACTTCTTCTAAAATCTGGTTGACTGAGTACTTTCAAAGATTTTATTTATACCTGTAACACTGTGCTTTGCTAAAGACATGAAATATTGTGGCATACTGTCTAATCCATAATGAACAGAAATACCAAAATGAACCATGACACTGGACATAGATCTTGCAGTTCATAATGACATGGACACAAAACTCTGTGAAATATGTGTCTCAAGGAAGTAAAAGTTATATGTCTAAGCACATTATCCTTGGAATGGCAGAAAGACTGACATGTTGTATATCTGCTGGCGGATTTGTACAATACCTCAGTAAATTGTACAAGATATCAACACAGCCCTCGGCTCTTCATCATTCATCCAATTATGCAAAAAGCATTTGACGCTAATGCAATTAACTATTTCTTACCTCAATTGCATTAACTATCTTGTATTAGTCCTGCAGACTTTATCATTATTATATTTGTTATTTTTTTATTAGTCCAATATGACTATGTTTTAACTCTTAGCGTGCCAGAGCATGAGAGGTAGAAGCTAAGGTGGTGGTCAATGAGAAATGTTAGTTTTTGGCTCCCATCTGTGCAAATCAGTACTGTCTAACTTTCCTAAACTGACACATAATTAAAGATAAATATCTCAGAAACTATTATTTCAAATAAAAATGGTTAACATAACATATAGGTGATTTTCAAAGTTCTTTAACCCCTTAAGAACCAGCGGTCCCAGGGTGTGTGGTCTTTTAAGGACCACATAGTGAAGTTTGACGTGCCGGCACACGTGACTGATCACATGTGCCGGCACGCAGAATGGGGGACTGATAGTGACTGGTCAATTTCAGTCCCAACTACTACTCCCAGTGCTCTCACAAGAGCGCTGCAAGTAAAAGATATGTGACTTGCCAGGACCGTCACTGGTCCTTTAGGCAAAAACAGCAGTGATGGTCCTGACACATCACTGGATGTTAAGAGGTTAAAATGAACCCAAACTGTCATAAGGAATTATTTACAGTTTAAGATATTGCTATACCGGTATCAGGAGCTCTACATTGTGGAATGAAAACATGCCCCGCACCATCCCACCACCTCTAGCCTACAGTGAATCAGGTTTCTTTTTCCATATCCATTCCCTGTCACTGGCATGGAACAACTGGTTCCGGATTCATTGCACCATGTGACCTCTCACCACTCATCCATTGCAAGAAAGTAAAATGTGTGCAACATATGATGAATCAAATTTGTAAATGAATAATAGTGACACCCAACAGAGAGAAATAGCACCTGTAATTCAATGTTTAATGAATAGTCAGTACATTGTCACATTACACTATTGCATGAAACATTTCACCCAGTGCTGGGCAATGTAAGGCCCATGAGTTGCTGGTAGATTAAACTCCCATTATCATGATGGGACTTGTAGTCTGGAAGAAACTGGAGGGCCTCACAATGTCCATACCTGATTCCATTGATGGGTTGTAAAATAGTTTGATTGAGGACATATTGTTTATTAAACACAGACACATTTGAGCCAGAAAAGACTACATTTCTTTTCCCATCCAGTGAAATACAACCACTTCAACAATCCAACAAGGCATATTGGAAATCCTGATTGGCTACAAAGTGCATACTTGAATGCATGTGTTCTATGGGCAGGGAGGTCCACTGAACTTTTTCCCTGGGGGGAGGCAAAGCCATAATATGACCCCCAGGCCATGTGGGGAGCATGTGTGTGTTGGGGGGGGGCAAGTGCCCCCCTTGTATCCCCTCTGGACACCCATATCTATGGGTGGTTTAATCAGCTTCCAATGAGTCCCCCATTGTGCCCAACGAGATGAACTGCCAGACTGAGATGGTGTGAATCAGATAAATCTCATGAGGGGCCTTTTCTCTAAGGAATATGGCACATGATGAGCCATACAGAACAATTCTGGGGCAAACCAAATGCTTAGTTTGAAAACAATTCCCATTTAAATCAATGTCATTTTGGGCATTTTTATTTTCTCCATTGTGTAGCTGATTTAATGCAGAATCACTCCGATACTTCTTACTAAATAAATAATAAGAAGAGAGTGTGCATAATTATAAAATCACAGTCACATAAGAGCTTAGAGCAGGTCCTGCAACCTGCACACTACAGCTATTGTTGGATTACAATTCCCATCATCCTCTGCCAGCCCAAATTGCATTTCAACAACAGCTGGACATCTCTGTTTGGCAACACATGGTTTGAGGGAACACTGGCTCTTAGGTTGTCATAATGTTGATGGACCCATAACTCTGGTAACCCCCCCAACCAGAGACAGACTTCCCAATAGCCAGACTAGGCAACTGCCTAGAGCTCCACATGAGGGATACCTTAGCTGTGCTGGCCACACCTATGTTCTGAGTTGTGGGTGTGGCCCTAGCAATCTTAATGTCCTTGCATCAGTTATATACCTCTTTACCAGGGATGGATTATGGCTCCATAGGACCCTAGGCAAGGTACAAGTTTGGGACCCCACATCTCTTGATTCAGTGCTTCTGACATAGAGAGCTACTATCAGGTACTGGTATTGTGGCTTAATGGGCACAGCATCAATCCTCTTTTAGAATCAGCTCCTTAAATGAGTGGCAATGCCAGGGAAATTGTCTAGCACCTTTCCTACAGAAATTAAGGTTAGTCCAGACATGAGAATGATAAAATTCTATTTCATGTAGTGTGCATTCTGTGATGATGAGATAGCCTCAGTACCTGGTTAGTATCTTGTACAACTGATCTCCTGGTTATGTGCTTGATTCTGTAATGGTAATATTCAAGGCTGAATTTCAGGTGCCCTTAGGCAAAATACCCAAAGTGCCCCTTAGCTACACCCATTCCACACTTAACTCAACACCTAGCCCAATCCAGTGAAAATACACTTAGACTAAAACATAAAAACACAAAAACATGTTTAAACCATTGGCTACTAGAAAACCCACCAACACATTGCTTCTCAATGCATTGAAGATGTCTCTAGCATACAAGGTTTTAAATAATGTCCAGTAAAGGGCATTTAAACTGGTAAATTAAAGTAGATACCATAAACTTGGAGAGGGTGACTGGTACTAGTGCAACATGATTCATTCTGGTCACCCCCATAACTCTGAATGAATGCAGTATAGAAGAGCTACACCTCATTATATGGCAATCTAGGTAATTGCCTACTCTGCCTAATGGGATAAATGGGCCTGTTTGTTAATACTTTAATTTGAAGCAGCTTTACATGTTTTCACAGTTCTAAAATCTTACATTGTATTAGTATACAAATACAATGTTGTGCACACTGTGAAGCTGGAATACTGATGCTGTCTACACTGGGAGTATTTTAATTGTTCTAAATTTGTCTTTTTATTATACCCCATATCCTCCACTTACAGATGGCTTTTTCTTCTCCTCCCTCTATTGTCACCCCCCCCCCCCATTCTACATACAGCTCCACATTTTGAGGGGTACCTTAGCTGTGCTGACCACACCCACATTTGAATTGTGGTGGTGGCCAAATGTAAATCCCCATGCAACAGACACCCACTGTATGATGAAGAGTTTATTTACCAGTTTCAGCTTCTATTTACTTAACATAATTTAACCCCTTGTACGCATACCTGGGAACTGTGGCCAGGTGCATGCCAATTATGTGATTTTCATAATAAAATGGTGAGGCTTAATCAGGTGGGCAATGCTTACCATCATTAACCCCTTAACAACCCTTGACGGTCATAGAGCATCATGGGTTGTTATACCATTAAAGACCAATGACGTACTATGACCGTCATGAAATTCCAGGCTCCCTCTGCGGCTGCACGCCATTCGGGGAGTCTGGAATCCGAATCACTAAAAAACAAAAACATTTCTGTGGTCCTTTAGTGACCGCAATGCACCTGCGCGGCCGGTCGTTAAGGGGTTAAGCTGTGGAGAAGGTGGTAAGTAGGCAGAACAGGGTGGGAAGGATGAGAAGTGGGCCAAGTTTCACAATAAAACCACCACTGCCAGAAAAACAGCCACTTTCCCCAAGATCTACAAATTAACTCTTAAAAAAACTGAGTCTCCAGGGCAGATCCATAGAGTTCCCAGGTAGGCTAGTATGTTAAAGTGGTCACCAACCTTCTGAGAGGCAATGCGTTGAGAACATGGATTCATCTTATGGGGTAAGGGTGGCAGGTTACAATGGATGTAACTAAGTTCATGGGAGTAGTTTGGGTGGTTACAAGGGCAGTACCAAGAGCAACAAGGATCCCTTATCTAGGGGAGGGATGTAAATCTGACCCTGCCAATATAATTCCATAGTTGACATTTTAACATAGTTCATGAGGCTGAAAAAGAAATGTAAATAAAGCTTATTCCCTGGTATTTCACCCTTGTTCCAGGAAAATGCATAAAACCTTATTGAACTAATTTCCAATTAATCTTAAAGTGTGTAAAAAATTCCTTCCCTTCTCCAAAAGGCAGTCAGATATCTCCCTGGATCAACACTCTCTGCACTGTAACATAATTATCAATACTGTTGTGAACTAGAACGAAATCCACATCTTTTTTGAAAACATCAACATTGTCTATAAATTCAGCTTCCGGAGTATTAAGCGTATCATGAAGATGAACAACCTCTGATCCTTTGGAACAAAGAAAAGAAAAACTCACAGCACTAGCACACCATACACTACACATAAATATATACAAAAACATGGACCCAAATAATGCATGGAGCACAGCAAAGATAAGGGGTTCTGTACTGTCCCCCCAAATTTAGGAATACACTTAAAGCAACAGCAAAAATGAATTCTGCTCTTCTCCATGCAATCCAATTGGGAACCCTGTACTGAGCATATATTATACTAATGTTAATTTACTTATTCCAAAAACCTGGGGTTTTGTTGCATAGTGTTGCATAGATGTGTCTGCAGCAATGAGATGAATGTGTAATGAATATATCCAAATGTGTGCAAGGCGTTGAATCAATTTCAAAAGAGTAGAAAGGGGGCATCAGGATTTCTTGAAAAACAAAAAGAGGCATCATGTCAAAAAGTCTGAGAATCGCTGGTTTATTGCCACTTTCATGAGGGATATTTGATTTCTGATGAAAACGACATCAGAAAAGTGAAAAAGTGAATGTGTTAATTGAAGAATATGCCAGCTGCATGGATGGGTCATGCTAGTGTCAAGAGATTAAATGAAAGGAATATCAGCCCAATTAAGAGAGGATGTTCTTATGGAAAGTGTAGTTCATTTAGCTACTCTAGAGCATGATGGACTAAGGTGAACTATAGTAATGCTTGGTTAAACCAACACCACAGGAGAGAAATTCTCATGGATCTAAATTGGGAGTTTTAAGCCCTTGAATGCAAAACAATGCATTGGAGACTACTTTAATATTCAGGGTGTTAAAGTCTCCGTTTAAATCAATGGATATCCCTGGATTAATTTGTGTCCCCTAAGGGGCAAATAGTTTGATCCAGAATCACTGCAGTTCTTCTTTAGACCCACAGTTTGCCATAACCCAGTGTTTCTCACCATTAATCCTTGGGCCACACCAACTTTTCAAAATATCCCTGCTTAATCGCAGGTAAGGTGAGTGGGTAAGTCATCGTGATTGAACTGCATGCAGTTAATTAAGGATATCTGGAAAATCTGAACTGTTGGCGTGTCCCAAGGACTGGAGCTGAGAATCAATGCCATAATAGATATTGTTCTTCAAAATTACTATCCCTCATATTGTAGCCCTTAATAAACTGAGTTAAATGACACCAACGACATCTCTCAAACCTTTATGGTTTAAGAGATAGCCACTTTCAAAGTTTCCTCTCCCCTGCTGTCAGCGTTCTGCTGCCAGCAGGAGAATCCGGTCTCTGAATCAAGCGGAGGCTCTTCAGCAGAGCCGATATCTCATTATGGAAGGAAAAATGATTAATTGAAACAGTCTTCTTTCGGCTCTGTCCCGGGACCGGATTCCCCTGCTGGCAGCAGAACACTGACAACAGGGGAGAGGAAACTTTGAAAGCGGCTATCTCTTAAACCATAAAGGTTTGAGAGATGTCGCTGGTGTCATTTAACTCAGTTTATTAAGGGCTACAATATGAGGGATAGTAATTTTGAAGTAATACTATCCCTTTAAGTAAAGCAAATGACATTGTCCCTCATAGAAGAATCATTAATAAATTGAAGTCTGGATATACAAATAGTTGAATGGATAAGGCAATGGCTGAGTGACAGAGACAGAGGGTTGTAGCCAATGGAGAATATTCAGATGAAGGTCATGTTACTAGTAAGGTACCTCAGGGATCTGTACTGGTGCCCATTCTTTTTAATTGTTTTATTAGTGATATTGCAGAATGTGTTCAAGGTTAGGTATGCCATTTTGAAGATGATGCAAAGATCTGCAGCAAGGTAGACATTCCTAGTGGGGGGATAATCCAAATGGCAAATTAGAAGAATGGGCAAGGCAATGGCAGCTGCAGGTTAATGCTGATAAATATAAAATAATGCACTTGGGACATAAAAATACAAAGACAAAATATAGTATTACGGGTACTTTGGGGACGTGGGAGTAATTATTTTGATGACTTAAAGGTAGGCAGGCAATGTAGCAAAATGTGTGGGGGTGCTGGTTTGGATAGCTAGGGGCATTAGTAGCAGAAAAAGGGAAGTGGCCATGCCACTCTACAGATCTCTGGTTAGACCGCAGCTAGAGTATTGTGTACAGTACTGGAGACCCCGGGGGAGATGCACTAAGGTGTAATAAAGAGGTGATAAACCTACACTACTTCTCCAGTGATACCACTTCTCCAGGTTCTATGTTATTCTATGGAACTAGAGAAGTGAAATCACCAGAGAAGTCATCTCTGCTTTATCACCTCTTTATCACGTCTTAATGCATAACTCCACCTCCTTCTCCAGAAGGATATAGATATTCTGGAGAGAATTCAGAGAAGGACTATAAAACGGTGAATAGGATAGGCTAAAGATCTGAACATGTATAGCTTGGAGGAGAGAATACACGTATAAATGTTCATATGCATAAAGAGAATTAACAAAGCACAGGAGGGAAGTACATTTCAAAGGAGTAGAAATGATAGGACAAGAGGTCATTCTCTAAAACTAGGGGGACAGTGGCTTAGATGTAATGTAAGAAAGTCTTACTTCACTTAGAGGGTAGTAGATAAGTGGAGTAGCCTACCAGCAGAAGTGGTAGAGGTTAAAGGGATAGTAACACTTTGTTTTATCTTCATTTTATTTTGTAGGCATTAAAAAAACATGAAGAACGATATAAGTCTTATCTCTCAAACCTTTATGGTTTAAGAGATATTCACAAGCAAAGTTTCCACTCCCGCCCGTTTTACCTAGTGTAAGCCATCTCTTCTCAGATGTGGAATGCAGTCCATAGAACAGACAGATAACAGCAGGGGACAATCTTCTTCCTATGAGAACAATGGAAGCCCTGCCCCCCTTGAAAAGTTTTTCAGGTTTTTCCCTTATCTTAATTGAAGATTGTCCTCTCTGCAGTCTACCCTGGCACCTCCCTTCTGCTCTGGCTGAACAGTGCTACATCAGTAAAAGGGGCGGGAGGGGGATACTTTGTCATTGAATTACTCTTGAACTACAACTCTGACAGAACTGAAATAACACTCTCCAAAGTCCAAATACTATGATGATTAATTAGAGCTGCTTTTATTATGAAACACTACTATCCCTTTAATACAATGATACAATTTAAGCATGCATGGGATAGGCATAAGGCTGTCCTGAACATAAGACAAAACCAAGGACCAAATAAGGTTTGAGGTTTTTACAGCAGAAAAATGGACAGACTATATGGGCCTAATGGTTCTTAATCTGCCATCAAATTCTGTTTCTATATAATTGTATTTAAAAATGACCACCTCAAATATATTTTTAACCAGCAGTAATATCATCAAAATAATTCATTCCATGTTACCTACAAGAAGTAATAAAATGCACGCCAGGTCTTATATACTGCTTTACACAATTTCATTTCATGCTCTTGTGCCAACAAACTGTCATTATTATTTTCAATAAAAAATATTTCAGAATAAAAACAAAATATCTAGTTAATTCATTTTGGGACAGGTTTTTGAACATTTTCTATTCATGGCCACCTGGACGAGTAGGGTTTTGAGATTAAATTTCTCTTCTGTACGTCATGGAACAATGCACAATCTAAAAGTATTGTTTCAAACATACAACTTATTAATGGATGCTATAACATTTATTTATTTATTTTTGCTTTGTAGTAGTAATCCATCAATTCATACCTTTATTCACTAGGAATCACTTGCCCTTTACAATGTCAGTGTTTTTAGCAAAGTGCATAAGTAATTTACTTAATGGTAGGATGAGAGAGTCATGTAGTAGTAAGACTGTATAAAAGGGCTCAGAGTATTTAACATGTATACCATGAAGACTGAAATGTTAAAAAAAACAGATATGATAGTGTACCGAAAAAAGACTGCACACAAAGCTAAAATAGAGGTCATTAAAAAACAGAAAACATATTGAAGAAAATCTTATAAGAACATTCCTCTACATATTTACCATACAACAGGCTTTATGATTTGGAAGTGTTTGGAAAGGAATGGTGTTTTTGATAAGCTTTTTATTTAACTCAATCTAATCACATGATACTGCACGCATCAAAACAAATGAAGAGTTCTACTTAATGCTAAAATACTGTACTCATCCCTACAAATTTGTAGTCTATTCAAGGAACAAATAATGGGGTTTCCAGGTGCCCAGAAAATCTCATTGGACTCTTGCAGGGGAGGGCTTGCCTGGGGAGCAATTGCCTCCTAGGACAGTCATATGTCTCCCGCTTGCTGCTCTAAATGTAGATATACTAGTGATACCACAGAGCTTACAACTGAACTGGAGCTACTCAAATAATACCACAGAACCAGTGACATAATTACCTTGGTCACAGGGTGGAGTCGGAGGTGTCTCATGGCAATTTTCACACCAGGGCCTGGTAGTTTCTAGTTAAGCCTCTGCACACAACTTTACTCCAAATAGAGCTACATTAGTAGCAGTAAAACCCATTTCCCTTGTAAGCTCTATTGTATCACTAGTGTAGATATATGTAAATTGTAAGCTCTGTAGTATCACTTGCCTTACTTCACAATATTAATGCCATTTTAAAATTAACCAAAAAGGGTAGGTAGGGACAGTGGGCTGGAATGACAGTAGAAATGGGCCACTTCATGGTCGTTGCCCACCAGGACACAAGTTGCCTGCCCTCCCATGGACTCTTGTCCAATCAGATTAAGGTAAGGCAAAATTTTGGTGTCTGAATAATGATTGTGCGTATGAGTCCTTCTCCAACTGTTGGGCTGCAAATCTCATTATTATCTGACTGTCATTGGCTGTTTGAGGATGATGTGAATTGTAATCCAACAATGGCTGGAGAGCTACAGGTCTAATTCCATGTATTGTTATTGAAATCTAAGTGATTATGGCCGGGATTCATCAAACTACGAGATTCATCAATGATTTGGCGTGTCTCCTTGCTTTGTGTATACGAAGCAGGGAAAATTGCATAAATTGGCCAGTCAGGTGAAAAATCCCACACATACGAATAAGTAAAAATGTGTATGCGTGTATTCTCACCATATATTGTACAAATCGGTGGATCTATCTGACCATTGCTTATTGATGCATAAGCAATGGCCAGATACAATCCACGGAGTGACTTGGAATAAAGACACTGAGAAGTACAGATACAGTAAAACAATAACTTTATTGAAAATCAGCATAAAATAAAGTAAGATAGCACTTCCCCAACCCTCACAGGACCAGGTGTAAGGACCGTGCCGTAGCACTTCCCTAACCCTCACTAGCCAGGTATGGAGGCAGCACTGGATCACCCGACTGTAAGGAGGCAAACACCACTCTGACTGAATATATGAATAAATGCTAGTAGCAAGGATGACAGCAGCTACTAGTGCAGGAGCAGCTGGGAAGCCCCTGTGAACAGAGGGAAAATCCCCTAGTACGCTAGGGTAGTTCAGTACAGAGACGGTATTTCCTAGAACGCTAGGGTAACCAACAGGCAGAGGTGACTGAGAATCCCTAGAATGCTCTAGGGTAACCAACAGGCAATGGTAACAGCGAATCCCTAGAACGGTAGGGTAAACAACAGGCAGTGGTGACTGAATCCCTAGAACGCTCTATGGTAACCAACAGGCAATCATGACTGAATCCATAGAACGCTCTAGGGAAACCAACAGGCAATGGTGACAGCGAATCCCTAGAACGCTAGGGTAACCAACAGGCAGCGGTAACTGAATCCCTAGAATGCTCTAGGGTAACCAACAGGCAATGGTGACAGCGAATCCCTAGAAAGCTAGGGTAACCAACAGGATGTGGTGACTTAATCCCTAGAACGCTAGGGTACCCAATGGCCTAGAGCATAACAACAGACAGCAGGAATCCAGTGACACGGACTGATGTAGACTGAGCTCTGCTCGAATGAGGCAGCTCTAGGGCACGGAGAGTGCAAGCGGACACAGTAATCCACGGGGTAAAGGATAAACGGAAGTCAGCCGGAGCAGGGGTAGTCAGCCAAAGCCAGGAGTCTGATTGGAGTGGGTAATCAGCCAAAGCCAGGAGTCAGACTGGTAAAGCCAGGAGTCAGACTGGAGAGGGTAATCAGCCAAAGCCAGGAGTCAGACCGGAGCGGGTAGTCAGCCAAAGCCAGGAGTCAGAACGGAGCGGGTAGTCAGCCAAAGCCAGGAGTCAGAACGGAACGGAAGTCAGCTAATCAGGGATCAACGGAGCCGAAGTCAGAATGTAGCCAGGAGTCATACATGGAAATGGAGCATCGGAATCACAAGAGCTATAGCACACAGGTACACCACAAAAGGGCAACTGAGTAAAGACAGGGTGAGGCCTATAAGGCCAAGCAAGTGGGTGGAGACTCCTTCTGGCAATTAGCCGTGGCCAATAAGAATAGCGAATGTGCTTCAGAGAGACAACCAGGAAGTACAGCAATGTCACCGCACACCATTGCAGAGGCAATCACGGGCACCATGATAGTAAGTTGCTGAATGGACGAATGGCTAATGTGCAAATAAATCCTCTGATTTTCTTGCACATTAAGCCATTTGCACCTTGATGAATCCCGGCCTATGTGTTTGTGTGCCTGTGTGAATGTGTGTGTGTTTTCCAAAAATAGAAACATTTATGTTTTTTATCATATGTTCCTGTTGAACTACTTCTTTCCCCAGACTCCCCCAGCAGAGAGATAATAATAGCAAGATCAAGAAGGAACTTGGATCATGTCTGCCTGTGTTTTTCAAATCAGTCAGACATAATGTTGGGGTATTTGCTTCCTTCTTCTCGTACCCCCAGTCTCCTCTAACATAGCGATAACAGCCAGGTGAAGAAGGAACTTGGATCACAGCTGCCTGTGTAGTTCCAATCTGTCACACTGAATTTTGAAGTATTTGAGGTAAACATCCTTTCTCCCTTCCTTTCCCCAGACTGCCCTAATACAAAGAACAAATATCTTGCCTACAAGACTCCCTAAACAAAGCATCAACTCCACTTTATTAGCCTCTTCTCTACCTCACAAATTTGCTGCTTCTCTTTCTCTCACAAACACAAAATTCCATGTTGTGGGAACCTGACACCCCTTTTATATGATGACTGTGGAAAAATAAGGGAAACTTAACATTTGGTGGAGAGAAATTCAGTCTCCTCCTTGATTTCAATGCAATGACGTAGGAGAAGAAAGCAGGAAAACTGCACTTTCATGAAAAAGTTGCTGCTCACTTTTGAGGTGAATACTTCTTTCCCCCATTCCTATTAAGGATGTCTCCAGTGGCAGAGATATACTGGAGTGGCTACAGATTCCCTGCCCAGACCTTGCTTCATCTACCCTACTGAGGATGCAATTGGCATCCAGGAAGGCACCTGGAGATGAGCCTTCAGGTTAAAATGAAACTTAATGTATGATGAACATGTCTACTTTCAGGCATCTCAGTTACAGGAAAATTCTCAGAAGTATTTTTGCTTTCCAAGAAGTCTCTGTTAATTTAATATCTCTAAGTATTTCTCATAATTTTCACATTTTGTGCTAGTTCTTTATAGCCGAAGACACAGGTATTGTTATATGTTACACATAAGTATGTTTTTTCCCCAGAGATTCTATTTCCATTTTCACTACTTATTCAGTTAATATGTTTAGTATCTATCTTAGTGTAAAGTTCAAGCACTGTTCTTCATTATTTATAGATTATGAGGCTATTTGCCCCTCCTGGACCTGTTTTTGTTGTACTGTACTATACACCACCTTTTCTGTTGATTAGGAAAGAGGTTTTCCTATGTGTATAAAAGGGAATATTTGCCCCACCTGGAATTCTCTTTTTTTTCTTTCTTTTTCTCTTTTCTCACTCTCCGCTCCTTTCCCCCTCTTGTCCCTCTTTTTCATGCTATTTACTCCTCAGCCCTTTTCCCTTTCTGGGCCTATCCCCTGACCTATCTCTCCTTGTTCTTCTCAGGTGTGCACAGGACCCTGGCAGCTGGAGTTGGAGAAACACAGCCAAGGAGCTCCTCCACGTGACTGCCTAGCTGCTCACTAGTCAGTGTCATCTCATGCAGAAGCTGATAGGTACAATGGTTTTCTTTCATCATAAATAAAGCTTCTAAACTACATACAAATTTACCCCATGTATTCCTTTCTCACAATTTTAGTGGATTATATTCCCCAGTTAAAAGGTGCCTGGCCTACATGTGGTATACTAAGGGCTGATATTTTACTTCTCCAGGAGACCGATTTCTCTCATAGATCCTTCCCCAAATATTTCTCTAAAAACTACCACCAATATTTTTATCCACCTCCTCCACCAAGTCCAAAGGTGCAGCTATATTCCTTATTCGGAAGCTTTTGTTTTCCCTTACCCTTAATTGTTCAAGGTACCCTGAACAATCTCAGGTCACTTTGCTCCTAAAACGAAGGTCACTTTGCTCCTAAAACGAAAAAGATGCAGTTCTTCTGCTTCTTTTCTAATAAATTGCAATCCCTTCCACTCAGTACCTCTATTATCATAGGGAGCAACTTCAACACAATCCTCCACAACAATCTGGATAAATTCAGGAAGTAATTTCTTGGCCACACCCTTCTTTACTGTCCTCAGATACCAAACTACTTAAAAATCCTTTTTGCATGTACTCTTCCTTGGAGATAACTGGAGAGAGAAATATCTGACAGAATCTGACTACAAATTTTACTCCATGCTCCATAATTCCTACTCTAGGACAGATTACATTTTAATTAATCAATCTTACCTCCACTGCCTTTTCGAGTCTCAGATCCCTACATTTCCTTGGTCTCTCTACTTTCCAGGACTTGGGTCCCTTGCTGGATCCAAATTATG
This sequence comes from Rhinophrynus dorsalis, assembly GCA_037306005.1. NCBI lineage: Eukaryota > Metazoa > Chordata > Amphibia > Anura > Rhinophrynidae > Rhinophrynus > Rhinophrynus dorsalis. Next base: position 90,502,708 of record CM074718.1, on the reverse strand, counting down.
AAGGTTAAATTACTCCCTCCTGTCTGACCCAGTGTTGCAATCTCTGATGCCGTCTCAGATTATTTTCTATGAATGTGGAAACTGTTGACTCCCCATACACCCTATGGAAGGCACATAAGGCTAGCATGTGAGGTGTCCTTGTTCTAGTGACAGCTAAGAGTAAGAGACAAAGACAAACTGCTTTGAATAGACTCTCTTTACCATTACCTAAACTTACTGACACAAAAGCTCACCTTCATCTGATTTATTGCAATAGATAGTTTCATTGAGAGGCCACATGAATGCTGTCCTGGGGTAGGACACTGAGAGAGCAATGTGTTGAACTAAACAATGTTACTACCAATAAGCGAACAAGGCACATTTCATGTTGGCTTACAAATTAAAACAACCCCAAAGACAATAATATTCATGCTATAAAAACAGTGTGTGTGTGTGTGTGTGTGTGTGGTGGGGGGCATATCCCAGGATATCCAGTAAATTCTATCCACTTTTACTGCTTTCTTTGAGGGCCTCTACTCTGATTCTCATGCCCCAGATTTGACTCCCTCAGAAGTTGTGCAGTACCTCCGGGCTAGTATCTTTTCCACATTACACCTGATCAAAGGGATGTTTTAGATGCCCCTATAGTGATTTCTGAACTTATCCAAGCTATTAAACTGCTACCCCTGTTGATGGCCCCTGGCCTGGATGGCTTTACCAACAAATACTATAAATCTTCCAGTCACTGCTTCTCCCCTACCTCTCTGAGGTATTTAACAGTCTCCTCCTTCCTCTATGTTGTAATCAACCATTGTCCTCATTCATAAGTCAGGAAAGGATCCAACTACTTGCTACTCTTACAGACCAATATCTTTGAATAACACTGACATCAAAATGTTTGCTGAAGTTCTTGCAAACAGACTTTCCCCGATTCTCCATCTGTGCTACATCGGGATCAGGTGGATTTGCCAGAGGCTACCTGGCCTCAGATAGTGTTAGGCACACCATAAATCTGATACACCAGGTGTATACAGAGCAGGTCCCTTCCAGGGGCGGACTGACAGGACCCAGGGCCCCTGGTCCAAAAAGAGGTCTGGGCCCCCTGCAGAAATCTCCACAATGCCCCTTCCACCTCCACAATGCCCCCATCATCTCATCCCCACAATGCCCCCTTCTCTCCACAATGCCCCCTTGATCTCATCGCCACAATGCCCCCTATCTCCACATTGCCCCCTTCATCTCATCTCCACAATGCCCCCTTTCTCCACATTGCCCCCTTCATCTCATCTCCACAATGCCCCCTATCTCCACATTGCCCCCTTCTCTCCACAATGCCCCCTTGATCTTATCTCCACAATGCCCCCTTCTCTCCACAATGCCCCCTTCTCTCCACATTGCCCCCTTCATCTCCACAATGCCCCCTTCATCTCATCTCCACAATATTGCCCCCTTCATCTCCACAATGCCCCCTTCTCTCCACATTGCCCCCTTCTCTCCACAATGCCCCCTTGATCTCATCTCCACAATGCCCCCTTCTCTCCACAATGCCCCCTTGATCTCATCTCCACAATATTGCCCCCTTCATCTCCACAATGCCCTCTTCATCTCCACAATGCCCCTTCCACAATGCCCCCTTCATCTCCACAATGCCCCCTTCCACAATCCCCCCTTCATCTCCACAATGCCCCCTTCCACAATACCCCCTTCATCTCCAAAATGCCCCCTTCCACAATACCCCCTTCATCTCCAAAATGCCCCCTTCCACAATACCCCCTTCATCTCCACAATGCCTCCTTGATCTCATCTCCACAATGCCCCCTTCTCTCCACATTGCCCCCTTCATCTCCACAATGCCCCCTTGATCTCCACAATCCCCCCTTCATCTCCACAATGCCCCCTTCCACAATCCCCCCTTCATCTCCACAATGCCCCCTTCCACAATCCCCCCTTCATCTCCACAATGCCCCCTTCCACAATCCCCCCTTCATCTCCACAATGCCCCCTTCCACAATACCCCCTTCATCTCCAAAATGCCCCCTTCCACAATACCCCCTTCATCTCCACATTGCCCCTTCCTCAATGCCCCCATCTCCACAATGCACCCGTCTCCACATTGCTCCTTCATCTCCACAATACCCCCTTCATCTCCACCATGCCCCTACCTGCAGTCCCTGGTGGTCTAGTGGCGTGGGGCGCGCCTCTAGTAATGCAGAGGCTGGGAGATGATGTCATCTCCCAGCGCTCTGTATCACTAGAACGGCGCGCCGTTGGCCGTTGTAGGAGAGCTGCTGAGCAGCTCTGGAAGTGGCGGCGGCGGCGGGCCCCCTTCGGTCACGGGCCCTCGGTCCGTGACCGAATGCCCGATGGTCAGTCCGCCCCGGTCCCTTCACTTATCCTCTCTCTAGATGCGCAAAAGGCTTTTTACAGGCTTAATTGAAAATTCATGTCAGCTACCCTCAAAGAATTCCACTTCCCCAAACAATTTCTATTAGAAATGTAGGACCTTTATTTCAACCCCTCTGCCAGTGTGTCTTCTTCTGGAGATAACTCAGCCCCTTTCTCTATTAGAGGAGGTACTAGACAGGGATGTCCCTTTCCCCGCTCTTATTCTTTCTTAATCTTAAACCATTTGCTGCTCGTGTTCAACAGAATCCTGATATTAAGGCATCCATTCCAAGGAATATAACCACTCACACCTACTCTCCATATCTTGAACCATGACCTCTTTCTCTCTCCCCGTGACAATGCATTGGGGACATCTCAACCATCCCAAATGGTTAAAATGAACATATCATTATTGATTGAATTTGGATCATACCGCATATTAAATCTGATGTTCTTCCATATGGGTGCTGTTAGGTCTTTTGCTTTTACTACTCTGGTCTTTCAACATCTCTTCACCGGGGACCTCAGACGCAACACCTGGTACCTGTAGATTTACTCAGCATTAACGTCCGGAGGAAGAAATTACACAAGTGACACAAGGTTTTTGTGTTATAATCTCTTCCCGATTTTATTGTCATAATGCGAGAGTTTATATAATGCTGAAAATTGGGTGGTAAGCATAATAATAAAGGAGAGGGTTATTTTCCCTCCCCGGATACATAAGCATATATAGACATTGTCATTTATTTTACCAATAAGAAGAAAAGAGGGGAGTGTCACTCACGCCTGGTGTATAGGTCAGAGCCTCGGACAAACTGCACCTGGAAATCAGCTCATCACTTAGCAGAATGCCTCCCACTGCAAAAGTACAATAACAACTTACACAAAGATTTGTTCCAGTGATAAGCGGAAAGTATCTAACTTGTTTTCAGCATCTTTAATGTAACACCTTAATATTCTGAGTTAAGATCATTTTCTAAATTAACCCTTAGCAAGCTTATGTGTTAAAGCAAAATATATCTGATTATTGCAAGTATGTGTTTAAGCCTGATAAAAGCAAAATATCTCCCCTTTCAGGTGCTGAATAGGTTGTGCTAAGTTTAAGTTTAGCTCTGTATGTGTTTTACATACAAAGGGAAGTAGAATAATTCTGGGGCAAACAAAGTGCAGAATAGGGGACAAAAAAAATTGAAAAGGGGCATTTAGCACCTTGAATGCTATGGAGATCTCCAACAAATTGAAAAGCAATATATTGGAGACCTCTAACATTCAACATTAAAAGTCCCATTTAAATTAATGTGAATTTTCAACCCTATAGTGCAGTTGGTTCGCCCTAGAATTACTCCACTTTTCTTTCATTTATATGTCTATGTATATCCAGTGTGCATATTCATTGTATATTACATAGTTATTAAATAACTAATCTATAGTCAGTACTATCATTATATAAAAATGTTTTTCCTACTTCGGCTGTTATTTTTTACTGCTGGAAAGTCCTTTTTAAAGTTGTGGGTCTCCTACATATATGACTGTGGGTTTTCGTTGTCTTGGCTGCCATCTTCTTTTCCTTATCTTTCTTCCCATGATATATATATATATATATATATATATATATATATATATATATATATATATGTATATGTGTATATATATATATATATATATATATATATATATAGCTACAATTTGTAATTGTAAATTGCGCATGCCTTTTTAAAAAATTTATCTTAAAAAAGAAAATAATAATTAAAATAAAATTGTTCTCACAGATGTGTGTGCGTATTGTATTACATAATCCAAACATGCAATTCGAGAATAACATTTGTCATGTGCAAAGGACTTGAATTAGGTCTTCCTCATCTACACACTGTGTTCCAAACCTACAGATGTAGTTATGCTTTCTAAATCAACAGCCTGCTGGCCGATGATGGGAGTTGTACTCTACGCAGCTGGAGCTGACCACCCCTTGTCCAAAGGACAGGGGATATTATTGAAAAACAAGGTGTACAAGGGTTGAACTTGAAAATAGATTGATTACACATTAGTGGAGTGGAGGGTTCAGTTGTTTAGGGGAGGAGTATGTGAATGATAGGCTGGATAGAGGGAGGGGAGCAGAGGCAGAGTGACGGACTGTGGTTACAGAGCAGGTAACCACAGTCTATGTGGAAGTAGCTGGGGGACAGATTTTATAACTTCAATTTATACCAAATAAAGCATAAAAACATTAAGACACTTTTAGTCATACTCGATATATAACCTAACTATTTAGGCTAAGTAATTTAGAGGTGACACATCCACTTTAAATGGTGCTTTAAACCCCTTGAACAATGCACTGTAGACCACAACAGAATCTGGGTGGTTAAAGGGGCAGTGTCACTTGTACTAAAAAAAAATATTTTGCTAATAAATACTGCATTGGGAAGCGTATCCCAAAAACCTTAAAAATTAACAGTTAGTTTTTTGTATTTCTCCATGGCATCTATATTTAGCTGTTCTTCTCCCCACTCTAGTCATTTCTCCCTTTAAAGGGATAGTAATACTTCGTTTTATCTTTATTTTATTTTGTAGGCATTAAAAAAACATGAAGAATATAAGTCTTATCTCTCAAACCTTTATGGTTTATGAGATATTCACAAGCAAAGTCCCCCCCCCCCGCCCCTTTTACCTAGTGTAAGCCATCTCTTCTCAGATGTGGAATGCAGTCCATAGACCAGACAGATAACAGCAGGGGACAATCTTCTTCTTATCAGAACAATGAAAGCCCTGCCCCCCTTGACAGGTTTTTCAGCTTTTTCCCTTATCTTAATTGAAGATTGTCCCTCTCTGCAGTCTACCTGGGCACCTCCCTTCTACTCTGGCTGAGAAGTGTTACATCAGTAAAAGGGATGGGAGGGGGACACTTTGTCATTGAATTACTCTTGAACTACAACTCTGACAGAATTGATATAACACTCTCCAAAGTCCAAATACTATGATGATTAATTAGAGCTGATTTTATTATGAAACATTAGTATCCCTTTAATCCTCCCAGTTATGACCAAAAGCCAACCCTAGTGAAGGAAATTTGAAGGAACAGAATGCACCAAGAGGAATGGGTGGGAATTGAGCAGTTGACAGCACTAAAGTAGAGCTATTTGAGAGTAAAGCCTCTCCCTGTACAACAGTTTTTTAAATATGTTTTTATACTTTTATGTAAATATAAATTCTGTGAGGAAAAAGAATAAAAAACACAGATCTTTTTTATCCCTCTCCTTCACATGCAACCACACTTTTCTGAAGTCCCTTTTAAATCAATGGGAATTTGGATAATTTTGTATTTATACCCTGTGGTGAAATTGGTTTGCCTCAAAACTGCTCTATTTTACTTTGCACATATGATCCAAAGATACTAAATTATTTCCAATAAAATTAAAAAATCGGATATAATAATTTGCTAAAATGTGTGTAACGACGCAGTCATGCGCAGTAGAGAGTGGCGCGTGCTGCAGCCATGTGCAGCAGAGGCTGCCTGCGCCGCGGCTGATACAGAGCTGGACGCTTCTTCTGAGCGTCCAGCTCTGTATCAGCCGCAGCGTGGGCAGTCTCTACTGCGCATGACTGCCGCACGACTGGCTGGCAGTGGCACTGTGGCCCGTGTAACGGACTCTTCAACTAGGATGTAATATAGCAACAAAAAACAGAGTTGCATTCTGTTAGTTGTGATATTATGCAGACCAACTATCTATCGGTCCTAATGACCTTCCCTGAATGTCACTTCTCTGTTTGTCTGCAAGTCAACGGCATTGTCAAACCTTCAGCCAGAGTCATGCAGTCTTCTTTTTCTTTCATTGCTGGTACCATATAGCTAAGTCATTCTCATTCGGCGAATGCACTGGGGATAACATGACCTGGCCTGGGGGCTGCCATGTCGATGTCATCCTGTTACCATGGACATTGCAATCATATGTATGCTTAATCTATGCTTTCTAAATGGTTGTGATTTTCAGTCTTTCTTGTGTTAGTTGGCTTATTGTCATCATGAAGGGCTTTAATATTTTGTAAAATCTCTGGGGCATATGAATCACTTTAAATTGTCAAGATGAAGAAAACAGCCCTTTTTCCTCTAAGATGCATTATCTTAGCAAGAATGAACAATTTATTTTGCCACATTTTGTTTATTTTCAATGGTTTCAGGAGCACAGAGATACGCCGCAATATGAAATAAAGAAAAAACTGAAGTGTGCTAATACCAAAGCAGGTAATATGAGGATAGTGCTCTAAAACACAGAAAAGTAAAAAAAAAAACAAAAAAAACAAACAAAAGATCTCTACTTTAGAGAAGAAAAAAAACAGGCAATAGAAGTACAACCAATCCTCAATACATTATATGGATGTTTTGCTTTACAGTTTGATTGTAATCTCAGGGTATAGCTCAAAAAGCATATATAAGAAACATCATAATGTAACACTGCAATGTAATAGCTGAGCAAGTAGAAACACAGGGCTGTATTTTCAAAAGAAAAGTTGAAGAATCCTGCAGAAACCAATTGAACCATAGGAGAAAAATAAAATATCCAGAAATTCCCATTGATTCAAAGCAGAACTACCACCCCTTACAAAAATGGCCCCAAATAATTACCCATCTGGCGAACGGCCCCTAGAAACGCCTCCTAGAGCAGGCTGGGAGTGACAGCGCAGGCGCACAGACGTCACTATGGAAAGATGCCTGCGCTGTTTCCTGCCTGTCAGTCCGGGAGCAGTGTAACATTCTCATTATCTCATTATACATATCTTTAGATTGTAAGCTCTCGGGCAGGGACCTCCCACCCAATGTTTCACTCTACAAAGCACCTGTAACCCTGTATTGTTTAAACCCTTAAATTGTGACGTTCTGTGTACACTTGTGGCGCTATATAAATAAACATTAATTCGTTCATTAACGCAGTAATAATTCTGACGACTAGCGCTACTGAGCAGCTAGTTGCCAGATGGGTAATTATTTGGGGCCATGTTTGTAAGGGGTGGTAATTCCTCTTTAAATGGGGATTTTAACTCCTCGAATGTTCCTTAATTTTCCAATGTATTGCTCCACAATGTGTTGTAAGCATTTAAGTGGTTAAATCAATGGGAATGTTAAGTTCTCACCAATCTTTCAGTTGGTTTGTCCCAGAATGCCAACACTTTTATAGTGAACATATAGGAAAAGAGAGCAAGAACTGTTTGGAATCGTTTCAGTTAGTGTGTTCAGTTGTTGTGCATTGCAACATGTCACTGCAGGACTGCATCACAATGCTTTACCCAGTTAGGACACGCCCCTCATTTGCCTGATGGCATGGGTGGTTTCATTCTTCTTCCTGGTATTACTCATTGGCTAAAAGTCTCTGTCTGCTCAGTGTCCTTGTAGATTCGGACAACAGGTGCACTGATGAAAGGATGAAGAGATTAATGTGACATGTTTTGTCCTATAAGAATTAACCTTTTGAGTGCCAGAGGGATATGCAACGCATTGCTTTGAAATGCATTGCGTACACCTCTGGCACTCAAAGGGTTAACCTTCTGAGCGCAATGCAAACCATTGCATTGGATACCCCTCTGGTACTCAAAGGGTTAATCATAGAGGTCTTTATGATTGCAAAGAAATGAACTGGAGGCATCTCTTGCATCGAAAGGGTTAAAACCCCCATTAACCCCTTAACGACCCTTGACGATCATAGTACGTCAAGGGTCGATTTGACTTAACGACCGATGACGTACTATGACCATCATCGAGTTCGGCGCTCCCCCCGCGGCTGCACGCTGTTCGGGGAGTCCGGAACGCAACGGAGCAATAAAAAAAAAAATTGCTCCGTGGTCGTTGAGTCGCGTCCGGATTCCCCGGTCATTAAGGGGTTAAATCATTAGGAACCTGGAGAATTTTAATGTTTCCCTATGGTGTAATTGGTTTTCCCCAAAAATAATAGTGCTCTTTTTAATACATCAGTCTCGTTGTCTCATCCATCTATTAGGTAAGACATGTGGGATCCTTGGAACTTACTGACTGATGTTATTAGATTGAATATATACCCAAACATTTTCTTTTAAATAATATTTATTTTCGCAAGTGATCATTATTTTTGTTTAGCAGAAATGCGTTGATGTTTTTTTTCGTTTGCGATGCTGCCAAAATATTTCTTATGGAGGCATCCATTTACTTTTCTAGCAGACTTTAGTTGAGGTAGATAGGAGGAGAGAACACCTGGAACCTGGAACAGTGATAGAAAAGTGGCAGATGAGGTTTAATATAGATAAATGTAATAGTTATGCATTTGGGCTGTAGAAACAAACATTCTACATATACACTAAATAGGAAACTACTTGGAGAAACTTCGTTAGAGAAAGATTTTGGGGTATTGATAGACTTCACAGCAGTGTGCAGTGTCACACAGCCACTGCAAGAGCCAATAGAGTACTAACATGTATAAAATGGCTATAGATCCACTGGATGGGAATATTATTCTACCTCTATATAATTCCTTGTTAAGGATATAGAATATGGAGTATAGTTTTGAGCCCCATTTTTACATTATTTAACTGGAAAAAGTGCAGAGACATGCAACAAAACTAAAAAAGGAATTGGACTATCCAAACTTTGTTTGTTTACAGTAGAAGAGGTGATAGGGGCTGACAAGATTGCTAGTATATTCAAGGTCAATACAAATAATTATCCATGGAGTGATTTACTCAAAGAGCTGGGCAAAAACAAGAGGCAATCCCTTAAGGCTAGAGGAAAGGCGCTTTTGACTAAAACAAAGGCAAGGATAATTTACAGTAAGGTCGGCAAAGTTATAGTATTTTTTTGCCTCTGGGTGCATTGAGATAGTAGTTGTTTTCAAAAAAGTAATGGATATCTTTCTAGCTCAGAACAATATTGAGAATTATGACAGTTGGCTTCAAAGCAGATAGGATGTTGATCCAGGAAAATATTCGACTGCCATTTGAAGTCAGGAAGGATTTTTTTCCCACTTGGGGCTTAAATGCATTCTGTACTCCTCTGGCACGCAAAGGGTTAACTGGATATGGCGGCAATGTTTTTGTTTTGTTCTGTTTTTCTTTTTATTTTGCATTACTCTGGATTAACAGGGTTGATATGTCATGGGCTAAACTTGAAAAACACATGTCTTTTTTTCAGCCAATAGACAAAAATTTTTTACTATGTTCCCCTATTTACTAAGTGGCTATAATACCCATACAGCTATTTCCATGGTTCTACTTTCTGAAACTCCGGTCTGGAAGTCTCATATTGACTAAAAAGTAACTGAGGTTTACTGTTCGCCCTGATACATATGATCCACTAGGACTTTTGGAAAAGTGGGGAAAAAGTGAGAAAATAAAAGTTCCCATTGATTTAAATGAGACTTTTAACCCATTGAATGCTAGATAGGTCTGCAGTGCACTGCTTTGCAATAAATTGGAGACATCTCTAACATTCAACGGTTAAAAACTCCATTTAACTCAATGGGAATTTTGGCAATATTTACTTGTCCCTTATAGTTCAGTGGTTTGCACTTTGTCTTTATACGTAAGTTCTACTGCTCCATGTGTATTAACATAAATATGATAAACTTAAAAAAGTAAAATTATTAACCCTTCAAGTACCAATGTGGTGCACCACACACTGATTTGCAGTGCATTGTTCATCACTATAATCTTTAAAGGTTTAGTAATGCCCGCTTATAAGTTAATGCTATATAGTAGATTTTTAAAAAAATAATATATTTGAAGCAAGTCCCATCTCTCAAACCATATAATGTTTTAAAGATCCCCCCTCCTTACCCTTGCACTGATGTCAGACAGAAGGAGATCCCACTCTGGGATCAGCCACCGGCTCTTCAGCAGAGCTGAAATACCTCAATCTAAAAGTAATACTTCATTGGAACGGTCTGCAAAGTTCATCTGGTTTGCAAGCATACTTTGTAGACTGTTCCAATGAAGTATTTCTTTTAAAATATCACTATTTCGGCTCTGCTGAAGAGCTGCCTCGAGTCGGCAAACACGGATCTCCTTATATCAGCTTGTATAGCTGACATCAGTTAAAGGGGGGGGGGGCTGTAAAACATTATGGTTTGAGAGATGGGACTTGCTCCAGATTATTATTTTTTTTAATCTACACTATAGCATCAATTTATAAGAGGATATCACTATCCCTTTAAATGGTTAAATAAAAATGCATTAACCATTTGAGTTCCAGAGAGGTGTCCAATGCATTGCAAAGGGATAAACATTCCAATGAATGTAAATACTGTGAAAACATAATTATTACATTTTCTGTTTATTTCAATAATGTTCTAGAAAGATTTTATGTTAAATCTGGGGACTCGTTTGTATTCCCAACACGCACAGATATTTTCTTCCTAAGTGTAGTGTAAGAGGCAGCTCACGCATGTTCAGAATTTGGTTTCAAACAAAAAGCTTACAGAAGCTGTCTATAAGATCTTCAGACCATCTGGGCTAATGTTAATCAGACAAAAATGCAATATAGTGTGCATAAGTCTTATTAACAAATTAGGAAGCCTCGAGGTATGCAAACCAGATGTGCTACAGCTTAATAAACTCAGAGATAACCTTGATAAGACAACTTGTACTGCACTGGGACATAGCCACAAAGTACAACTGGAACAATTCTATTGCAAAGTAACTGAACAATAAAGAATCACATTGATTTAAAGGGCTAGTAACAATTAATATGTAAAAATATATATTGTTGGGTTAACACAAGGGTACTTGCACTACTGAGAGGTGTTTTAGTCAAACGTTATTGCATCTAAAACTTTAACTATTTAGGTGCAGTATCTCTATGGCCTGAAATTTTACAGTGATGCTTTGCTACATCATCCTATGGAATGCTTGGTCAATTGACCATAAATCTTCATAGGATGGTGTAGCAACAGAACCACTGTACAGTTTCAGGCCACTGAGATACTGCACCTAAAAATTTAAATTTGAGCTGCAATAACTTTTGAATAAAACATCTCTCAGCAGTGGAAGTATTCTTGTTGTACTCAGGAGGATAAACCCTATAATACACATTTTACTAAATTTAAAGTGTTACTATACCTTTAATCAGGCTTTTAACTGATCGAATGCTATAGAGGTCTCCAGCTCATTGCTGGAACTACTTAGGTCAGCTTTGCTGTTATATATATATTAAGCCTACTCAATAATACCCCTTAATGTATATAAAGGGATAGTGAGGTTTCAAAATAAAAGCAGCTCCAATTAATCTTCATAGTATTTGGGCCATGGAGAGTGTTATTTCAATACTGTCAGACTTGTAGTTCCAGAGTAACTGAATGATAAAGTATCCCCACCCACCCCTTTTACCTAGTGTAAACCACCTCCCCTCAGATGTGGAATCTGGTCTTAAATCCCAGACAGCACACAGCAAGGGACAATCTTCTTACTGTGAGAACAATGAAAACCATGCCTCCTTCACAGGTTTTCCCCTTATGCTAACTGAAGATTGTCCCTCTCTGCAAGCCATCTGGACACCACCTTTCTGTTCTGAGATGAGCAGTGTTACATCAGTAAAAGGGGCGGGATGGGAATACTTATAATGTTCACAAAATCAGCCTTATTTATATTTACTGTTTTGTATTTTTTTGTTGTTGTTGCATAGTTCTCCATCTAAATCTACATTTAGTTCACACCTAGTCACAATACACAATATGCATCAACACTTCAAATGAGAGACCTCATAGTATCTCCAGAACTCAATCCCACTGAGTCGCTCCTGTTGTAACAATGTAGCAAATGTGACAGATTTCACCCCTTCAATAAGCGTCTTCACTTGAACAAGTCCCACCTCAGACCACCTGCGGAATGCACCAGGAACCAGACCCGGCGGAAAATCTGGGTTCCTCAACAGGGATGCCAAACGGGAAGGCCTTGGTGCAAACCCCTTCCTCTCCCCACAAAGGAATCACAACGAGAGTACCCGACCTAGGATAGGTAAGAGCATAATTGACTTAGGAACTCAATGCTTCAGGAGCAAGAGCAACTGAAGGGGACTGAAAAGCAAGTGGTCTTGCAATTCCAGGCAAAGCCAAGCCGCAACAGGAGGACCATCAGAGAAATCAGCAAGTCTGGTAAGGGTCGAGGCTTCATAACAGGTGAGGTCCAGGAAGGCCCAATCCACCTGACCTTCTCAGCATCACCAAAAGGACCTTAGTACATCTCGGTTTCTTCCCATTCCACACATAGGAGGACATCAACATCTGAAGCCACCTCAGTAACGACCGAGGGATCAAGATCAGCAAGGCCTGAAGTAGGTACAGGACCTTAGGCAAAAACAACATTTTCAAAACATTCAACCTGCCAAACCACGAGATCATAGGATTGCGCAAGGTCTGCAGGTCAGTAAACAGTGATGGAAAGTTGTACCGAAACAAGTCCTCAAAGGGTCTCGGGAGCCGAACCCCCTAGGTAAGGAATCACATTGTCTGCCCAGGCCAATGGAAAAGAAGAGCGTATCCTCTGGCACTGGTCCAAAGGAATGTTAATATTGAGCAATTCAGACTTAGATTCATTCACTCGGGATCCAGACAACGCTCCATAATCCAGCAACAACTCCTCAACAGCCAGTAAAGAGGTAGCAGGGGATGTCAACAACAATAGTACGTCATCATTAAAGCTCAGTACTAAATAATCTCTCCCCCTACCCGGAACACCACAGGAGGATGGGTCAGAGCGGAGGGCATACAGGAGTGGTTCCAACATAAGAACGTACAAAAGAGGCAAAAAAGGGGGCAGCCCTGCCGTCTCCTGTTAGAGATAGGAAACAAGCTGGAGAGCACCCCATTCACCTTGACTTTCACTGTGGGATTCCGATAGAGAGCCATAATTCTCTGAAAACAGTTAGGCCCTGGCCATAAGGAAAGGCCAGTGAACCCAGTCAAAGAGTAGAGCGATAACAGCAGTGTGGGGGCCCAGTAGTCTGCAGCTTACGTAGAAGCGCAATCATTTTGGTTGTGTTATCTTTAGCCTGACTTCCCTTCACAAATCCCACCTGGTCAGGATGGATCAACGCTGGGAGGAGAGGCTGCACCCTACGGGCCAGAACCTTTGCATATACTTTAAGATCTACACTTAAGAGGGATATCGGCCTGTAATTCGCCGGATCCTTGCCCTCTTTAGGTATATCCATGATGTGTGCCTCCAAGGACTGCTCCCGGAAGGGGGAGGTCTCCGATACCGAGTTGAAGCAGAGAAGCATTTCGGGCAAAGACACTTAGATGTTTTTAATGGCTACAATAAAAGTTATATTTTAGGGCTTTCTTCCTGTGAACTATAGGGGGCACTACTATTTGTATTAGCCTAGACAGAGTGCTAGAACAGCAGAGTTTTCTTTTTTCTTTTATTATTTCATATCTATTTCCCATGTAGCACCTTGGTTGGCTTCATATAGAGTTAAAGTATACTATTCCCCTTAGGTGTGGATGAACTGGTGTGCATGGGGTATATTCATATAGGATCTGTTCTCCAGCTATCTACAGGCTTAATTATCTTCAGCCTAAGCTGCCTAATCAGATGATGTTGGTCTACACCACTTATTATCCTCGGCCTAACATGTGACTCTCCAGCTGCTATTTGACAACAAATCCAATCATCCAAAGGGATTTGTGGAGAGCCACAAGTTAGTCCACTGGCGAAGATAATCTAACAGTAGACAGTGTCGGTTTACACTCTCAACAACAGTAATGTTTCTTTGCTTTGGAATAAGATGATGGGACAACAGATGAAGACACAGAAGTTAGCCACTCGCATAGACAACCTTTTAACTGTAGAATGAGTATATTATCATGTTTATTTGCAAATCATATATTTTTCAACTTGCAGACTTTAATAAAACAATGGACTGTCTGGGGCCAAGAGGTTAATAAATCACACTTCATCTTAATCAGTCCATTGAACACTTTTCTGCCCTTTGTGTTTAACCTATATTTCCTGCACTGGTTTCTTCCATAGTCTTGTGGGAGGGGGTACAGGTGTGTGCACATTTAGCAGTGTGGGAGAGAGAATTTCTTAAAGTTCTTAAAGTTTGTTTTGCTTAAAGAATTACTATATGAGGGGTCTACGTACTGAATGTGTGTGTGTATATATGTTATACACACGCAGGAGAATATAGAAGAGGTTTTGTAACCCTTTAAGTACCAGAAGCGTGTGAAACACATTACTTTGCAATGTACTGCATGCTCCTCTGGCCCTTAAAGAGTTTTAGAGGCAATAAAGAGCTTTGTGGTCTGGGCTTACACCGACTGATATGTGGAGAGGTTTGCCATAACCCTGAGTTTACTGGAAGCTTGGGTGAAGATCGACGTGGTAGGCCTGAATGGAGGGCCACCTAGGATAAATAACGAAATAAATGGGTGATGGAGAGGGGGCACAAAGACGATGCGCCCCGTGGGAGAGGCTGCAGCTGGTATTTAAGGCTTGTAGCCCCTCCCACAAATACAGGCCCAGCCTTCTGTTTGTGGTCTGGGCTTCCAGCGACTGATATGTGTAGAGGTTTGCCATAACCCTGAGCTTACCGGAAGCTCGGGTGAAGATCGATGTGGTAAGCCTGAATGGAGGCAAAAAAAAACAGTATGATTCAATGTTTATAGTACTTGCGCAAAGATGACATTACTTGGGTAAGTCTGTAAGGCTTAGAGAAGTGTAGCAGAAGGATGTGGGAAGTAACTTGAGAAACCTTAAGATTGCCATTTGCAAAGTCGTAATATGATATGTACTGGTACAATCTACTTGGAAGCGGAGGATACCGCTCCCATTCTGAATGAATGACTGGAGAGTTGGTTGGGATTCAGACATAGATGTGTGAGACCGATTAGAATGTAATCAATTCATTCAGTAGTAGAGAGCAGACCGTATTGGAGAGGCAGACGAGGCTGACAGTAAAGTTATGCTGGTGAATGGTAGTTAGATAACTGGCGCATATAAAGCACACAAGGAATCGTGGAAGCAAAGTAGGGAATGAGATGGCATACATGTGCTTGGTCTATTTTAAATCAGAAATTATTAGGGTGAAGTTGCTGGTGTGCTGAACAAGTGGGTCCCTTTGTGCTAGGACATTGGTCCTATATGACAGGAGCCTTGCCTGGGCAGGGGAACCCAAAGAAGGCAAGGCGGTAAGTGGCTAGGATGATGGTGATAGTTTGACGCAGAAAGGAAAGGGTTAATATTTTAGGTATTTGTACATGCTTCTGAAAAGTGGCTGGTAATACAGAGGGGGGTTTGAGATGAAGGGTGAAAAGGTTGCCTAGGCTTCTGAGAAAAGCTTAAAGCTGTACTTGATTTGGAGGAAGGTAAATGGGTGAAGCAATGCAATGATATTGAATGCATTGAATGCATCAATGATATTGAATGTATTGAAAAGCTGTCTCGAGTAGTGTTGAGCGAGCACCCCGATGCTCGGGTGTTCGGGTGCTCTGACCAAGCACCCCCTGAGGCTCGAGTGCTCGGCCGAGCACCCGAACCCCATTGCATTAAATGGGAGGACTCGAGCATTACACCAGGCACCCCCTGCTCTGATGAGGGGAGGGTGCCTGGTCAATGCCCCCCTTCATCTCCACAATGCCCCTCTTCCACAATGTCCCCCTTCCACAATGTCCCCCTTCATCTCCGCAATGTCCCCCTTCATCTCCGCAATGCCCCCTTCATCTCCGCAATGCCCCCCTTCCACAATGTCCCCCTTCCACAATGTCCCCCTTCATCTCCGCAATGTCCCCCTTCATCTCCGCAATGCCCCCTTCATCTCCGCAATGCCCCCCTTCCACAATGTCCCCCTTCATCTCCGCAATGTCCCCCTTCATCTCCGCAATGCCCCCTTCATCTCCGCAATGCCCCCTTCATCTCCGCAATGCCCCCTACCTCCAGTCCCTGGTGGTCCAGCGGAGCGTCTGCAAGATCTGTGCCTCCTCCGGCACAGATCCCTGCCACCCGAACATGGCGGGCGAGCACATGGCGGTACTCGTACGAGTACCGCCATGTGCCGAGCAGAGCGATGCTCGAGCCGATCCGAGCATCGGCCGAGCATGCTCGCTCAACACTAGTCTCGAGTCAGACAGAGGTTGCAATCTGAGTTACATGACTTACAATGAGACAGACCTGAATCTAGGCCTGACCTGCCATATGGAGTAACAAAGGCTAAATACATAAATGAAACAAATAAGTATCTTGGCAAGCAAGGAGAGAAGCCATCAGGTACCTACTTATGAGACCCAAGGTCCTACGTGGGAAGGCCAAACTCATTCCCTGCAGTGAAGGGGTAGGGTATGTAACTAGGGAGACCTGAGGCCTCTACGAAGGGGTGCGGAGCCTGCAAGTGTGACCTGCGACCTCTGCAAAGAGGTAGGGTATGGACCTGAAGTGGCCTCCAGTCTCTACAAAGAGGTGAGGTACTCATGAGTGTAACCTTCGGCCTTAACTAAGAGGTAAGGTATGGACCTAAGGTGACCTCCAGCCTCTACAAAGAGGTGAGGTACCCGTGAGTGTGACCTTCGGCCTCTATTAAGAGGTAAGGTAAGGACCTGAGGTGACCTCCGGCGTCTACAAAGAGGTGAGGTACCTAGATTAGATATAACATGGAATCAGTACAGTGATACTATGTAACAATATATGTATGGTGATAGAACCTGGAGTCAGGACATTATAGAATGTAATAATGTATGTATGTAGTATAGAACATGGAATCATGACAGTGATACAATGTAATAAAGTATGTAAGCTATGGAACATGGGATCAGGACAGTGAAAAATGTATGTAAACGTAAAGCGATAGAACATGGAACAAGACAGTGAACATGGCAGAACATGTAAACAGTACAGCGATACAGTGCAAAAATGTATGTGTGTCAGAACATGGAATCAGAACGGTGATACAATGTACGTATGGCAATAGAACATGAAATCAAGACAGCGAAACAATTTAACAATGTACGTATGTCAGATAGAACATGGAATCAGAATGGTGATACAGTGTATGTATAGGGATAGAACATGGAATCAGTACACTGAAACAATGTAACAATGTGTTATGTTAGATAGAACGTGGAAACAGAACAGTGATATATGTAAGAATAACGATAGAAAGTGGAATCAGGACGGTGAAACAATGTATGAAAGTCAGATAGAACATGGAATCAGGACAGTGTAACAATGTATGTATGTAGATAGAACATGGAATCTTGATGGTGATATGCTGTATGAATGTTGATAGAACATGGAATCAGGACGGTGAAACAATGTATGCATGTCCGATAGAACGTGGAGTCAGGACAGTGAAACAGTGTAACAATGTATGTATGTAGATAGAACGTGGAATCAGGACAGTGCCACAATGTACCTGTGAGTGTGACCTTTGGCCTCTTACAAAGAGGTAAGGTATGTACCTGAGGTGACCTTCAGACTCTACGAAGAGGTGAGGTACCTGTGAATGTGACATTCTGCCTCTACGAAGAGGTAAGGTATGGACCTGAGGTGACCTATGGCCTCTACGAAGAGGTGAGGTACCTGTGAGTGTGACCTTCTGCCTCTATGAAGAGGTAAAGTATGTACCTGAGGTGATGAGTTTGCTGAGACGGGAGCTCTGACTATCCTGTGACTGATACCGAGTGACCGTGAGAATTTCGTGAACCGGAAGTGACAAGATGCTTCTGACTGACACTCGCGAATGATGTAGGGCACAAAGACAATGCGCCCCGTGGGAGAGGCTGCAGCTGGTATTTAAGGCTTGCAGCCCCTCCCACAAATGCAGGCCCAGCCTTCTATAAATCAGTGTGTTTCCTAAATCGTACAGCTTATTATTAAAACATTTAACCCCTTCGCGTCCAATGACGTACCCGGACAGTCACACTGGTCCGGCACTTAAGGATCAGTGATGGTCCTGACACGTCACATACTTTTACTCATTGCACTCCTGAAGGGGTGCAGAGAGTAATACTGGGGACTGAAGTTGATCGCTCCAAGACTGGAGCGATCTCTTTCAGTCCCTCGTTCGGCGTGCCGGAACATGTGATCAGTCAGGTGGGACGACACGTCAGACTTCCCTATCTGGTCCTTAAAGGACCACACACACCGGGACCACTGGTCCTTAAGGGGTTAAAGTAGACCTGTCACCCTAAAATAAGTGTAGCCAATATGGATATGATTTATGTGTATAAGTGATCTTTACTGCATACTCACTGCTTGATTTTTCAATACTGGGTTGATCCTTGGTACCCGCATCTTACCATTACTTTAGTCTTAAACACAGGAAAAGGCAGGCTATATATCTAGTCAAGGTCATGTATGCTGTCTGTATATATATGCTGTATATACCCCATCCCTATCTATAACATTTCCAACTATCTCTGGAAAATTGCCACAGTACTGTGAAGAATAAATCTAAAAACATATTTGACCACAAAAGAGGGTGTGGCTAAGTTAGGGGGCGTGGCTATGGGTGGGGTAAAGGAGGGGCGAGGGGGCACCTAGGGGTGCCTAGGATGTAAATCCGGCCCTGGCAACAGCAATCCATTGTACTGAAACATATATACTTATACATACGTGACTCCCTATGAATGAAACTTACCTAGGTAAGCCCTTCCGTTGAAGTCCCACTTACTCATACAGGGATAGTTTCCCTTCAGAATTCATATCCACCAACACAGTGACCATGAAGAAAAGGCATTACCATCACATTGTAATAATTTATTATCAATAGAATCGGAGGAGTGGTGAGTGTTTGAATCTCTGTGGTTTTCCAATGAAACCCCACCAGATTGTTAGAAGCAATTGTTGTCTCATTGTCCTCTGCTGATGTACAAGAAATTATATTATTATTGATCTGTCCATCACTGGTATTTGGAGATCCATAGCTAAAACCAGGTTCCCACTGGAATGTGAACAGTACTCAGACCATGTGTATTAGTCCTTTCACTGGTAACACAATCTTCACCAGTACAGGACTGACCAAGAAATCTCTTCAGTGTTCACTTCCTGGAAGGTCTGTTTAACCATGTTAGGACAAGAGGGCTGTAAAACACATTGGTCTTTAAAGAGTTAACCCTTTGAGTGCCAGAGAGATAGCAGACACACGGCGTCTGACTACATGTTGATATAGAGGGAAAATGTGAAAAGTAGGCAAATGTCCCTCTTCTAAGATATGAAGACTATTATGTGTAAATCCTTAAAATATTGAGAATGTGAAAATACCAGTAGTTCTGCTTCCCTATTCCATTAAATGACTTTCAGGATAGAATTACTATCCAGTCTTTGATCTCAGAACACTGGAAAAACCTCTCCAATCTGTTTGGATAATACATTTAAACAAAAAAACTTCCTAATAACAAATCCACTCTTCTCTCTATCTAGGAAGAACATTCTAAGGTCATGATGAATTATATTTCTATGTACTGGTTCCCCAAAATTTGGGGTGTTGCTAGGTAATGGCTTAGGGACACCAGGCCTCATGCTGAAAACTCCACTAATTGTGTAATTAGGCTAAATGGTGCCCTAATAATGCACTGTGCTGGTCCAAAAATTGGGAGTTTTGATAACCTGGCAACTGTCCAGCGTTAATCTTTACTTAGTACTTTATATCATGTACATGGAATCAGACATTCATTTTTGTTGCAAGGCTAAAGGACATTAAGCCCCTCCCACTGAAGGCTTCTTAGCAATTTTCAGTGGGAGGAGTTTTAGGTCTTGAAATTTTGCAGCAATGAATCATGCATGCTTTTGATGTCATGATATTCAATGTTAACTAATGGTTAATTGCAGTGAAGCAATCCACAATAAACAATTAATTAGGAAATGTCCATGTTAAAGTAAGCGTAGTCCATTATTAGGACTTGTTAGTGTTATTTTAATAAAGAATTTCTCATCTTTTCTGATGCCGGTAATAGACTACCATCCCAAATGAACATGGAGTTGAATCGAGATCCAAGACATTTCTATCTCTTGGAGTAGGGACCTTCACAGGTTCAATGACTAGTGATGAACTTTGAAATCCTCTTTATTTTATTTTTGTTTATGTGCACCATGTTCTATTTAATACATGAAAGTTAATACACTTATGTATGACCGAGAGATGTCTGGACAGCTTGTCCTTCTTACTCACTGAATGCAACTCTTGGTATTGTGCTCACACAGCATATTCCATTGAGGGTAGTAAGGCCATATGCCAAGTTATTGTGATCTTCAATCCAACATTTAATTTACTTGATGAGAAAAAATTTACATACTGTAATCCATACATGTAACCTGCTTAACCCTTTGGATGCTAGAGGGGGTCCCCAAAGTGTTGCAAAACAACACGTTGGAGGCCTCTCTAACATCCAGGCAGTTAATAACTGATTTATTGAAGCTGATCTACTAAGAAGAATTGGGGCAATTCTAGGACAACCCAACACTAGCATAGGGAACTAATTATAGTTCCCATTCATTTAAACTGGGCTGACCAGACCTCACCCTTAACCAGGGACACATAGGAAATAGGCATATTTCAGGACTGCACTGAAATCAAAGAAGCCCTGCAGTATGCATTTTCCATATGTGTCCCCGGTTAAAGATGAGATCTGGTTACACTACCCTTGAATGCTAAAAAGGTCTCCATTGCATTACAAGACAGTGCCACAGAGGCTTCCCTAGGAGATAAAAATCCATTTAAAATCAATGTGGGGAGAATCAATAAGCGGTGATAAAGTGGAGATAACTTCTCCAGTGATATTACTTCTCCAGTGATATCACTTCTCCAGTTCTCCAAAGTTGAAGAAATCTTAGTGCATAGGCTCCATAGAATAACATAGGAATTGGAGAAGTGATAAACTGGAGAAGTCATCTCTTTATCACCGCTTAGTGAATCTCCCACCTTGAATTCTTGAAATGTTCATTTTATAGTGCAGTTGGATTACTCCTGAATTACTTAAAGGGATAGTAATACTTAAAATGTAAAACAAATATGTTGTAGGGTTTATCCCCCTGAGTAAAACAAGAGTACTCCCACTGCTGAGAGGCGTTTCATTCAAAAGTTATTAATTTTCAAAGTTGAATTTTTTAGGTGCAATATCACAGTGGCCTGAAATTGTACAGTGGCGCTGTTGCTACACCATCCTATGGAGATTTATGGTCAACTGACCAGAGTTGTCCATAGGATCGTGTAGCAACAGTGCCACTGTACAATTTCAGGCCACTGTGATATTGCACCTAAAAAATTCAACTTTGAAAATTAATAACTTTTGAATAAAACACCTCTCAGCAGTGGGAGTACTCTTGTTTTACTCAGGGGGATAAACCCTACAACATATTTTTTTTTACTTTTTAAGTATTACTATCCCTTTAAATTCTTCTTAGTACATTTAGGCAGTAGTGATATTCTGGAGCAAACCAACCGCACCATAGAGAACAAATTAACCCTTTCATTGCCAGAGGGGTACTCAACTCATTGCCTTGCAATGCGTTGCGTACCCCTCTGGCACTGAATGGGTTACACTGCCCATGGGCTTTAACGCCTTGGGCACTAGAAAAGTTTCCAGTGTTTTGCAATACATTGGACAACCCTCTAACATTTAAAGGGTTAAAGTCAATGGGCCTGGGTATAATTTCTATTTGTTGCTTATGGTGCGTTTGGTTTTTCTCCAGAACTGCCCATTACCAAATGTGCACTTAGTTTAGATAGAAAATCTGCATTCTCTCTTTGGATCTCAATCTCTTTATAGGATTATATTCAATACAGAGCATTATCATTTCTCAAACATTATAAAAGCAGATGTGATAAAATATAACACAGTTAAAAATAACTGGCATAGACTGTTATGGCTGTTATTTTTCCTTATGGTTTAGGTGTTTTGGGGAGGGTTTTTTTTTTTGCACCTCGATAAGATTTATTCATACATCTTGTAATCTGGTTACAGAGCTTTTGTAATGGGTTGTATTTTGGGAAATGAAGACAAACTGCTCAGACCTTGAAAACACATGGGCTACTTAGATAGATGGCATCTGTGAAGGCCTAGCTCTCCCTAACATTCTATAGGGAAAAACAGAGCCAGGTGCATTTCTCCCCAAATTGAATTAGTTGCAAGATGCCACATCCAATTGTAGTAAATTGATGTGAGACTTTGTGATGTCTATAGCAGATCTTACAACAAAGGTCAATGTGTATAGACACAAATAACAGCCTGGCATATGAAACGTGTGGTAAAACCTCTTCACCAATAGCAAAGAAATATAAAACATAATCAAGCTTGTAAATCTGCAAGAGAATTCACTTTAATCATGTGTTTAATTGTATTTACAATACAACCCTTCACATATTTAATAATGCAATAATGTAAATGCGGGATTAGGTTTTCGTTATTCTCCTGTGTTCAAAGGAACTCATTTTATAAATATTACAAAACATTTTGTTATTTTAAAAAAGTGGAAAATGTTGATGATTCTGTCTTGTAGTTCATTAACTAAATACAGTTGCTATCTAGAAATAAATATTCAAATCGTTCTAATATGACAAAAGTATTGATCGTGCTATTTGTTAAAAATTATTCGATTTGGCATTAACAAGTTTACATTGTGCTCTCTGTTATTTAATTACAAACATTTTGTGTAATTGCCAGTGAACCAAATCTAATCCAATCAAATCTATTTTTTTAGTAAACAATATGAAATAGCATGTTCCTATAGGAAAGCCAATATAAATGTGCCACTGTGGATGGCAATGAATACCATATCTGTAGGGCCCTGTTCACAAAAGAACAGAAATGCAATTTTGGGGCAAATCAAAGGTAACATAGGGGAAAAATAAAAATAACCATTAATTTAAACAGTGCAATTAATCTCTTAATCCTTTGAGTGCCCGAAAGGTATCTATTGCATTGCGTTGCAATGCATTGGATACCTTTTTGGCACTCAAAGGGTTAAATAACATTAAATTGTAAATCAATGTGTTGGACCTCTTTAGCATTTAAAGCATTACAAGCCAAATTTAAATACATAGATAGGGAATATTTAATTGTTGACCTATAGTGTTAGTTTGCCTAAGAACTGTTCCTCTCTTTTTGTGCATAAGACCACTGGTGAGATTAAGTCCTTAAGGACTAAGGATGGAGGATGGGGGGTCATGGGGAATACTTGCGTTAACAACCCATGACTTATATGTAAGTCATGGAATTCAAGGGTCCCTGCACGGCTGCATGCCGGCGGGGGCATCCAATTCAGTTTTTTTTTTTTTAAATGTACCATGGTCCTGCCAGAAAATCCGAATGGCCACCATGAATCAGTTCTGATTGTATTAGTTCTCCAAAATTAATCTTAAATTAGTACTGGATTTCCTGCCCATGGAAGCAGACATCATTCTTTGTTGACGGACTTCTAGAACTCAAACTCCTCCCATTGAATGTTTTCTAAGCAGACGCAAGTGGGAGGAGTTAAATCCAGGCATCTTACAAAAACAAACATGTCTGCCTCCATGGTGGGAAATGTACTACTAATTAAAGATGAATTTTGGAGAACTAATGCACACAGAATTAATTTACAGTGGTCATTTTTTGCCCAGATTAAAGTAAGTGTCGGGGGGTATTCTTAGGAAGTTCTAGTGTTCCTTTAATCTGCACAATAGGAAGATAATGTGGAAAAGGAAATCTTAGCCATTGGGAACATATCTAGATATAGGGGACACTTGTTACTCTTTATAATTTATTGTGGGGCAAAAGGATGCATCTAATTATCGTCTTTAAACCTTCTGGGTATCCAACTCACTGCAAAGCAATGACACTCAAAGGGTTAAAAACATGCTAGAGAACCCTTCCATAGATGTCTTTAGCTCCAGAACACAATCTCAGCCCTTGAAAGTACTGCATCCAAAATATGCAGTTTTAGATGCAATAACTTTTGATTAAACACCTCCCAGCAATGGGTATACCCTTGTTTTACTCAACTGGATAAACACTGAAAAATATATTTTTTCAGTATTAAGGATTATTTTCACTTTAGTAAACACATTCATTTATTGCATCCTGTTAAAGGGCACAGTCAAGGGTGTAAAACAAAGACATTTAAGCCCCTTGAGGATCATGAAGTAATGTGTTACCCACCGCTCTGTTCCTCATGGGATAAACAGGAAAATGCCATGAAAACAAAAGAAACAGCCTTTAAATATGTGGGCATCACCTAGTCAGGGTTGGCTGAAGCCCATGTGGGCTGGCCATTAGTCCTGCCTCTGTCATTCCCCTCTAGTATCAGCATCTCTGGGATAATGCAGGGACAGCACAGGTAAGTGAACAAATCTTTTGAACACATATGGATAGTTTACAAAGGTGGTTGAAATGCAATGATCCAATCAATGGCTGTCCCATGTGGGAATCTGCCAATCATATGTGGCTAACTCCACCATGGGCCACCTATTAGTCACACCTCCACCACTCTCCCTCAGGAAAGGGATCTCCAGTACAATTTAAGTCAATGAGGAATTAGGGAAATTTGTATTTCTTGCATATGGCACAGCTGGTACAGTGCCTTTGACTTTTCTGGAGTTTGTTGTATCGCAGTCTGGAATTAAATGGACTTAAATACAATTTTTTACAATTTGATTTACACAAAATGCTTAGCACATTGCAGATGCAAAATACATTTTTTATTGTGACAAAAACAGTGTTGGTTGCATAAGTATTCACCCCCCCTTCAAGTCAGTTCTTGGTAGAACCACCTTTTGCAGCAATTACAGCTGTGAGTCTTTCTGGGTAAGTCTTTTCTGGTTTTCACTTCTGGATCTTGTTTTCCTGACCATTCTTCTTGGCAAAATGGCTCAATCTCTGTTAGGCTGGATGGAGACAGTCAGTTAACAGCAACAGATACTGAATCGGATTGAAGTCTGGGCTTTGACCGACCCATTCTAAATCATTCAGTTGCTTGTTTTTAAACTGATCCAGTGTAATCTGGCTGTGTGTTTACAGATCATTGCCCTTCTGGAAGGTGAAACTCCTCCCCAGATCCAGGTCCCTTGCAGACCATAGGTTTTCCTGTAGAATTGCCCTCTATTTGACTCCATGCTTCTTACCATCAATCCTGCCCAGTTTCCCAGTCCCTAGCGATGAAAAGTATCCCATAACATGAAGCTACCACCACCATGCTTCAAAGTGGGGATGGGGATCTCAGGGCAACAAGCAGTATCGACTTTGGGCCATACATAGCATTTTGCTTTAAGGTCAAAAAGTTCAGTTTTGGTCTCATCAGAGCAAATAACTTTTTACACATGTTTGCTGTTTCTCTAACATCCAAATGGGATTGTATATGCGTTTTTTCAGTAATGGTTTTCTTCTCACCACTCTTCCATACAGCCCAGCTTTCTGAAGAGCTTAGTGATAGCTGTCCCATGGATGATTTCTCCTATTACAGCTATGGATCTGTTCAGGTTTTTCAGGGTTATCATTGGCCTCTTCCGTAAGGGTGGGCAGAAAGTGACAAAGGTTTCCTGCATGACTTTTCACGAAAAACTGACAATTTTTCTCTTTTTTCGCAAAAATTTTATATTTTTCTCCAGTGTGAAATTTTCCTCCTTTTCGCCTATTCCAGCAATTTTGTTGTCTATTCCAACACATCTTTCTCTATTCCAACACATCTTTCACCTATTCCAACACATGTTTTTCCTATGTTTAATATGGTGCAACTTTTCCCAGCACAATATTACTTCTTCTGAGGGATGAAGTGGAGGAATAAGTAGCTGAAAGTGAATGTTGTGACTCCTACAGCAACATATACCTTGAAAAATGTGTTAGAAGTGTATTTGTCCTTTGTCCACAACTCTTACTTCCTGCTTAAGTGACACTGGCACATATTCATGATGATGTCAAGTGATTAAAAAAATAAAGTACACTCTACAATGTATGGTAGGTCCTGACAGGTCTGCTCAGAGGAGTTCGGGGAGAGGAAGAAGCAGGCGGCTAGTTCAAGAATGCCGCCCGCTGTCTCTGATTGACGGCTGCTAATGAGTACAGAGGGGGAATCCTGGTTATCAAGGTGGGCATTTAAATTTTTTATGCAGTATTTCTGCACAGAGGAAGCGGGCAGTGAGCGCAGGGATGCCGCCCGCTGCCTCCAGATGGGGGTGCGTATTGTACATAGGAACACGTTTAACCAAAATCTTGGGTATAATTTGCACCTGCGTATTATACACAGGTGCGTATTATACCTGAGATTTTACGGTAGGTAAGAAAACTGACATTTTGATTTTACTCGATAGAACATCCTTTTTCTCCTGTGAAAAAAGCAACATGTGTTTAACATTTTTTGTGAACAAACCAATGATTTCTATCATATATATATGATTTTAGGAGAAAACAAGAGTGCCTGTGTATAATATGCTCCCTTGTTTTCCCCCTTACTAAAAATCTGCCAGATACCTCCCCTCCCCAACGCGCTATCCGGTATCAAAATAATACTTACTTCCACTGAAGTCCACATCTTCCCTGTGGGCGGCATGCTTGCATTTGCCCCTCGCTTTCTTCATTTCACTGTCAGGACCTTCCACCTTCAGCCAATGGTAGTGCCCTGTGAGGATCTCAAGGTCCTCACAGGGCAATACCATAGGTGGAAGGTCTTGGCAGCGCATTGAAGGAAGTGGGAGGCAAATGCAAGCATGCCAACCACAGGGAAGATGGGAAATTAAGTGTAAGTAATTAAGAATTATTTTGAGAGCGGATTGCACTGGGGAGGGAGGGAAGCTATCTGGCAGCAAAATAAAAATAAAAAAAATAAAAACTCTCATTTAATACGCACCCCCCCCCCACTTCACATAAGGTGAAGAGGGTTAAAATTGTGCGTATTATACCAGAGACTTTACGGTACCTTTTATTTGTTCTAACTTAGCCCAATAAGGACCAGAGGGTGGTGAAACACATTGCTTCACAATGCTTTGCACATGCCTCTGGTCTTTCAGGGGTTAATGGAAATTCTTGAGAAGTCACCACTGAAATCTGAAATGGGTATCTGTATTTACAGCACTGCTTCCCTTGTCTTTTGTATTACAAACTTCATGTTACTACTTTTGCCAATGGAATAAGAGAGAAAATTATCCTGCAGCTTTTGAAAAGCTGTCGTTACGGTATTTCCAAGAAACAAAGGAGGAATAGGGAATAAAAAGTGGGAAAAGTCTTGCTTCTATACTTTGCAAAACTGAAATAACTTCAATGTACATTTGCTTTCCAAAAGGATGCCCATGCAAACACAGCCCAGCAGGTGGTAAGGATACAGCTTTTCACCTCTTTACAATACACCCTTTCAGTTTTATTCTATAAAAATAAAGTTAGCTTGAAGCCTTTTCGAGTTGGAGAATCCAACCACATATTAATGCTTACTAGACCAAAGGGACAGCCCACTTGTAGCAAAATAGTTATTTTTCTTGTTGGTTATATAGAGAATTAATTTCATTGATATTTCTAACATTATTTCAACAGAAATTAACCAGAAACATATTGGATGCTAGGAAGGTTTCCAACTCATTGCAAAAAGCATGCATTGATGACCTCTCTAGAATACAAAATATCTTAACTGTTCTAATGGTAACACAATTTGTATAGATAGGTGGATGACTAGAAAGATATACATATTGCCTTTATCCAAACTAGAGATGTAAAAATTACAGAAAATGAGAAGCCATGAAAAAAAAATGAAATTTGGGGAATTTATTTATTTTTTTAACCTTTTTATTTGCAATTTTTTAATTTATAACCATAAAACAAACCATAAACATATACAGTCATCAAAGAATGAATATACATGTGTGCAAATTGTTTTGTATCCATACATTATGGGAACCATTATACATTATGTTTTAAGTTGCAAAACATGAATCAAGTATCAGAATCAAAGAAAAAGAAATCCTAATCCGTTTCTTCAACATGCAGGTGTCTGTGACTGTATCCATCCCCAGTCTCCAACCTAAACCCAACAAATGCAACCCCCCCAGTCTTGGTCATGAGTTCAATTTAAAAGTAAAAGGACAAGTAGCCCTAAATAAACATCATCCTGTTATATATGTACAGGTGATCTCCCTCTAAGCTGTTGCTCACAATACCAGGATGTATATTGAAAGGCTTGCCTGAGTTTCAGCTTAGACTCCTCCTCAAGAGTGTCAATATGGCAACCCCAAGTGATAAAGAACCATCTAGCATCTCATTCTTTATGTACTGTAGTGTCCAACCATTCCATCCTGAAAAAGTGAGACAACTTAGCATGGACAATAGACATGGGGGGAGTCTCAGTGGATCCACTGCTGCAAAATGGATTTACTGGCCACAGCCAACATGAGCCACAACAATTTGAAGCTCCCCACCTTTGTGCCGGAGTGGATCCGCAGGAAGGTCAGCTCTGGTGAAAGCTGCAAAGCCCCAAAACCCAAACCCACCAGAAAGTGTGAAACCTCTGACCAAAAGGATTGCATAGACGGACAGCTCCAGAAGGCAAGATACAGATCCGCTTCCCGAGACCCGCATTTAGGGCATGTGTCACATTATAAAATACCCATTTAATATTGTCTATGAGGGGACAAATAGGCCTGGTGCACAATCCTCAATTGCATCTCAAAGTATGTGCTAGCAGACAAATGTTTGCAAGTGAGGGATGTGCTGGTAAGGATTTCATCAGTATGAATGAAATAGTAGTATGGTTTCTTCAAACTCCATAACCATTAGACTTGCTCCTCTCTTAAGCCTTTTGAAGCAGGAAAATATGCTTCTAACGTCTAATATTTATATAACATTGGCCCCCGACCTATAGATTTTGAGCAGCATGTTGTTATAGACAGGACTAGACAGTTTTTGAACCACCTGTAGTCCCCAAAATCTGGAGGGCTGACAACTGTTGATGTGTTTTTTGTACTTTTTTTTTTTTAAGTCATGAGGAGAAGTAAAAACGAGAGGAAGGGAAAGTTAGGGAGAAGCATGAAAATGAAATGGATTTATAGACAATACGGATTGTAGGAAATGAGAGCTACAGTAGATGAAGTTGCGAGGAGAGCTAGCTGGCATAGTAAAGAAAGCCAGCTGTTTGAGTTGACAGACAAAGTGAGCTGCAAGCAGGCAGGAATGAGCACAATTTTTCTGCAGGATTTTTATTAACTTTGCAAGACACAAAAAACATATTGGGTGTTTTGTATTCCTCTTTAACCAATTAGATAGCATAAACATTATAATATGATATTGAGAATATTTAGAAATGAAAAAAACCTTCAGAAGTCAATCAAACATGTCTCTGTTTAGGTCATTCATTTGGACAATCTGGGAGAACATCTTCTACAGGTGGCAGGACTGCTTAATGACTCTTCCTTTCTCCCTCTTGACCGCCCCTATACGCCCATGCTGCTTGCTGCTTCCTTCTCTATCTACAGACTCCCTTCTGCCACATCATCTCTCCTGAGGCTTCCTGCTTCCTATCCTCCATCCTCTTTTTGGAGTACTTCCCTCTCGCTCTCTCACACGTACAACAGCTGCTCCCACCACCGGTGCTGAACTCTGGCAACTTCTCTGCTCCTCTATCCCACCTTCTTCAGCCTCCATTTTCTGTTCTGAATCAGTTCAGATGGACATATAATATTCTCCACATCTGCATTATAAAATGTAGAAGTTTTGCTTATCTCTACAAGGCGAGAAAGAGAGCTAGCTTCAGAGAGAGTGAGCTGCTGGGATAAAGAGAGTCATCTGCTGGGGAGAATTAACTAATGGGAATAGAAAGATAGCTAGCTGCAGGGAAAAAGAGAAGACTGCTGGAATGAGAAAGAGAACTAACAGATGGGAAGAAGAGAAAGAAAGCTAGCTTGAAAGGGAGATAGCTTCCGCAATAAAGTCAAAGCTAGCACGCAGTAGGATACATGTAACTCTTGGGATAAGGAGCTCTCTTCCTTGTAGCTGAGGAGAGTCAGCTACTGGGAAGTAGAGAAAGAGATAACTACTGGAAATAGAGAGAGTACATTTATAAGAAGAGAGAGTTAAATGGAGGAGCAAAAGAGAAAGAACAAGGTACTGGTGGGTGAATGGAAAACCAGACTTGGGGGACAAAAAAGAAACTAGATATTAGAGGAAGAGATGAAGAAAGAGAAACTTGGAAAAGAGAAGAACTGCTGCTGGGGATTGAAGGAGTGATATAACAAAATTGGGACTCACCAACAGATATCACTTTTAATGTAGCTCAAAGAAAATAAAAAGTGGGGTATCTCAGCTCTTGGTGGAAGACAGAAATAGATCCACTAACCCATAAATTAAATGTGAACAAGATGAACCTTTCTTCCCTTTAATGTGAATATGATAGTGCTTCTGGTCTGATGTCAAAAATGCATCTTTGTCTTGCATTTGAGAGTTGTAATGTACTGCTTGTCCTCAGTGTACAGACATTGTATGCCTAGATACTGAACATAGCCTTACTTTATAAAAGTCTTATTATTACTTATTTTCCCAAATCATCTGGGAGCAAGGAAGGCCTTGTAGCAATATATCAATATTGAAGTAAAACATTTTACTTGCCATTCTAAAAGAAAATCTTTAGTAATCCAAAACACTTTTATTTTTTAGAAAAAAAAAGAACATGGGAAAAAACGTATTTTCAGAATGTTTCTGTTTTTCTCCAGGCCATGATATCTGTAATCCACACTAGCAGCAAGCATTTGGTTTTGAAGGACAATTATAATGTTTTACTGAGTCAGTTCCTATAGAAGCAGACTTACTAAAAAGCCCTGAGATGCACTGTGCAGCTTCATAGATTATCCTATGAGCCATGTGGTAAGGCCTGGAATGGAGCCCAGAAACATGTGACCCTTAGCCATGTGGTATATGTCACACAGGCAGATGAGACTGATCTGAAAGACCTCAGTCTTTCAGTTCAGCCTCTTTTCATGAGACCAATAAAGGAGACCAGGGTTCAGTTTTCAGATACCTGTTCTGCTCCACAGTTAGTCAACAGGGGCTCTCAAGGAAGGTCCACTTCATTGGCAGGTCTGGTCCCAGTAGAGCAGAGATGCTGATAGGGTACTCATCATGTGATAGTGCTTTAGATTCGAGATAATTTTAGCAATCTTGTAGACTAAGTAAAAGAAAGATAAGAGGTCAATAATTGATAATATGAAGATCACAGGCCAGGTGTTATTTGAGGTACAAATCAATATGATTGAGAATAGGAGGGGGTCTACTTCAAATGACCTACCAGCCCTGTCCCCTATTGCTGCCAATAATCATTGACTTTTCTCTGTACTTTGATTCCCTCATTTTAGTTGCATTAGGCTTCCAGTCCAGACAGAAAGTGAGGAAAAGGTGGTAGAAGTTACTACAATGAGTAAAACCAGTGCTGGCTCTAGGTTTTTAGGAGCCTTAAGCAGAAAAAATAGGGGATGATCCCTTCTGTAAAATGTGTCCACATGCAACGCTATAAGTATTATGGACTGTCCAGCTTTTTCACCCCAATTCAGTCAGGCTTTCATCCAAATTACTTAGAAGTCACAGCCCTTCTAAAAGTATTCAATAATATCCAGACTGGCATGGAAAATGGACATCCTACTGGAGCTATTTTCCTTGATTTTGTAAAGGCCTTTGATAAAGTAGACCATAATATTCTGATAAGGAAGCTCAAAAGTTCAGAATTGGTTAGATAATTATTATCTAAACTGGTTCAGATCCAATTTATCAGACAGGACACAATATGTGTCTATTGTCAACAATACTTCCCTTTCACTCAAATTATCAAGTGGGTTCCCCAAGGCTCCATTTTTGTGCTCTTCTATTTTCCCTATATATCAGTGATCTGCCCATGGTTTGAAAAACACCTTCTGTGCACATGTATGTAGATGACACTATAATCTACAATAAAAATCCAAATGAATCACATCTTGAGGCAGTATTACAGGATGATTCCTCTAAAGTTGAAAGATGGACAGCTTAACCTCTTAACGACCCTTTACGGTCATAGTAGGTCATGGGTCGATCTGACTTAACGACCCATGACGTACTATGACCATCATGGAATTCCGGGCCCCCCCCCCCCCCGTGGCTGCATGCCGTTCGGGGAGTCCGGAAGCGGAAATTTTAAAAAAAAATGCTCCGTGGTCCTTAACTGACTGCGCCGCGCCTATCGGCCGGTCGTTAAGGAGGTAAAACAAACTGTTCTTAAATTCTGTCTAAACAGTCACAATAATATTTGATACAAAGCACAACTATTTAAACCTCATAATAGCCACTTAACCATCATAACAAAGTCTAATAATATCTTGGCCAGTTCTACTTTTACAAATATCTTGGTATATGACTTGACCACAGCCACACTTTTTGTCTCCATATTGATAAATTAACATCCAAACTGTAAAATTTGTTTAGAAACAAATCCTGTTTAAGTTCCTTGGTAAGAAAACATATTGTTCAATAGATGTTAATGCCAGTCATAGTCTATGGGAAGGTAGTGTATGCTTCTGTACCCCAAATCCATCTTGGTAAACTCCACACTCTGTATAATTCATCATGCTGCTTTGTTCTCAATGTGATATGTTTAAAGAACTAAATTGGCTAACTCTCATATCGCAAAGTACCTTTCAGCTTTCTTGCCTAGTTTATAACCACTATTCTAGAAAGCTACCAGAATGCACGCTCAAGCTCTCCATGCTAACTATAACCCCCGCTCCATTGCTAACAAATCACTGAGTAGTCCACAGTATAAGAAAGAAGCTGGTTAATCTGCCTTCTACTTCAGAGCTCCAAAAGCCTGGAATAACCTATATAAAAAATCAGATCTTCTTCCAGTCTAAAATCCCCAAAAATAACTGCTTTTTGTATCTAAAAACAGCATATAAATGTAATATAATTGTTGTAATGTATGTTTATGTGTATCTGTATGTGTGTATGTATTGTTTCTCAATTTGTGTAAATATGTAACTTTTTACTGTAAAAGCTCTCTGGACATGCTTGAAAATGGTAGTATTCTCAATGTACTCTTCCTGGTAAAACATTTTCTATATAAAATGTCACATATCATTGCTTACATGGTAAAATATTTCAATGAATATATAAAATAATATTCTTGTAAGTAGACAATGTAAAGAATAAAAAACTGGCTGAAGTGTCATCTTACACAAAATTATCAAGCAAGGAAATTTTGTTGAAGAAGAAAAAAAAAAAGGTTAATATGGGTATGCTACTTTCACTGACTCCATATTGTTAACAGAAAATAACAGTAGGTACAATTTACATATTATGTGAGGTAACCAAATTGCAATAAATACTGTTTAGGAGGAATAACTATTCCATAACAGCAATAAAACCTCATAAAAACATATGTTTACTGTAGAATCCATGTTGTAACAAATAGTTTTGAATTTAAGTCCAGAAACTGTGCCCTGGAATAACAGCTTGTACCATACACACCTGCCTGACAGATCCTTGAGCATTTAATGACCTCCAGCATTTGCAATCAACAAATAAACAAACTCATGGAAAACACGCACACACACACCACACAGGCACATGTATAAATAAATATATATATATATATATATATATATATATATATATATATATATATAAAACAAGAAGCAGGCAGTGGCACTCAAACTAAATAGGAACAAAAACCTGGTGCACGTCCCATACTAATTCACAAATACAATCAGCCTGGGCTTACCAAGCGGAGACAGCACACAGAAAGTACGGTCTTGAAAATTTGTTTCACAAAGGCATGCTTCACAGAGCCAAATGTTTTTGGTCCTTCACTGGACCTTCTTTTTTGCCCTGATGAAGGTCCAGTGAAGGACCGAAAACGTTTGGCTATGTGAAGCATGCCTTTGTGAAATAAATTTTCAAGACCGTACTTTCTATGTGCTGTCTCCTCTTGGTAAGCCCAGGCTGATTGTATTTATTTATATATATATATATATATATGTAAAATATCTCTCCAATTCCATTCTAAAGAACTTCAGCACTGAGATCTCTCTCAGCAGTGGTTTGGATGCAGAGCAGAGAGATAAGGGAGATGGGAAAACTACATAGGAGGCACTGGTTAGTGTCAAAATTACATGCACAGACAAATAATAACACATCACAAGGAAGAAAATGAATGTACTACAGTTGGACACCATTTTTCTCAATGAGACTACTCTGTGAACAGTCTTGCAATCAGGAGCCTTAACCCCTAAATGACCGGTGATGTGTAAGGACTGGTGACTGTCCTGGCACATCGTGTATCTTGTGCTTACAGCAATCCTGCAGGAGCACTCTAAGCACTATCAGGGTCTGAATTTGACCTCTCCAAGACTGGAGCAGTCTCTATCAGGACCCAGTTCGGCACGCCGGTACACATCATCAGTCACGTGTGTCAGAGCCCTGACAATTATCAAAGTAGTCCTTAAGGGAAAGTAACTTCTATGGACTGCTGGTCATTAAGGGGTTAAAGAAAGTTTTAAACGCATTCAAGAAAGAAAGACATTTGAAGTAAGGATGCATGAAACAGGTCTCAATAAAGATCTGGGATTCGTATATCACCACCAGATATTTATATAACCAGTACCTCCTCTGTAGTATACTCATCCCCCTTATCTTCTTTTTGCTGCACATTCAAACCACTGCCAGACACTATCTACTGACCACTCCAGTTACAGTGAGGGAAAAAAATTACTTGATCCCCTGCTGACTTTGTACGTTTGCCCACTGACAAAGAAATGATCAGTCTATAATTTTAATGGTAGGTTTATTTGAACAATGAGAGACAGAATAACAACAAAAAAATCCTGAATAACGCATTTCAAAAAAGTTATAAGTTGATTTGCATTTTACTGAGTGACAAATTTGACCCCCTATCAATCAACAAGATTTCTGGCTCCCAGGTGTCTTTTATACAGGTAACAAGCTGAGATTAGGAGCACTCTCTTAAAGGGAGTGCTTCTAATATAAGCTTGTTACCTGTATAAAAGACACCTGTCCACAGCAGCAATCAATCAATCAGATTCCAAACTCCCCACCATGGCCAAGACAAAAGAGCTGTCCAAGGATGTCAGGAACAAGATTGTAGACCTACACAAGGCTGGAATGGACTACAAGACCATCACCAAGCAGTTTGGTGAGAAGGTGTCAACAGTTGGTGCGATTATTCTCAAATGGAATAAACACAAAATAACTGTCAATCTCCCTCGGTCTGGGGCTCCATGCAAGATCTCACCTCGTGGAGCTTCAATGATCATGAGAACTGTGAGAAATCAGCCCAGATCTACACGAGAGGGTCTTGTCAATGATCTCAAGGCAGCTGGGACCATAGTCACCAAGAAAACAATTGGTAACTGAAATCCTGCAGCACTCGCAAGGTCCCCCTGCTCAAGCAAGCACATGTACAGGCCCGTCTGAAGTTTGCCAATGAACATCTGAATGGTCAGATGAGACCAAAATCGAGCTCTTTGGCATCAACTCAACTCACTGTGCTTCGAGGAGGAGGAGGAATGCTGCCTATGACTCCAAAAACACCATCCCCACCGTCAAACATGGAGGTGGAAACATTATGCTTTGGGGGTGTTTTTCTGCTAAGGGGACAGGACAACTTCACCGCATCAAAGGGATGATGGACAGGGTCATGCACCGTCAAGTCATGGGTGAGAACCTCCTTCCCTCAGCTAGGGCATTGGAAATTGGTTGTGGATGGGTATTCCAGCATGACAATGACCCAAAACACATGGCCAAGGCAACAAAGGTGTGGCTCAAAAAGAAGCACATTAAGGTCCTGGAGTGGCCTAGCCAGTCTCCAGACCTTAATCCCATAGAAAATCCGTGGGGGAAGCTGAAGGTTCGAGTTGCCAAACGTCAGCCTTGAATCCTTAATGACTTGGAGAGGATCTGCAAAGAGGAGTGGGACAAAATCCCTCCTGAGATGTGTGCAAACCTGGTAGCCAACTACAAGAAACGTCTGACCTCTGTAATTGCCAACAAAGGTTTTGCCACCAAGTACTAAGTCATGTTTTGCAAAGGGGTCAAATACTTATTTCACTCAGTAAAATGCAAATCAATTTATAACTTTTTTGAAATGCATTTTTCAGGATTTTTTTGTTGTTATTCTGTCTCTCACTGTTCAAATAAACCTACCATTAAAATTATAGACTGATCATTTCTTTGACAGTGGGTAAAAATACAAAATCAGCAGGGGATCAAATAATTTTTTCCCTCACTGTACATAGATAACACCTTTTACAGCCTTTCCAAGTTTTCTCTGTAAGCATCCTACATTGTTATCTACCTTGGGAACTACATTGTTTTGGGATTGAACAGATTTTGTGATTCAGTATTGCTTGACCTGAGGAAGAGAGCTGATCTCTTGAAAGCTTGCTTTAAAATATAAACTTAGTCCAAAAAAATAAGGTATCACGAAATACCAAAGTACTTATATCTTTGTATTAATAAAACTGGACTCATATGGCTACTACAAATTAATTAATCATAGAAAAACATAAGAATTGGAGAAACTCTCTCCCCTTTCATTCGCCTTACTGCATACCCCCCCACCCCGGTCAAAGAGGATTGCTATTGATACATTTGTGTTAATTGACTACGTGAATGCTTCTGTTGGTTGATTAGTTTGTTTATTTTAACATTATATAGATGTGAAATTAATCAGAAAGATGTGGAGAAAAGGTATAGAGACATGGGTTAATGTGTTCTCTGGGTTTTATATTATGCAGTAATGTGAGTAGTAGAAGACATGCCACAGATTTGTGTGGAAGCCCTTATGACTTAGCTTACTGGCATATTAAGTGTCTCC
This sequence comes from Rhinophrynus dorsalis, assembly GCA_037306005.1. Taxonomy (NCBI): domain Eukaryota; kingdom Metazoa; phylum Chordata; class Amphibia; order Anura; family Rhinophrynidae; genus Rhinophrynus; species Rhinophrynus dorsalis. Next base: position 90,465,598 of record CM074718.1, on the reverse strand, counting down.
CTAAGTGTGCTGTCCACAGCTCACCTTCTACATTCCTCTTCCGACATGATATAGGAGGAGAGTTCTCAGTCCTCTTGATGGAAACAGATGTGGTAGCTTTGGGTGCTGTATGATGGGGATCAGTATGTCTTACCCTCTTCCCTCTAGAGGTAACAGAGCCATATTACTGCATACATGTCTGCAGTTGATTGTGTAATCAGAAGATTATCTTCCTTTCATCAGTACTTTTACTGCTATAAAGAGGGTGCCATGACTTTGGATTAAAATACCTGAACCAAGGGTCTGTTCAATAATCTCCATCATCAAAACTGCAGAGACACAATAGGTGAATAACACATATGCAGTGGAAATGTAAAACAGATCTGAACTTCCTCCTAGAGATATTGAGATTATAATAGGCAGACTCTTGGGGCTTGACGTTGTAACTGAAATTCTGGGTAATGAGTCTGAAAAACGTCTTACATCATGGCCCGTCAGTTCTCCCAAATATTACCCTCATTCTTTGTATTCAATTGTGCCATCTCCATTAAAGGGAAAAAAAGGAGATGGCGCAGTTTCAACTACCATCATTGTAATTTATTGTTAATAAATATATTCTTCTAGGTAACTTTTTTGTCTAATTTCTGCCAATCTGTTGCAACAAAATAAAAATAGGCCAAAACTTGGAGAAAACAGTTAAAAGTAATATTAGTAGATTAGAATGGGAAGTTGTAACATGGCGTTGACTTATAAAAATAAAAAACCCTGTCCTTATAACTATGAAAATTTGTCACATTAAAGACAAGTACAAATGTGGTGCTAAAATGTAATTTTAAAGCAGCATTCATCAAGCTCATCTTACTGCCATTTTCAATTCCTTAAGACTCACTTTCAAAAGTTATGGATTTACTTCTTAAAGGGATAGTAATACTTCGTTTTATCTTTATTTTATTTTGTAGGCATTAAAAAAACATGAAGAATGATATAAGTCTTATCTCTCAAACCTTTATGGTTTAAGAGATATTCACAAACAAATTATCCCCCCCTGTTCAGCCAGATCAGAAGGGAGGTGCCCAGGTAGACTGCAGATAGGGACAATCTTCAATTAAGATAAGGGAAAAAGCTGAAAAACTTGTCAAGGGAGGAAGGGCTTTCATTGTTTTCATACAAAGAAGATTGTCCCCTGCTGTTATCTGTCTGGTCTTGCAACTAGATTCACATCTGAGAAGAGATGGCTTACACTAGGAAAAAGGGGCGGAAGGGGGAAACTTTGCTTGTGAATATCTCTTAAACCATAAAGGTTTGAGAGATAAGACTTATATCGTTCTTCATGATTTTTTCATGCCTACAAAATAAAATAAAGATAAAACGAAGTATTACTATCCCTTTAAAGGGATAGTAATGTTTTAAATTTAGTATATTGCCAAGTCTTCTTTCTTGACAATAGAACAGTTTGCGCTATATTTAGTACCTTACTTTTATGTATTTCACAAGTTTTTCAATTTAGAAGGATCCCCCTCCCACCCCTTCTGGCCACCTCCCACTGAATCTTCATTCTGGTCCCGGGACCAGATGGACGCAGTGAGGGACAAACTTCAGCAAGTAAGTATAAGGAAAACCCTGCCCTTGACGAAGGAGGGAAGGATTTCCCTTTGCTTACTAAAGTTTGTCCCTCGCTGCATCCATCCAGACCAGAGAGAGCTGCAACAGTGACGTGGCCAGAAGGGGCAATATAGAAGACTCAGCTATATACTTAATTTAAAACATTACTATCCCTTTAAAATATAGTCCTCCTTTTACCACCAGTTCATGATCTGATATTTGTTTCATTATTACTATTTGAACAAAATAAGAGATTGTCATCTCTAAAGGTCCCTTTCAGCGTGAATTACACTTGTATCAAACACCATACAATCACTACAACACTCAAAAAATGGTCAATCAGCAATGATACCACTCACACACATATAATTAAACACATTCCCCTGTATGGAAACTGGGGTTAACCCCACCACATGGATGACAAGAGATGTTCTCTGTGCATGCTTAAGCCCTTTAACCCACCTCTCTGAATACACCTACATTTTAAATTAGATGTCCAAGCTTTCCTTCTTAGTTCAGGTTTTTTTAATCCCAGCCTTACACTCCCATCCCATAATTTTTCATATAGGTCAAGTCTGCACCTTGATGGATCTCAAAGGCAATTCCTGCTAGAAGGACATCTTGACACATATTCCAGAAACAGATGCAGACAAGTATAACCCAATTTAATATTTTACCTGAAACATACCAAGATTGTTTCATTAGCTTATCATGATCTCTTCTCTTGGATGAATGTCATAAATTAGAAAGGACAAACAGTTACTAAACTAAACTGGGACTGTCATTTTACAACCACACAGACTTATATAAACATTCTCACTCTCTCACATACACATGAACACAAACACACACACTTATTTATACACATTCTCACTCTCTCACATACACATGAACACAAACACACGCACACTTATTTATACACATTCTCACTCTCTCACATACACATGAACACAAACACACGCACACTTATTTATACACATTCTCACTCTCTCACATACACATGAACACAAACACACGCACACTTATTTATACACATTCTCACTCTCTCACATACACATGAACACAAACACACACACACTTATTTATACACATTCTCACTCTCTCACATACACATGAACACAAACACACGCACACACTTATTTATACACATTCTCACTCTCTCACATACACATGTATACACACACACTCTCACTCTTACACACACATATATACATACACACATTATCTATCTGTCTGTCTGTCTGCCTATCTATAGATCTATCAATACATACATATATATAAATATATATATATATATATATATATATATATATATATATATATATATTTATACACATGCACTTTTTTATCTCACATATTTAGTTTTTTCTTTTAGAAGTCAAGCCATCACTCTGACTGTGCTGAGGTCACTACAGAGAAATAGTAGTAAAAAATGAGTGGAATAAAAAAATATATATCGTTTGGTAGAACAGACCCACAGTATGACTCTAGTTGGTCATCGGACAGTATCCGGCCCACAGGCCATATTTATTTTGCTGCCTCCGCTCTGTATCCTTCCTTTGAATGTATCTTTCCTGCACCTGATCCCCACTGCTCTGTACTACCAACCTCTCTCCTATACTAGCAAATGTTAGTGCTTTACATTTTTTATAACTCCTTGGATCTAGAGACATCTCTAATGCATTGGATACATATCTAGAGTTCAATGGTTAAAAAAGATCACTTACAGCCTTTCTGTGTTCACTAAAAATACCACAAAGAAAGACTGTGTAACCTTTTAATTCCCAAGAGGCATCCAATGCATTGTAATGCACTCAAAGTGTTAAAATGCAGGTATATCTAAAATATTGATTCACAGAATAGACAGTTCTGAAGCATACAAACGTCCCCACAGGGGCTAATAAAAATTATCCAAATCGCCTGTGGCTTACATTAGTCTTTTAACCCCTAAGATACTTGAGAGCTCTTTAATGCATTGCTTTACAGTGTGTTGAAGACCTATCGAGATCAAGAAGTTAAAAGCCACATTTAAATGAATTTAATTGTTCATTTCCCTCACTATGGTGCATTTGGATTACCCCAGAATTTCTCCTGTTTTCTTTCTGTATAAAAATCTCTGTATCCTTTGAAATATCCATGAGCCAGACACTGTATTCTCAGTTCTGATGTCCAGTGTTCAATAACATCCTGTGAGTCATCGTGTGATGGATCCCAGCAACCACTGGTCACAACTGGTGTCTGCTCAATAGCAGTTGTTGTCTTATTTAAACTGCTGAACTTTACTTAGCATTCCCACCAATCTTTCCTTTTATTTCTTTATTTTAGAAAGTCACTTATACATTTTTCATTTTGCATAAAGCAGTGATTGGGTATTTTCACAATCAGAATGACAAAAACAAGCATATTGTGCATGATAATTTCCATAAATATACATCTGAAGAAAATGGTGGCACCTTAATCTTGTGAGAGGCTTCTGAGGACAAACAAACAGCACAATGGCCTGTTCTGCAGCTAGTCACCACTCTGAAGCATCACGTTTTAGCTCTCTAGTGCCATTACAGAGGAGAAATTTCCATGTACGTATTAGACCAATCCCACCCAAAAGGGAGGTCCAGTTCCAAAATAACGGGCAAGTCTCCTATGCACGGGAACACCAGCCAACCCCTAATCTTGTGCCCAGAACACACCACAGCCCCTGGGTGAGAACCTCTAATGTAAAGTAACATATTGAGGCTGATGAATTAAGTAGAAATGGAGCAAATGACCCACTTATTTAAATTGGACATATAAACCCATGAATGCAACTTATGTCTTCAAGGAATTAACCATCTGAGTGCAAAAAAAAAGGTTGTCTGCACATCAAACCCTGATTTTTACAAACAAGCAACCTGTGACTTGCTACAAATAAAACAGTGTTTTATTTGTAACAAGTCATAGGTTGCTTGTTTGTAAAAATCAAGGTTTGAAGCGCAGACAACCTTTTTTTGTTAATTTACTATAGTAGCCAAAATATTGTCCTTGCTGCTCTCCTGACTATACACATATGTAACTAATTGAACACTACTAATAAAGGCTATTTTAAGCTCACCAGGAACCTGTATGTTTCATATCATTTGAATGCCAGAGAGGTATCCAGCACATTGCAACACAAGGCTTTCTATATTTCCCTGGAACTCAAAAAGGGTTAAAAGCCATTTTCTGACCCTCCAACCCTTTTGCCATGTGCTGGGGGACCCCACCTAAGTTAATCATCCTATATGAGGTGAGACAGCTGATGTGTGGTGGCTTCTCAAACTCCAACCCCCAAAAAGTGGTGCAAATCCTATATAATAATTTGCTAAAACGTGTGTAACGCCGCATCATGCGCAGTAGACACTGCTGCGCGTGCTGCAGTCATGCCCAGTAGAGACTGCCCGCGCAGCGGCTGATACAGAGCTGGACGCTCCTTCGGAGCATCCAGCTCTGTATCAGCCGCGGCGCGGGCAATCTCCACTGCGCATGACTGCCCCGCGACCGGGTGGCAGTGGCACTGTGGCCCATGTAACGGGCTCTTCAACTGGTTGAAAATAAAAAAATAGCTGGCACATTCAGATTCAAAACTTGTCATCAATCTGCAAGTGTACCCTCTGGCATTGAAATTGTTAAATGCTCAGTCAGTCACAACATGGAAAATTGGGATTGGCTTTCAACCTCCGTCAATCACAGGCTTAGAATCTTTCAGCTTTTGATTGGCTCAGGCTCCTACCACAGAGTAGCATCTACTTACAGAATATGATGTATCCTTACAAGAAATCCCCATAACATCAAATAAGTGATGGTCCTTTTACTTAAATTGATAGTAAAACTTAAAATATAAAAACAAATATGTTGTAGGATTTATCCCCCTGAATAAAACAAGAGTACTCCCACTGCTAAAAACATGTTTTATTCAAAAGTTATTACAGCTCAAAGTTGAATGTTTTAGGTGTGGTATCACCATGGTCTGAAAATGTACCGTGGCTCTGTTGCTACACCGTCCTATGGACAGCTATGGTCAGTTGACCTTAAACCTCCATAGGATGATGTAGCAACAGCACTACTGTACAGTTTTAGGCCACTGGGATACCTCCCCTAAAAAATTCAACTTTTGAATAAAACACCTTTCAGCAGTGGGAATACCCTTGTTTTACTCAGGGGGATAAACACCACAATATATATTTTTTTTACATATTAAGTATTACTATCCCTTTAATACAACTTCCAATGACTTCCACTGGGAATGCCTAGCCACATCGCCGATCCTACTGGGGACAATATCATAACTGGAATTCTCTAGCATTCTCCTGCTGTGGGATACACAGAAAAGCTGGCTACTTCCAGATGTCCTCCATAAAATGTTTATTATGTGTTTATTTGTCTCAGTTCTCCAGATGTATAGCTTTGATTTGGATTCACCTGTGTCCTCTGCTTATATTCTCTTTGTTCAGTTAGACAAAAGACATTAGAATGGCATGAATTCTATAGAGGTGATGTAGTGGTGCATTTACCACTAGGGGACATAGTGGATCAGTTCTGGGACACACCAATTGCACTATAGGGAGACATATTAAAAAAAAAAAAAAAAATTAACCTTTTGAGTGCCAGGTGGATGTCCTGCACATTTTAAATCAATGTGTCCTACACATTGTGAAGCAATTTTTGACTGCATAACATACATGAATACAGAAAGCACTCAGCAAGGGTTTACTGTCACATCATCATTTTAGGGGCTTATCCCTGTATGTGCCAGCAATGTGTAATATGCATTATGAAGCAATGTGAGTCCAAAGTTAATAAGCAACTCTGGTTCATACTGAGGCATGGTGGGCAGATACCGTTATTCATACACAGTACAGTCATTAAACACATGCAGACCCTTTAGTAGAATCATATAACAGGATAATAAAGCTGATATTCTAATTCTAAGGCAGGTGGGGATATGGCTTTTTGAGAACATTGGTAATGGACCAAGTGCTTGAGATAACCATCTACCATTAGTACATATGTAGGGCCCTGGTGATTCATTTCAACTGTATTACCATGTCCCTACTTCCTAAATTCCTAAGATTTCTCTTTGTGGTAGGTGTGTTCCAGAAGTGAGCACGAACTTCATGCTTATCTGTACTAGACTTGTGCATGGCAAAAATTTCTGGTAAAATCTGATTTCGGACCAAATTTTTTTTCCCCATTCGGAGGATACGAATTTCAGACCAGACCTGTTCGACTCGGACAAAATTAGGCAATAGTCCGAATTATTCGGCCAAATTTAAAAAAAAATTTAAAATATTCAATAAAAAATTAAAATGAAACAAATAAAAAAATACATTAAACTAAATTAATAATATTAAATCTCTAATGAGACAGGAAGGGGTATTTTATAAACCCCTACACACTTATACATGTATATGTCACATCAAATTAAAGCCCTTTCTGCCCTTTAAAAAATGTATATAATATGGGTTTGTGCAATAAATGAGAAAGATAGGAATTATGGTTGAACACACACATAGCAAAAATGCAAAAATTGCTTGTGTCCTTATGTGGTTAATATCTGCACTTTGCATGAACTATAAAGCACCTGTTTTACCAGATCTATTTTTAGCAGCATGTAGCAACATTGTAATAGTTTCAGGCAGGAAAGCGCCATCTGAATTTCCAAAATTTACACAGAAATTTGGGACTTGCTTCATTTCGGATTCTGACTTTTTTTGTGGCCGGACCTTGGCTTTCGGAAGGGCCGATTGATGCCGAATATGTCTTATTCGTCTGAATTTTGAAATTAGCAGAACCAAATCGCACAAGTCTAATCCGTATCTTTTTATTGGAAAGTGCAGGTAAAGGAAGAGATAGAGAATCATGACTTGTTCCAATCCCTGTTTAAAGGCTTCAACCTTGGTCAGCTAGGACTAGACACTTCTAGAAAAAATGTCCGTGTTCTCCACACTTTCATGATGTACATGAAAAATTGGCATTAATCTTGTGAAGCAAGGCAAGTGATACTACTTAGTTTACAGTGGAAATGGGGCTATACTACTGATGCTACAGAACATACAATTTAAGCAAAGCTGCACTAGTGATAGTACAGATCTTATGTATTATGCGTCTAGTATAGCTCCATTTGGACTGCAGTTCTGTGGAATCATTTCTGTTGCTTCATTTCAATTGTAAGGTCTGTGCTAGTCTATGTCCATTTAGAGCAGTAATATGGAGACCGAGTGAGGCAGTATCCCAAAGGCCCAGGCACATGACTGGCCCAGGGGGAAATTGCCCCTCTGCCTCCCCAGGCCAGCTCCCTCACCATGCTTTGTTATCATCTTACATGAACGAATGACTGATTACAGACTAGATGGGCCGAATGGTTCTTATATGCCGTCAAATTCTATGTTTCTATGTTACAGTGACATAAGCGAATAGCCAGGAAGACGCTCACATAAACACATTAGGACATACATGTTCTAGTAACATCTAGTTTATTGAGTATCATCTAGTTTATTGAGACCTGCATATATCCAACACATGGGTGTATAAGAGTTAATTTCTACATAGTGGATTGTGGAGGTTACGTGGCCTTGAAAGACAGAAGAAAATTAGGGTAGGAGCCCCAAAACTGCAGCCTGCTTTTTGATAAACTTTAGTTCCTTAACCCTCAAAGGTGATATTGGGCACAATCTAGGAAATATCATTCAGAAGCACTATTGGGATGGTAAACCTTTATTATGGAGACATGTATTATGTAAGTCTATTCCTTGCAGAGTAATTCAAGGATAACTACACTATTGGGATATCCTTCGTTCCAAGTTTGTTACAGCACAAATATACAGTTTTTTAGTCTCTGGGTTTAAGATATTTATTATGGAAAATTCTTAACTCAAAGTGCATGATCAGTAATATTTTTTTAAAGAAACCTCTCAGAAATGGGAGTACTTATTCTTCTCAGAAGGACAAGTTTTAATTGTTTCCCTTAATATGTTTTTATTACACTGTTATGGTCTGCTTGGATAAGCCTGCATTTATGTATACATTATAGGGAAAGGGATCTAATAATATAGAGCAGGGATAGACATTTTGTGGACCTCCAGATGTTGTTGGATGGTTGGGGATGATGAGAGGAGCAATCCCCAACAGCTGGAATCCAACAAATGATTACCCCTGCTGTAGAACATATCAGAATGGCACATGGCATGGACAGCAAGCAATACTAATTTAAAGGGACAGTAATGTTTCCATATGAGCAAAGCTGCAATCCTTCCTTGTAGTGCATACAATTGATCAGTTACATTACTAATGCTGAATTCACTATATATCCCCTGAAATAACATTATAAATTATCCCCCTCACGCCCTTATACTTATGTCATCCTTCGAGCCTCGGATCCAGAAGTGGATGGTGATGTGGGACAATCTTCTTTCATTACACAGAAAAACCTGCCCTCCTTCGTCAAGAGTTTTCCGTATCCTGAATAAAGGCAGATTGTGCCTTGTAGCAATCAGGATTTCAGATCTCGGCGGATGTGGCCTGGTATTCTGAAAAGGGGCCTCTGGGGGAAAATGTATAATATTATTTCAAGGGATATAGAGTGAATTCAGCATTACTAATGTAACTGATCAGTTGTATGCACTACAATGAAGGATTTCATCTTTGTTCATATGGAAACATTACTATCCCTTTAATTGTATGAGATGAGATAGCTCAGCTGGTTAAAGAACCAGCTGTAGAATCTGTTCAAACCTCAGGGTCGCAGGTTCTTAGTCCAGGCCAGGTCAATCTTCCGAGGTAGATAAAATGAGTACCATTAAATTGGGTAATAATAACATCTATCCCCCCAGGACATACTTGATAACAAGAGGCAATCTAAGTGTATCCTTCCTTGTAAAATATTTTGATATCTATATATATATATATATAAAAGAGAAAGCATCATTACATAATTTATGTCTTCTCTGGAGACAAACACACCCAGGGGCAGCAGTAAGGAGGAGTCCTGGAGATATAGGGGGATGTGATTTTGACAGAAGTGGCAAGGGGACAAAGGGCAAACTCTCTGCAAGGAGTTTGTTCTCCCTCAACACACACACACACACACACACACATACACACACACACACACACACACACACACAATCACTCACTCTGACTCCCAGTGGCCTCAGCCTAACCTGTAGTGCACCCACCAAATGGAGCCTGCAGCACTGGGGGGAACATCCTGCCACTCAAGGGTTTTGGCCCACAAGACGGAGGAGAGGCAGCCATCAGGTATACCCTTAACCCATTCAGTGCCAGTGGGTTATGTAACACATTGCTCACCAATGCATTGCGTACCCCTCTGGTACTGAAGGGGTTAAGGAACACCATCATTGTTACATTATTTACTGTCTTGCAAGACAGAGGTGAACCAGCCATCACCTTAACTCATTCAGTGCGAGCAATGAATTGCGTACCCCACAGGCACTCAAGGGGTTAAGGAACATCGTAATTGCTTATTTATTTACTGTCTTTCAACATTTGGGGTGCAGCACAGACTAGCACCATCGGGGGAAGCATCCCACAAACAGTGACCCTCAACACTTACATATCCTGCCCAGCATGACACCGTACAGCTGCATATCCTGCCCAGTGTGACACCATACAGCTGCATATCCTGCCCAGCGTGACACCGTACAGTTGCATATCCTGCCCAGCGTGACACCGTACAGTTGCATATCCTGGGCAGCGTGACACCATACAGTTGCATATCCTGCCCAGCGTGACACCAAACAGTTGCATATCCTGGGCAGAGTGACACCGTACAGTTGCATATCCTGGGCAGCGTGACACCGTACAGTTGCATATCCTGCCCAGCATGACACCGTACACTTTCATATCCTGCCCAGCGTGACACCGTGCTGTTGCATATCCTGCACAGCGTGACAACGTACAGCTGCATATCCTGCCCAGCGTGACACCATACAGTTGCATATCCTGCCCAGCGTGACACCGTACACTTCCATATCCTGTCCAGCGTGACACCGTACAGTTGCATATCCTGGGGAGCATGACACTGTACACTTCCATATCCTGCCCAGTGTGACATCATACGGTTGCATATCCTGCCCAGCGTGACACCGTATAGTTGCATATCCTGCCCAACGTGACACCGTACAGTTGCATATCCTGCCCAGCATGACACTCTACAGTTGCATATCCTGGGCAGACAACAAAGTGCAGCACCGGGGGGAACAGTCCTCCAATTTCTCACACCATAGCCCTCAATATCGTGAGCAGGACACAGATATGCAAAGCTATGCTGTGAGCACTTGGAGTACTGTCCCCCTGGTGCTGAACTGTGTTGTCTGCCAGGGTATTCAACTGTACCATGTCACACTGGCCAGTATATGGAAGTGTAGAGTGTCACCGTTTGGAGGACCTTTCACCTATGCTGCTGCTCTGTCCTGCGCCCAAGTGGCCAGAGAGGTGTCATATGTCATAACTGATCCTCTCCCTTCAACTTGTAGAGTGATACCAGTACCTTTACCCACAGGTAAAGAGATCGTAAATTCATTGCTTTTCAGTGCATTCCATACCCTTCTGCCACTCAAAACGGTTAATGAAACAATGCTGTAAAATACTCTCCTGTCCGTATTTAACATCTCAGTGGTCCTGTTCCTGCCACACTTTAATTTAAAAAACAAAAGAGATAAAAAAAAAAAACAACTCACGTGTGTCTCTGTGGTTTGTCTGTGTCCATTCTGTCCGCCAGTGTCAGCAGCATAGGGTCTCCCACTCTAATCCACCCCAGGTCTCCTCCTGCTCTGGTTGTGAGTGCATCCAACATCAATGTGCCTCTTTACCTCTCCCACCTTCCCATACCCAACAGCAACTAACTGATTGTGTTTCACATAGGTGAATACACATTAACCCTTTCTGTACCAGAGAGGAATCGAGTGCATCGGAATGTGATGGATCCCTCTTTGGCACTCAAAGATTTAACACAAAATAAAAATCTGTGTGTCTGTGATTTGGAGAGGTGCACACACATTAACTATGAGTGACAGAGGTACCCAAAGCTTTGCAATATGTTGGCTATCTCTTTGCCATTCAAAGGGTTACAAACCAACAGCTCACATTCAACCATACAATTTCTATGTGTCTCTTTTTAATATGAGTTCAGTGGGGAGAAGGGGGTTCTGTGACTATCAGTCAGGGTGTCACACACAGTGTATGTGTGATTTTAGGGCTACCACTCAGCTGTGGGACAATGCAGGGTCTCACACATTCCATGTGTGGTTCTGTCACTAGGGGTGTCACACTGTTTGTGTGGTTCTGTCACATGGGGCTTTTAACCCCTTGAGTGCTACAGAGATCACCAATTCATTGTTTGCAGTGCAATGTATCTCTGTTATTCAAGGGGTTATTCTGCTGCTGTTCCTGCTCCTGGTTCCTGCAGAGACTACCAGTGGCTGAGGCCTAGTCTCCATCAGAGTGGTCAAGCTTGACAGCCTGCTATTCCTGATAGCAGTGCTCGCTGGCTTGTAACCCTCTGCTTGCTACTTGTGTATATTATTAATAAATTTTGCATTTAACTATACCGTACTGACTCCTGAACATTATTGGTAAACCGTGACACTCACCCTCTTCTCCTCCTTCCCATAGCTTGGAACTCTCCGGTTTTGCCTCTGTATTACCGGGTCAGAGGCTGATTCTCCGGATGTGGGGAGTTCTTTCTGAAACTCTGCCGAAATCTGCTCCTTCCCCATCTGTTTCTCCCATTTCTCCTCCTTCCCCGGTGTATTCATTGCAGTTTTTGCAGATCCGTGAAGCCCCACCCCGTTTTGACACAAATTGCATCATCTGTCCCCCACAGAGACACCAAAGGAGTCCCCCTCCAGTGCAAGATACAGTTCTTGCTGCTCTCCTGCTGACACACACATATACGCCTATTTGAATACTATTGAAAATGCTCTTTTGAGCTGCCCAGGAACCTGTATGATATATTTTTGTATGTAATTTGGGAGGTTTTGGCTCCTCCCCTCTTTAGTAGTAGCTCCCTGTATATTCATGTGTTAGCATTAATCAGGAAAGGTATAAATACCTCCCTTACCCCCCCCCCCCACACACACACACACACACACCAGGGTTTTGCTCACAGTGGAGGTAAGGTGGTGTCACTGCTATTTAATTGCATTATGCTGAACACATGTTCACTTGGATTTGTGACAAATAGGGACATGTTTAACCCTTTGAGTGCCAGAGGGGTGAGCAACACATTGCGAAGCCATGCATTGGACACCCCGCTGGCACTCAAAGGGTTAAATCTAGGTTGCTCACTGGCACTCGAAGGGTTAAATCTGGGTTGTGGCTATCAAGCTTATTATAACTTTGGACAGAAAAATGTAACTGAACACCACTGTTTGATATCTACATTAAGTCACAGGTTATTTATTGATAAAAGTCAGGATTTGTTGCATAACCTTCTTTTATTTACTCTTTATATGTAGCCAGGATACAGTTCTTGCAGTTTTCCTGAATACACACATATATACCAATCTGAATACTGTTGAAAATTCTATTGAGTTCCCCAGGAACCTGCATACTATAAAGCCAAATACAGTCATTGTATTTAGCTGTGTACTTGTGTTCTTTGCATTGCAGGTTTGAGTAATAAGAAGCAGCAAAAGGGTCTCCTGTATTAATCTCTTGGAGATGTCTCCAAACCATTGGTTTAAAATATATGGAAAACAAACTAATGATAATAAGAAGCATTGATATAGGATCTGCTGAACCATAATCAACTGTGATCTGTAATTGAGAGGCATAATGCGATTTTCTCCCTGATGTATTGTTACAATTTGAATGGATTCACAAATTATGACTTCACCTATCATCAATGGGTCCATAATATCTGTTGTGATATAATTGGCCTGACTCAGTCACACTTGGAAGGATTGTGGTATCTAGTTACAGGAAGCTTGCTGTGTATGTAACGTTAACATATATGATATTTAATGTGCTGTTTTTCAGCAGGTGGGCTAAGCATTTCTTCTTTGAACTCCTCACTCCTGGTTAGGAGATTGTATTTTACTGTACAGACTAAAGCAGAAGTTAAGGTTTACAGAGAAGAATTGCTTCCCTTGAACCCACAACATGTACCAAATCACCTCTTGGCTGACAAAGGCTGGATTCCACCATCGTTGATACCTATACCATTGCTACTGAGTGCACCTTTCCACACTGGCCTCTTTTACAGCCACCTGCGGTAGTTCTGTCACCTGTGTTTTTTTCTTTCACTTTTCTCTTGCATTTCACAGCCAATTGGAACATAGGAAAGGCATGTCTGGGGCAGGCCTATGTGAGAACCAGATGATATTAATGGCTAGCACTCAGATGGGTTTGCTATTCATTGGAGGTTGCAAAGAGCTCATGTGAAAGGTGTGGCTGCCGCTCCATAGGTCATCAGTTCAGATCTTACTGCAATAAAAAAAATTACATCATCAGAGTATTAGATGAGACCAGCAGTGCAATGCACCATTTGATAAAACAAGCAGGACAATATATTGTTACATGAGACCAGCAAGGCGGTCACCCATTATATGAAACCAGCAGTGCAATGCACCAGTACATGAGCCCAGAAGGGCAATACACCATTACATGTGACCAGCAGAGAACTACATGAATCTAGTTGTGCAAAACACCATCCAGTATGATAATGCCGTATTGCCCTAATGGTGACATGTTATGACACCTTACCCTGCTGATCACTTATAATACCATGCACAAAAAACTCACTTAACCCTTCACTGCCAAAGGTTTAGTAATACATACATAAGAAAATCCTTATACACAACTGAACAAATCAGTACAATATATGTACAATATACAACATTTTAACCCCCTTTATGCTAGAGAAGTCTCCAATGCATTGCTATGCAATGTGTTGAAGACCTCTATAGTACACAAGGGGTTACGAACGATAAGATACATTTCTGAGAGCTTACAGGAACATATTGGGGGAGATGCATGAAGGTATGATAAAGAGGTGATAATGTCCTGTGGTGCCACTGTGTGGAGAGAAATGACGCCATTCATATAAAAAAGGGGTGGGGCTAAATCATGAGTGGGGAGGAGCTTAAACATTGGAGGAATAGACTGAGGAAGGAGGAGAATTGGAAGGGAAATGGGTGGAACAGACAGGGAAAGAGAAGAAGTGGCGGAGTTTCAGTAGAATCAGACTCTGCCCCGTAGACCGGGTAAGGCAAAACCAGAGTCTCCTGGGCAAATCCAGAGAACTCCCAGCTATGGATATCACTTTTCCTGTTCCTATAATAATAATATATTAATATATGGAGCCAATGCACGAAGATTTCTCAAGTGGGAGAAATCGTAGAGTATAGAGTCCATAGAATAACATAGGAACTGGAGAAGTGATATCACTGGAGAAGTTATCTCTACTTTATCACCTCTTTATCACCCCTTAGTGCATCTTCCCCCTAGGGCCTTATGTATAAAAGTGGAGAAATTCTGGAGCAAACCAACTGCACTGTAGGGTACAAATAAACATTCCTCAGATTCCCTGGGACTTTTAACCCTTGGATGTCAGAAAGGTTTTCAAAGCATTCAAAATATTAAAAGCCTAATTTAATCAATGAGAATTTTATTTTCCCCTACGATGTAATTGGTTTGCTCTAGAATTGATTCACATTACCTTTATACATAAGCCCATAGGCCCGTAATTATACAGGTTACTGGAGTTATTCTGGAGTAAACCAACTGCAACATAGGGGATAAAATAAACATTCCTAAAATTCCCATGAACATGAATAGAGATTTTTAACCCCTTGAATAGGGTTAAAAGCCCAATTCAATTTACAGTAATTTTTATTTGTCCCCTATGGTACAGTTGGCTTACTCCAGAATAACTCCAGTTTGCTTTTATAAATATGGGCCATTGAGTTTAACTATAAAGCAATTTCACAGACACACAGTGCATGGGGACTTTTAAAGGGATAGTAATACTTCATTTTATCTTTATTTTATTTTGTAGGCATTAAAAAAACATGAAGAACGATATAAGTCTTATCTCTCAAACCTTTATGGTTTGAGAGATATTCATAAGCAAAGTCTCCCCTCCCACCCCTTTTACCTAGTGTAAGCCATCTCTTCTCAGATGTGGAATGCAGTCCATAAACCAGACAGATAACAGCAGGGGGCAATCTTCTTCCTATGAGAACAATGAAAACCCAGCCCCCCTTGACAAGTTTTTCAGGTTTTTCCCTTATCTTAATTGAAGATTGTCCCTCTCTGCAGTCTACCTGGGCACCTCCCTTCTGCTCTGGCTGAGCAGTGTTACATCAGTAAAAGGGGCGGGAGGGGGATACTTTGTCATTGAATTACAACTCTGACAGAATTGAAATAAAACTCTCCAAAGTCCAAATACTATGATGATTTTATTATATTTTTTATATATTTTTTATTAGGAAAGCACTAGATGATTCGAAATATCTTCTGAAGCCAAAGAAGCATGGGTGTAACTACAGGGGGTATAAAGGGGGGTGCAGTTGTGCCGAGTCCCATCTACCCCAAGGTCAAATAGGTCCTACTTATACATGAAAATATTTTTGTAATGGGGGCCCAAAAAATGTTTGCCCTCCAATGATGAGTTATGCTACTGAAAAGAACCCTTGAATTAGACAATGCCCATCAATACAATCCACAGAATAATGCAACACATAATGCACATACATTATTGTGTCAGGTTGACACTGATCAGTTAATCCAGAAACCTTCATAGAAACAAAAGCTGTTTGTCTCTTATGATGTGTGATTAGACCCTGTTCGTCCTACAGCTCTGTACATCAATAGACATGTATCTTGCAGACACTTTGCCCGAGGCTTCTATATATAAACCATGACAGGATCCATAGATAATAATGTTGACCCTGACTCTCCCACCAGGGGAATGAATTATGTCTTCATAATATATATAGTTACAGGGATGGGATGTGTGTCCCACCATCTGATACCAGACTACAACTCCCATCATTCCCTGCCAGCCAGTGGGAGATGTAGTCTGACAGCAGTTGAAGGGCATCACTTTGCCATAGACTGCTGAAATGTATGCCTGCTAATAAAGTTATCAATGATTTGAGTAACTGGGATTCAGAAAGCTAGCAAAAGAATTAAACACTCAATTTAAATAAGTGTTTATGTCACCTTATCTAGTTTGGTTACTGCTGATTCAAGTAATAATAACTTGGCGTTGATGAAAGTATCTCACATTTCTAGATATTAGCAAAAGTAATTTGAAATTAATATCAATAATGAAATGAAATAAATTCCAAAAATCCTTATTAGAAAACCTGTTAGATGTGGTTAGAGATTCAACTGAATTATGTGTTTAACCCTTTGAATGCCAGAGTGGCGTGCAACACATTTCAACTCAATAAATTGCTTACCCCGTCTGACACTACAAGAGTTAATATTAAATATAATTTCTAAGGGAAAAAACATTACTTCTATTTTAAAGTTAAATGCTTTTGTCTTTCCACAATTTTCCACCTATGATCTGTTCATGCATTTGCTTCAATTTTCTCTCCAGAAATGTTATTTATATTTTCCTACCACTTATTACAATATTTATAAAGATGCACAAATTATCTAATCTTTTTGTGTTTGTTAACATCAATATCTACAAAATATTGTAAGGGTAATGTAACAAAGGATTACTGTAATTCCTAAAAAAAAATCTATTTGGAACAGATTCGGTGCCCAGAGAGGACTACGGGCTGAATTTGAAGCAAACCGGGTAATATTTCTGGCAACTAGCGCTACTAAGCAGCTAGTCACCAGATGAAGACTTAAATAAGATGAAGTTTTTGCGGGGTGGTAGTTCCCCTTTAAATTAATGGGAATTTTTAATTATCCCCTACCGTACAGATGGTTTATCCCAAAGTTGCTTCACTTCTTCTACATCAGTCTCATTAATCTTTGAGTAAATTGTTATTTAAAAGTGTCCTCTATCAAAAATGTATGTTTGACAGTAACATTAATAGACATTTTAATCCATTTAGTAACAAAATATGGTGTAGACATTATATATACAAATGTTGCATGAGTCACTGTAATGTTTAAGTGGGAAAACTGCAAAAGAATGTCCAGTTGGTCTGATCTCTGTAAACATGCCTTGTATATCATTGTGTTTCAATGTCACGTCTGTACTGTCAGCATTATTGGTATACATTGTCTCCCTATTGTATAGCTCTATAGAAGATATTGGTTGTTCATAAATAAATGATAACAATAATCAAAGTATAATGAAGATTTTTTGGGGGGTTATTTATATGCTGATGCTTTGCTCGCCAATTGTTTTGCACATCAAATTTTAATGTGGATTGAATTTTATTTAAACGTCTACCATCTCTTTATTTTTGGCAAGTGGTTAATTAGAATTTTCATAAAGGTACAATAGAGAGTTACAGGTAGTACATATTTCTATAATTCTTTCTTTACTCTTTAAAATGAAGTTGTTATTTCTACCACAATGTCCTAATTTCACAGGGAATGGTATGGGAAGCCTAGTAAAGATCAGCTGCATTTTTTCTGCAATAAATCAAAATCAGTGGCAGCAAACCTTTTGGGTTGAGTTACCTTCCTAACCACTTGTCACCACATGCAGGGTTTTTTCTCTTTTTCCAAGAGCTCATACTTGGGCAGCTCAGGTTACATAACATCCTGCAGCCTCAGTACCAGGAGTGAGATCACCACTGACCTACAGTTATTAACTCTTTCATGCATGGAGGGTTTTTCTGAAACCTTTGTTACACAAATTGAAAATATAGTTTGGTACAGTACATGTCTTTCCCTACAGAAATATATACTTTGTATTAAAAAAGCAAATGGATTGGAACTCCAGCAGTGCTGGAAGGAAGTGCGTGTGTGGGTGTGCCTAGGTCACTGCAATGAATGGTAGGAGATGCCCAATGAATTGTAAGAGAGAATGAATGTATGGGAGAGTAATGAGTGCAGCAACACCCATCAGTGACTCAGCTAGGAACATTTAAATGCTATGCCTAAGGCATATAATTAAAGGGACAGTAATGTCCCATAAAAAAATTCTCATCGTTTTGTAGAGGATAAAAAATAAACTCTATGGCACAAATCCTATCTCTCAAACTATTATGGTTTGATAGATATATGCATTCAAAGTTCCCCCCTCCCACTCCTTCTCCTGACGTCAGCACTGTGCTGATGGCAGGAGATCCTGGTCTGGGGACCAGCCGGCGGCTCTACGGCAGAGCCAAAATCGCATTATTGGAAAATAATTACTTCACTGGAAAGGTCTACAAAGTGTGCCCGGTTTGCAAACACACTTTGTTGACCATTCCAATGAAGTAGTTCATTTTAAATAATGCAATTTCGGCTCTGCTGAAGAGCCGCCTCGTGTTGGCTGACATGGATATCCTGCGGTCAGCTTCACAGCTGACATCAGGAGAAGGGGGGGGGGCAATTTTGAATGCATATATCTCTGAAACCATAGTGGTTTGAGAGATAGGATTTGTACCATAGAGTTTATTTTTTATCCTCTACAAAACTAAAGGCATTTTTATGGGACATTACTGTCCCTTTAAAATGAAGAGCTTATATCACCTGATGCACTTTCTAATGTCATATAGTTGATGCTCTTTCTAATGACATATAGTTTATTCTGCACCACAGGTTCTCTTTAAAAAAAACCTCTATTTAAACATTTTCTTTAAAATAACAAGAGTTTAGCATTGTGGTGAGCCATTATTTTAGCCTGAGTGTATGTGAGAAAGATGGTGAGAGATAAGAAAAGAGGTGTTTGTGTGTGTGTGTGTGTCTGTGTGTGTGTGTCTGTGTGTGTGTGTGTGTGTGTGTGTGTGTGTCTGTGTGTGTGTGTGTGTGTGTGTGTTTGTGTGTGTGTGTGTGTGTGTGTGTGTGTGTGTGTGTAAGAGGAAGATAGAAATGAAAGAGATTTGAGTTGTGAGTGTGCAAGATGACATTTTTTAGTGAGACAGTGTTAATAGCTATGTTACATCTAGTTCTCTCTACACTGGAAGAGTGCTACGTTGTATTATCATTGTGATAAAATGTATCACTTTTCTGCAGAGAACGCCAGAAGACATATTTATCTGTGTAGCAGCACTTGCAAGTCTAGGATGTGCTCAGAGGCACAGGGAATAGCCAGCCAAATTCATGGGTCATATTTGTCAGATATAAAGATGTAACATATAGGACTTGCCTAAAATAGGGTGCCTTGGTATAGCAGGCAGCTTTAAGTATATTTTGTTCAAACTATGCAACAAACACTCAATTTGAAATATGCGTGTTAATGTGTGTGTAATACTGTATGTGATATGTTTATAGGTAAAGGGTACCATGTTAACCATGGATAAAACAGGAGACTAACAGAGCAAACGTGATACTTGTATTGGCTAACTGAGCAGCTTCAGAGCCTAAGCTTTCATGAATACTTGGGTTTCTTCCTCAGGCATTTTATAGAATGAGAGCTGAATGCCTTTGACACTGCTTTATACACAGAGTTGACATTTAAGGTGGCAGTATGGAGTCAGAACAAGCTCATGTTAGTTGAAAGTACAGCTCTTGCTAACAACAGCAATGATTTAGTAATTGCTATGTCTTTATTATCAGATTTAATCTTCCAAAGTCACTGGTATTCTTCAGGCAGGGTGATGTCATATCCCCACAGAGCACATTTCAGTCCTGTGTCTGTGACACTCAGCTTTTCACAAACTATAATAGCAACAGCATCACCTGGCTGCAAATGACCTCCATTTTAATAAATGGAGGTCATTGGCAAGAAAAGTTGGATTTTATTTAATTATTTATTTATTTTTACCATATTGTCTAATTTTTTGCTTCCATTTTATTATGTTTTTAGTATATTTGAGAATCTCATCCTGGTATTTTATAGACTAATTTTGCATGTCGGAAAATCCTTGCCAGAATTTATGTACCTCATCAGATATCATCAACCACCCAGATAGCCATTGCTATGCAAAGTGATTAAGAAATCTGAAGCTTCCAAGCTTCCAAAGACAGACAGATAGTAATATTGATTGCTTTAAATCTTAGATAGATAGATAGATAGATAGATAGATAGATAGATAGATAGATAGATAGATAGATAGATAGAGAGTCATGAGACCCCAAAACATTATGGTACAGACAACAGGCTATATATAAGTGCTTAACTGAGATGTTGTGTCTTGATTCTGAACATGTAGCAAGCCAGGGCCGAGATACAAGATTTCCTTTCTGGCAAAGGTTTAATGACATGCTCACAAAGTCTACACTATACTTAAATTCATTTCAAGGCTTTGGATGAAATGATGACAGGGGCTAACGTTAAAAATTTAATTCTATCTTATTTGTACAATTCTTGCAAGTCACATTCGCGAATAGTAGCGAGAGATTTAATGATCGCATATTTTTATCTTATTTTGTTTCGGTCGATGGCAATTTTTTCTGTTAATGTCGACTTAGAGCTAAAAGTAATTTAGTAATTGATTCTAAGCACGGCAGCTCGCCAATGCCATTCTACGTTGAGAGTTATATCTTTGCTAATTTTATCCATCAGAATGAGATTACCATGCTAATCTATTCCTGCCTCAGTGTTTTGGTCATTTGGGACATGCTGATGTAAATTATGTTATTAAACACAATCCTTTTGGCCAGGGGAACTAGAAAATGAAGGAATGTAGGACAGGGAAAATGATTGCTCAGAAAAGAATTGTATTGACTTAAATAGTATGTTGCAAATGCTTTATTTTGCTGAAAACCTGCATCAAAATCTATTGTAATGCATTTTTATCATTACCCACATATCTTTTTCTTCTTCATCTGGCTTCAAACAATAGAATAAAAATTGTTCTGTATCCAGAATGGATTAAAAGCTTTTGGTAGAATTAGACTCCTTAAAATTATGACATTATTTCTGAGTTCTTAAAGGAATAAAAAAATCCTATATAATAATTCGCTAGGATGTCACGATGCAGTCATGTGCAGTAGAGACTGTCCGCGTTTGGGCAGTCTCTACTGCACATGATTGCATTGCGTGTGTGAGGTGATGCAAGACTGCATCGTGTGGAGCAGTGAGGTAGAGGCCTCTTAACCCTTTGAGTGCCAGAGGGGTACGCAATGCATTGCAAACATTACTTGGACTTTGGCCCGTGTACACACCGGTCTGGTCATTAAAGTGTAAAGTTATTTCAAAGTAAAGATGTAATTCAATAAACCAATTCTGGAGCAAACAACTGCACTTAGGGGAGAGATAAAAATCCTCAATTCTTTAAATGGGACTTTTAACCCCGTGAGTGCTAGATAGGTATTCAATACATTGGGAAGCAATGTGTTGGAAACTTCTCTGGCATTTAAGGGTTAAAAGTTCCATTTCAATCAATGGCAATTTAGGGAAATTGTATTTGTTCCCTATGGTGCAGTTGGTTAGCTCCAAAAACAGCACCTCTTTAACTTATTGAATTGCACCTCATTTGTGCTGTTTTAAAGGGATAGTAATACTTAAAATGTAAAAAAATATATGTTGTAGGGTTTATCCCCCTGAGTAAAACAAGAGTGCTCCCACTGCTAAAAGGTGTTTCATTCAAAAGTTATTAATTTTCAAAGTTGAATTTTTCAGGTGCAATATCACAGTGGCCTGAAATTGTACAGTGGCGCTGTCGCTACACGATCCTATGGACAGCTCTGGTCAGTTGACCATAAATCTCCATAGGATGGTGTAGCGACAGCACCACTGTACAATTTCAGGCCACTGTGATATTGCACCTGAAAAATTCAACTTTGAAAATCAATAACTTTTGAATGAAACACCTTTCAGCAGTGGGAGTAGTCTTGTTTTACTCAGGGGGATAAACCCTACAACATATTTTTTTTTACATTTTAAGTATTACTATCCCTTTAAAGCAGAATGGAGGAAACTAGTTTCCTTTCTACTTCCGGATCATGGGAAGGCTGAGATGCTGCAGGTTCTGATTGGTGGATGTGAAACATGCTTCTCCAAGATGATGAAAGACAGTACATACAACAGAATGTATGTCACATCCTAGCACGCTATGCAAACTTTCAGTAATGTATTTTTCAATGCAAAAATGTTCTTTTATAGAAAAGCAACATGTATGTTATCATTGTTTCTTTGACTATTTTGTGCTATAACCTAGATGTTTATTGTTGTGAAAAGTCCTTGCTGGGTATTATGTGCCAAATGAAGGAAACAAAAAAAAAGGTTTATCTACAGCAGGGGTAGTAAGTTTTTACCAGTTGTTGGGAGTACAACTCGGATCATCCCCAACCAGTCAATGGCTAGTTGGGAATGATAGGCATACCTGAGAACTTTCCTGATCTGTGCCAGAAACTCTGATTTTTAGAGTTAATTACTGCGCCACCAGGGGACAGCAGCCTACTTCTCACCTTGTTCCACCCACTTCCCTCCCACTCTAGTCAAACCCCACCTTTTCTATTCTTTATCCAACCCATCCAATTAAACTCCTGCCTACTTCGTGTTGAACTGAATACGACAATAAGATGCCCTTGACGATTATTGCCCTTAAAAATTGTGACTAACATTTATTTTAATTTGTCTTGAAAAAGACAGATTTTCAAAGAGGTAAAGACATTATTTACCACTTAACAACATACTACAGCTTTCCACTCCTGTCGGCTAATATTACTTTAAACCTTTGTGTATCAGAAGGGTAAAATGCTTTGGGCAACACTCTAGCATTCAAAGGGTTAAACTGTCTGCTCTATGTTTAGACCATTTTTATTTTGTCTGAAAAAAATTACGGAAATCAGACAGAAAAAGTGACGGCTAAACATAATTTTTTTTGTTTGTTGGAGATGGCAGAATTGAATGCAGAAAAAAGACGGTAATGTGTCCATTGTGTAATAACTTTTTTCAGGCTAATTACAGACACTTTCTGTTAGCTCAATTTTTTGAATATCACCCAAAATGTTTCAACTATTAGAATAAACTATCAGAATAAAACTACCACCAGCAGTGGAAAGCCCTACAATATATACTCTTTCATTAAAAAAAAGTGTGCTACTTCTTTAAAGGGATAGTAATGTTTCACAAAAACAGCAGCTCCAATTAACCTTAATAGTATTTGAGCCATGGAGAGTGTTATTTCAATACTGTCTGAGTTGTAATTCAAGAGTAATTAAATGATAAAGTATCCCCCTCTTGCCCCTTTTACCAAGTGTAACACTGCTCACATCTAGTTGCTTGACCAGACAGATAACAGCAGGGGACAATCTTCTGACTATGAGAACAATAAAAACCATGCCCCCTTTGACAGGTTTTTCAGCTTTTTTCCTTATCTTAATTGAAGATTGTCCCTCTCTGAGATCCATCTGGACACCATCTTTCTGCTGTGAAGTGAGCAGTGTTACATCAGTAAAAGGGGCGGGAGGGGGATACTTCATCATTCAATTACTCTTGAACTACAGCTCTGACAGTATTGCAATAACTCTCTCTAAGGCACAAATACTATGATGATTAATTAGATCTGCTTTTATTATGAAACATTACTATCCCTTTAAGTCTCACTACTATAGGCTGCAAAGGTGCTTTGATTTGAAGCACAGCCTTGTAATATATCTATTTTATATGGGGCCCAGTTTTAAAGAGATATCTGCATTGCATGGTCAGCTTACACTAATACTGCATTGCGTTAATATTGCATTATACTTATTTAGATGTGCCAATTCCTATCTATACATGGAATACAGCCAGTCATGGCACTCAATCATAGTAGATTAATATAAATTCCACTGAAGAAAAGTAACAGAAATTATGCTTTTTATGTTTTCTGTTGAAGACAAGTGAAGACCCCTGGTGTAGTTCTTTTGTACATAAAGCCTTAGGACTGTTTTATTTTCTTCAATATTCACTTATCATTGGTCCTAAATGGAAATAAATCTGTTTCACTGGCAATACACTCTTCAGACTAGTTCTTTGGAAGCAGAAGGCTTGCTTGTGCAAGGCTGTCTTCGTCCTGCTTTCCTACATACAATGAGACTGACATAATTCAATTTAGTTCTTCCTATCCTTTGTCACAGGCAGATGTCACTTTTACATCTGTTTTCTCTGTTCAAATGCTGTGTCTCCTTTAAACGCAGCAGATGTTCCTGTTTTTAAAAACCATACTAGAAAAATCAATCTATAGACCCAGTCTTTGTTGTGTGATAGAAAGAGTGTGTTTCATGTCTACTTCTTAACTGGACCGTGAGTTTGACTGGCCTGTCCCATTTACCTGAAGTAATCAAAATGGACAGGAAACTTATGAGTGAATTACATTCATTTACTTCTGAACAAGGCATTATCTTGTGCTAACAATAGATAAGTTGATTTAGAGAGGGATAAAGCATGGCACACTTTGGAGGTGTGGATCTCAGGCAACAGTAAGGAGATTTGCTTTCCTACCAGTTCATCTCTAGCTGAAGAAAGTCACTGTGGCTGAAATACTAAGTAACAGTGGTGCAATTGTGAGGCAAACCAACTGCACCATAGGGATCAGATAAATATTTTCACATATTTAAATGGGGCTTTAATCCCCTTGAAGGCTGGAAAGGTCGCCATGCTTTGCAATGTGATGGAGACTCTAGAGTTCAAGGGTTAAAAGCCTCATTTAAATAAATGACAATTTGGGGAATTTTTATTTTACCTGTGGTACAGTTGGTATACTATTTAGTTTTCTGCATACAACTCCAATTAAATAATGACTTTACAGAAAGGGTGATAGATAAATGGAATAGCCTCCCAGTAGAAATGACTGGGGCAAGGTTGATAGACAAATGGAATAGTCTCCCAGCAGACATGATTGGGGCAAAAATAGTAAATCAATGTAAGAATTCTTGGGACAGATATATGGCTATTCTAAAAATAAAATAAGACCAAGACAACTACTTAGATAAGAAATAAATAACCCATATAGTCTTCCCATTTCACTATCTAGTTAGCTCAAACTTATTTAATTCTTAGAATAAGCATATCTCATCAGTTCTACATTTATTTACTATTTTAGCATTGCACATTTCCACTGACAGATTCCATTTATCTATCAGGATTTTCTCAATATGGTCATATGCAGAAACCAGAACAGGAGCAGTTCTGCAGTACACCAACTGCATCATAGAGGGCAAATAAATATTCCCCAAATTCTAATTGGCTTAACTCAATAAGGACCAGAAGAAGGGAAGACAATTAACTGCATTCCTCTCAAGTGCTTTAAAGGGATAGTAATGTTTCATAATAAAAGCAGCTCTAATTAATCATCATAGTATTTGGACTTTGGAGAGTGTTATTTCAGTTCTGTCAGAGTTGTAGTTCAGGAGTAATTCAATGATAAAGTGTCCCCCTCCCTGCCCCTTTTACTGATGTCACACTGCTCAGCCAAAGCAGCAGGGTGTGTCCAGGTAGACTGCAGAGAGGGACAATCGTCAGTTAAGATAAGGGAAAAACCTGAAAAAGCTTGTCAAGGGGGGCAGGGCTTTCATTGTTTTCATATAAAGAAGATTGTCCCCTGCTGTTATCTGTCTGGTCTATGGACTGGATTCCACATCAGAGAAGAGATGACTTACACTAGGTAAAAGGGGCGGGAGGGGGAAACTTTGCTTGTGAATATCTCTCAAACCATAAAGGTTTGAGAGATAAGACTTATATCGTTCTTCATGTTTTTTAATGCCTACAAAATAAAATAAAGATAAAACGAAGTATTACTATCCCTTTAATGGTTAAATTGAGCTTTTAACCCCTTGAATGCTACAGAAGTGTCCAACTATTTGTAAAGCAGTCAATTGTTTAAAAGCTCCATTCAAATCAATGGGGATATTTAACTCCCTCCATAGGTGCAGCTGGTTTGTTCCAAAAGTGCTCATCTTTTTCATCCTGCATATGGCCCATAATGTGTTCTCTATAATAGGGAACAAATACAAAATTCTGTTGTTTAAAATGGGGATTTTAACTCCTTCAGTGCTAGAGAGGTCTCCAACACATTCTGCCAAGATTAAGGTAAGCCAGGGTCAATTATTAATAAGTGCTTGTGTTTCTTGAACAGAAATTTTTAAAGGTAGTTGAATTCATATATTCCATGCCCAGATGAACCATGCTGTATGTTAAATGTGTATTGTAAACTGTTTCAGGAAGGGGTGGGCAAGATGAGTCCATCCATTGTTGACTACAACTCCCATCATCCCCAGCCAGTTGGTAGGTGATGAACGGAATTGTAGTAAAAAACAGCTGGAGAGCCTCAGCTTGCTCCCCCCTTGTTTAAGTACATAAAGTATGAACAGCACTCACCCCAATACTAATAGTTGGGTGCAGGTGAGCCTCTAGGTTTATAATAGGCCTGGGGCTTAGGCCAGAAGACCACCGTATGGGGGCGCTCACGGAACCACCTCAAGAATAGTGTCCACTTCGATAATTATTAAAACTCCAAGTTTATTGAAAACAAATGTATAAAAGCATCAAACATGAAGATGCTCCAACATGGAGCTAGTGAACAGAGTAACACGTACGCCTAACTCTTTTCATGCAACATAGCGGCATTTAATCATAGGCTGAAAGTGCAGTGAAACTCCACAATATATAAAGACCAGAAGACAAAAATATTCACCAATGAACAAACTTTACAACACATACCAAATCATATTGTGCTTACGGTAAGATGATACACCTGTGTATTCGCGCCGAAACATCCAGTGTTGATCTACTATCCACAGGGGTCACCAAAGGACACTGCGCGTACTACCAGTGTGTATCAAGTTCCGTTGCCCCGGTAACCATAATCATTCACACTCTTGTGTGTTATGATTATAGATCCCTATAGGGGCAGTAAACCCCAACAAATATATGCAAACAAATACTATAACGATCTCAATAATGGATATAACAATAGATCTTTACATTATAAGTATAACATCTATACTATTTTTGTGTATCTAATAAGTGACTCACCTGCACCTTTGGGTATCATGTTGCAGGGCCCGCCCCCATGTCATAGAGATGATTCTTAATAGCTTTGGACTCCCCATCACATCTTACTTGAGATTGGTTGATGAAGCACTAAAAACCCAACCCACAAGGAGTATGAGTTCATTAGTTATTATTTTCTGGGGAGGGAAGACATTACTTCTCCAGTCAGTCCTGGATGTCTATGGAGAGGACATGACAGTTGCTAGCAGCAACACAGTACACAAACTCTGCTCACTGCACATGGTAATATTAACCCTTTACCCCTTCGAGTGCACTGAAATGCGTTGGATACCTCTCTGGCACTCGAAGGGGTAAAGACCAGAGGAGTGTGCAATGCATTTACTCACTCTTGCACTCTGCCTGCTTCCATCTGACAACACTGCCAGCAACTGGATGGACATGACATCCAGGACTGAATGAAGATGTTATCTCTTGAAAAAAGACACAAGGACATAATTCATGAAGGCCATTAGGATTTTCTGGCCATAGCAAGATACGTGTATGTGGGGATTATTATCAGGAAGTGATATTCTCTTTCCAAAAAAGTCTGGAGCTACTGCTCTAGATCAGTCACCTGTAGCGCTGTACCAGTTGATTGACTACCTCCTGTCATCCTGCACTGTACATACAGCCTGTGGATGATGGGAGTTACAGTCCAACAGCAACTGGCAATATCTACTGGATAAACTAGGCAGAGAGAATAATTTTTGCTCCTGTGATAGAGCCTACCTCCCACTTCCCTCTAACATGTCAGCATAACACAGCAGATAAGTCAGCACTAAATAACTGATACAATGCAGAACAAGCAGAGCACTGAGTTAGATGAAATATTCCTAGACTCACATTGATTTGACAGGGAATAAGTGTCGAATCAGCAAAGGGTTCAGCTGCACAGTGTAATTAGGTCTCGTGTTTATGTAGGTCTCTAGGCAGAAAGTAAAACAACACCAGTTCTGGAGCATACCACCTGTGCCATTGGGGACAAATAAACATTCCTCAAAGCCCCATATTCAGCTTTTTATGCCTTTAATGCTCTCTAGCATTTAATCGGTTAAAAGCCCTATTTAACTGAATGGGGATATATATTTCTTCCCCATGCACTGTAGCTTTTCTTGAGAACGGCTTCCAGGGCCTGATTTCCCAATAGGCAGAGTAGGCAACTGCCTAGAGCTCCAAATTTTGAGAGGCTCCTCAGCTGTGCTGGCCACACCCACATTCTGAATTGTGGGTGTGTCAGTTGCAATCTCAGTGTCTCTGCACCAGTTTATATCACTTTACAGGCAATTGTTTAACTTCTTGGATCTCAGCAAGATCTCCAATGTGAGATCTCTCTAGCAACCTTGTGGGGTCATGTGAGGACAGTGAGGAGCTGAGGTGTGGCCAAGGGCAGAACTAAGGGCACCTATAGTGCTTTGCCTGTGGTTGCCTGGCATTTAAATCTGCATAAGGCCCATAGACCAAAGTGCAGAGCATATTTTGTTTTGTACATAAAGTAGTTTGAAGCGCCTATGTTTATTTTCCTTTAACCCCTTAACGACCAGCAGTCGCGGGGTGAGTGGTCCTTTAAGTACCAGATAGAGAATTTCGGCGTGCCGCCCCACGTGACTGATCACGTGGTGCGGCACGCCGAACTGAGGGACTGAAAGCGATTGCTCCGGTCTTGGAGCGATCAAATTCAGTCCCCGGTATTACTCACCGCGTTCCTGCAGGAGCGCGGTGAGTAATAGTACGTGATGTACCAGGACCGTCACTGGTCCTTAAGTACCGGACCAGCGTGACAGTCCGGGTACGTCACCGGACTCTAAGGGGTTAAGATATAACGAGGGTCATGTACAGCATAACTCATAATATGGATGTCAAAGTGAGCTCCTGTAATGTGCATGTACAGTAATACATAACACAGCCAATACAGACAGACAACCTAAAGGAGCAATTCAGTAAGGTAAAGATGAACTATTCTGGAGTAAACCAATGATTTAAATGGAGCTTTTAATCTCTTGTATACTAGAGAGGTCTCCAACATGTTGCCATACCTGGGAACTTGCCGTATCTGCCCCTGAGACTCTGATTTTTGCAATGGATTACCTGTTCTTCAGAAACAGACACTGTTTTTCCATTGGTGGGGAGTTTCATAAGAAACTCTGCTCACTTATATACCTTACCAACCTGTTCTTCCCATTCCCTGCCCTCTTCTCCTCCTTCCCCTCCTAATTCCTCCCACTTCCTGTCCACTTATGTGACACATTCATTAAGCTCCACCTTCACTCATTAGTAAGCCCCGACCCTTTTTCTGATGAAAATCATGTCATTTATGTCCCCCAACGGCACCACAGGGGTCTCAAAGACCCAGTACCCTGGTATGTGTATTGCTTGGCAATGCACTGGAGACCTCTTTAGCAATCAAGGGGTTAAAGTTCCAATTAATTAAATGGAAATTTGGCAGTTTTTAATTGTTCCCTATGGTGCAGTTGATTTGCTCCAAAATTGCACCTCTCTTATTGAATAACTCGTCTGGGCCCGCCATTAATTTAGGCATCCCTGGAACACAAGTAAAAAAATATGCGTTTTGTATCAAGTTTACCTGAGCAAAACTCATACACAGGCTGTACCTGGGAGAAGAAATGTTGGCAGGCCCTCACACCCATATTTCCTAACCCTAGGAGCACACAGAGGATAGTGGCCATTTTGACACACACATAGAGTTATGCATAGGTGGACAGAGCATCTGGATGCCTAGAAATTGCACTTTGCACCTCATGATTTGTAGATGCCCCTGAGTTTCTTTGTCTGCTTGCTTGGAGGAACTTAGTTTAGTTAATCACATGAGATACTCCTTCCATCTGAAAAGAAAACAGCAGTCTGTTAAAGCCTTATGGCACAACTTCCAGTATGGAGTGCAGTTTATATGGAAGATCCAGACAATGAGGCTGATGCACTATGAGGAAGTGGAGCAATTATTGGGCAAACTAGTGCAAAATTTAAATGGGACCTCTAACCACCGGAATTCTAGGGAAGTTTTCAATGCATTCTTGTGCAGTGTATTAAAACCTATCAAGAATTCAAGTGATTAAAACATTTAAAGGGACAGTAATGCTTAATATGGAGCAAAAATATATTGTTATCCTGCTGCATAAAACATGACTATTCGCACTTCTGAGAGATGTTTTATGCAAAATTTATTGTAACGAAACTTGTATTATTGGGTGTAGTACTTCTATTGCCATACATTTTATGGTGGTGCTATTACTACAGCTGTCTATGGACAGCTCTGGCCAAGTGACCATAAACTTCCATAGAATGCTGTAGCAACAGCATTACTGTAAAATATCAGGCCATGGATGTAATACACCCAAAAAATACAACCTTGAACTGCAATAATGTTTGAATAAAACATCGCTTGGCAGTCGGAGTAAAACAATGCAACATATAACATTTCAATATTAAGTGTCACTATCCCTGTGTAACTATTTTGCCACAGAATTGCTCTTGTTCTTAGTATATTGACCTATTGTATATTTTAATCATATTAAGCCAGAAAGCAGCATTCAAAAATATAGAACTTTATGCACAATTTCACAGCAATAAAACCATTTAGGTGCTCTTTCCATCATGTAGTATTAGCTCTTAATTAAGTAAATAACATTAGATGATAACAAGCTAGTTATTAACAAATAAAATAAAGTCAGAATGTTATTTTGGCAAAAAAGTGAAAAGAAAATGCACAGTATATAAAAGTGACAGGAGTGATTTGGCACCTGGATATCAATGAAGTGAAACTCCTGTCAAATGATTTTACATAATAGCTCTAACAAGGTTATAAATTAATGTCCGAAATAAAACATGCCCCTGTGTACTTGAACACCTCTTGTCTTGTATTACAGTTCAATGCAACTGAGTGGTTTTGTTGTTCAAAAACAAACTGCAGTGATGGGATTAACCTTATGAATGCCAGTGGTGTGTTACTCATATTGTTTTGTAATGCATTGGACACCTCTCTGTGTCTTTTACCATTTAAAGGGATAGTAATGATTCACACTAAAAGCAGCTCCAATTAATCTTCATAGTATTTGAGCCATGGAGAGTGTTATTTCAGTTCTGTCAGAGTTGTTGTTCAAGAGTAATTGAATGATAAAGTATCCCCCGACCCCTTTTACTGATGTAACACTGTTCACGTCAGAGCAGCAAGATTGTCCAAATGGATTGCAGAGAGGGACAATCTTCAGTGAGCATAAGGAAAAACCTGACAAACCTGTCAAGGGAGGCAGGGTTTTCCGTATGTTCACAGTAAGAAGTTTGTCCCTTGCTGCAAGCTGTCCGGTCAAGTGACCAGATTCCACATCTGAGGGGAGGCGGCTTACACTAGGTAAAAGAGACGGGAGAGGGATACTTTATCTTTCAATTACTCTTGAACTACAACTCTGACAGTACTGAAATAACATTCTCCACGGCTCAAATACTATGACAATTTATTGAAGCTGCAGTTTTTGTGAAATATTACTATCCCTTTAAGGACCAGGGAGGTGTGGAATGTATCTGCAATGCATTACACACCCCTATGGACCTTAAAGGGTTTAGATGGATTCACACTTCAGATAGAACCAAAAACATGTGGGAAGCAACCACATGGAACATAGAACAGTGGGCAGTGGAAGGTAAGAATTCTGTATCTTGGTCCTAGTTGCTATTGTATGTGTCTCCTTTTGTATCTAAATACTCAATGCACCTTCTTCTATTAATGCATGTTTTCACATTTTTGGGTTGCAATTTAAGTAAGATAAACAAAGGTTCAGGATGGGCACTGGATTTATATTTTAACAAGTTATTATTTTCATCAAAAGAAGATGGGTTTGTGGGAGATGGGAAAGTCCAAGAAGGCATTTAAGTTTAACAAGGCCAATTCTCTCAACAGCACTGAATTGTGAGACTGACCAAATTATTTGATTGAGTAAGGATGTCTGGGATATAGACCCATAATTAAATTCATATAGGAAAGCTATATTCTTAAAGGAACAGAAACACATAAAAATTAACTGGGATTATATGCACTTAAAGAAGTAGCAAACGTTTTGCATGAGAACCTATGTGTTATAGAGCTTTTACTGCTTTGTAAAACAAGGGTACCTTCTCTGCTGGTACTTGTTTTATTCAAAAGTTGTAACAGTTCACACTGTCAAAAAGGGAGTAAAAGCTTCAATACTTCCTGAACGTTCAAACTAACAGGAAATTATAAAGTTGTTACTATAACATTCTTTGGATAAATGGGGGGAGATGCACTAAGGGGTGATAAAGAGGTGATAAAGTGGAGATGACTTCTCCAGTGATAACACTTCTCCAATTCCTATGTTATTCTATGGAGCCTATGCACCAAGATCTCTCACACCTGAAAAATCTTAGTGCATAGGCTCCATAGAATAACATAGGAATTGGAGAAGTGATATCACTGGAGAAATCACCTCCACTATATCACCTCTTTATCACTCCTTAGTGTATAACTTCCCCCATCCTGTTGTCAGTAACTCACCTCACTCACAGAATTCAACAGATTAACTATCTGAAATCTGGCCACTAGAGGGCATTGATAATGCAAAAAAAGAAAACATTTTAAACTGTGATAACTCTGGAAAGAAGCATATCCCAGCAACGGGAGTAGACTTGTACTCAGCAGGGAAAATCCTACAATATATGTATGTTTGTTCTTGCTAAAAAAAATTGCAAAAGCAATGCGTTCCATGCACCTTTGGCATTCAAAGGGTTATATTACATTTTTAAAGCCAGGGAGGTCTCCAACACTTTGCAAAAGCAACATACTTAGAGATCCTCCCAGCAATTACACCCTGTTCTCCCTTATCTTCAATCATCTCCCTCTTCCTCATTTCCCCCAACCTCATCTCCCTCATCTTCCTCTCCCTTCTTTTCCCCCCACATCTTCCTTCATCTCCCTTCATCGCAGCCATTTACCCCTCCCTCATCTTCCCATCCCTCATCTTCCTCCCTTCTTCTCCCTCATCTCCCCCTCTCTCATCTCTCTCCTTTCACCTCCCTCTTCCTCATCTTCCTCTCTCTCCCTCTACCTGATAGCATAGGGATCCAGTCAGCAGGCTTGCAGAAGTATTGCCTGGTGAGTAACACATATGAATTCACCAACTGCCTCATTGGTTATGTTCCGCATTGTTTTTAGGTCCTTTCTACATCTTCTATCAATGGGTAGTCTCAAACAGAACATTGTGCAGAAATGACCCATCACATCCAGTTTCAGTCTGCGCATTGATAGAAGGTCCTGAAAGACTTAAAGACATTGTGGGACATAAGCAAAGAGGAAGGCTGTGAATAAAAATGTGTGACCCATTAGACTGCACTTCAACAAGGCTGACACTTGGATTCCTATTCTATCAGGTAGGAGGAGAGAGATGTACTGGGCTGTCCACTAGATTGTATCTTCAACAAATAAAATGTGCATCCCCAGCATAGGGCAACCTGAATACAACGTCAAGCAAAAATGCATGAAAAACCTTGCCTTATACTCTAGCAAATACAGAATTTACATATCTCACATTCAAACATCATTATACTCAAAATTTCCAACAAATGATGTAGTGGGGTAGGACAGAAGCTTACCATATGGACAAGTATCAGTTGCATGACCAATTGTTACTGCTAATAAAGGTCCTTTCTTAACCTCCATGAGAGTTCTTAAGACCCTGAACCCGGGCTTTTCTGGAGCAGGTCTACAATCAGGCACTCATGTGGAATCCTGGGATTCGCTGCAGGAATGAGACAAACATTACTAATCTAACCATTTTATGACTTCATTTCCTGCTCCCCAAAACTAATAGGCTCTCTATAGAAGTATCCCATATACCACTATTAATGGATTCCCAATTTCCCTGCCTCTCACATATAACACATCTTTTTTCACATGAAAATATATTTTCTGTGGAGTTAATGTATCAGAGAAATCAATACTCTCTTAGTTAGTTTACCAGTACACTTAACAACAAAGCATAAAAAAATCAATGGCCTTGAAGGAAAAAAAAACATTGCCTGGAAGAGAAAGGTATGCTTGTTACACACCAAGGGCACTTTCATATATTATGAGGTATGTGTCATAGGTTAATGTACAGGCATATCTCCAACACGTTGCCACTCCACTCCTGTTTCATCATGAAGTTACAGTACATTTTTAGACTTCATTACAACTAGCGGAAAATTATCACAAGAATTTTCCTTTATAATAGATATTTTTCCCGTTATATATACTTTAAGCAGTAACAGTAATATAGTCTGTAAAAGTTATGTAATTAGTACAAGGTATCCTAAAATATAGACTTTAAAAATATACATTTAAGAGGATAAAAGTGTGTTAATTGACATAATCTGTTGTTGCAGAATTAAAAGACAGATGTGACCAGGGCACTTTTTACTATATACAGGAAATGTAAATCTTAGTTTGTGATCATTACTTCTGTATAGCATCATCAAACAGTACAATACATTTGTATCTATGCCTTGGAATGTAAGTGTTCTGTTGAGGCACAGACAGCTCTGCTGGGATCTTGGAAAGATGCAAGTCAAGTGTAGCCCAAGTTAATATACAATTTTCAAGCTAAGGAAATCCCCATTTTAGTGAATTGCTTGATTGCTCTTTATCAACTTTTACATCAACAAGCCTGCAATTACATTCCATCATGAGAATGAGCAGCTAATATATGTGCTCAGAAGAACTAGTCACTTCTCTAAATGGAGTGGAGAAGACTTAGTATCATAATGGGAAATTTTCTAACACTGATGTGATAAGAGTTTTAGAAACTCAGGCTAGTACTGTAGGTGACCCTTCCCTTCTAATAATGATGCAGGGCATCCTGAATTACTTACCTTGGGTTATGCTCACATGGGTAACTGCTATGTAGCTCTTACATTTTTTTCTTACATTCTTACTTCATTTTATTTGTGATTTATAAAAGTTGCCACACAAAATCACACAAGTTACCTAATTGTTGCATTTTTCTTCTGCATTCCAAAAAGTGTGTTAAAGTCAGCAATGTGAACTTAACCTTAATCATGATGTTGACCATTCATAAAGTATAAGGAGTCTGACACAAAGTAGTATCACATTGACCCTCCTTTCTTCTCCTAGACAAATTATCCTTCTCTTCACTCTTATTTGGAAAACAATGGTTAAAAGCCAAGGATCACAATCTTGTCAGTACTGGTTCTTCAAGGTAAAGCAAAATATATCATAATGGCAATGTTTTAAGCATAGGAACTGAGATATTCATGCAAGAAAGAGGGGCACAGTATTATGAAAGTCTTTTTTCACAAACATTACTACGTTAGTATTGGTAAAAGGTGGTAGCGTGTCAGCCGTGGATAAAGCAGGAGACTAGTTGAGTGAAAGTGATACCTTTATTGACTCATTGAATAGTTTTAAATTGCAAGCTTTCAAGACCACTTTGGTCTCATTGGCAGGGATGTTCAACATGTCCTCTAAACAGTGCAACAGAAAATGTCACATCTCCATGCTTATAAAAGCAATGTTAAATCCATGTGCAAATATATATCACAGGTAAGGTGCCCATACCCCATTTCCACCAAAACCATAATGACAAGGACATATTCGCCTACAGAATAAATAATGATGTCTAGCTCATCATGTTTTTGAAATGACAAACCACAGGATTAAATATAGGTGACAATTTTTAAAAAAGTGAAAGAATTTGCATGGTTAGCTTCTAACATAAAATGTACACCTGTGGGGGAACATTTTTGCAAAAATTGACAAAGTATTAAAGGGGAACATTCACATAAAAAATATTTGGGCATGGGCTTTAATCAGTAAAACTAGATGAGCGTTTTTTTTTTGTTTTGTTTTTTATTTCATTCACCTACTATTGGAGATATGAACACTTAAAATCGGGCATTTCCGCATTATACAGCACCCTGCATGTGCGGCACAATGCTGCAGGACTTCCCACCTCCCTCCCAGCTGCCCCAGGAAGCTCTTTCACGCTTCTCTTTGTGGTGGCATTTATGTGGGCTAATGTTACAGCAAGCTCCATTTACCATGCTATGCTACTCCGTTTATCCAACACTCATCTAGTTTTACTGATTAAAGGCCATGCCCCAAAGTTTTTTTAATGTGAATGTTTCCCTTTAAAGATCTGTTGGTCACTGTACAGACACTGAAAGACAAAAAGATCTGGGAATATAAACTAATGACCAAGTTTGATACTCTGAACTGTGGCCTGAACAGTGTCAATGAATTTATGTCATGTTATTCCACACAATAAACAGACTACCCACAGATGCAATATACTTTTTCATTTGTGCTTGTAAATTACAAACTCCTCAAACCACATTCACCAATACTGAAGCAATTAACACTTCAATAAGTTGAGACTTCTTATATCAGTTGGCCACATTTCTTATTGGGAGGTGGAATTTATTGCAGATTATAAAATCTGCCCCTAGTCAAGTCTAAGGAGTAAGGCACCTTTCACATTAGTGACGTTGTTGTAGAAATAGAAAATTGTGAAAAAAAAACTCTTGAGTTGGGAATCATTGTATCCTATGGGGAATGTCACACTAGTAATAAGTGGTGAAATTGTTGCAGAAGGAGGCAGCACGTTGCAACTTTCCTTAAATCCTATATAATAATTTGCTAAAACGTGTGTAACAACACAGTCATGCACAGTAGAGACTGCCTGTGACGAGCCTGATACAGAACAGGGCACTCCGAAAGAGCGTACAGCTCTGTGCCAGCCGCAGCGCGGGCAGTCTTTACTAAGCATGACTGCACCGTGACCGGCTGGCACTGTATCAGCCGTGGCGTGGGCAGTCTCTATTGTGTGTGACTGCCCTGCGACCGGCTGGCAGTGGCACTGTGGCCTGTAACAGGCTCTTCAACTAGAAGAGTGATAATGAGCTACAAATTTTTAGTATTGATTTCAGCAGAATTGTTTTGAAATAACATTGAAATTACAAAATTGCTGCACATAGCTGAATTTTCCCTACTGTTTTATTACTTTTGTTTATGATGTGAAAATGGGATGCATGGGAAAACCTTGCTTCAGTGTAGCACTAAACACGCACTGATATTTTCAGTTGCTACAGTGTTGCTCCTGTGAAAGAATCCTGATTTAGGGAGAGGCTGGTGATAAGACTGTCACCTGCAATGGAATCCAAAGTAATCAAGATTTTTTATTTCCCACGATCATGAGTATGTGATAATTATCTGCTCTACAATCTTTGTCATGTTTTGTACTTTTTGTAGGTATGTCTATATACTGTATGTATATATTTTATATATATATAATTCAGCTCTCATTCTGTAACAAACCTGATGAAGAGATCTGAGTGGACTGAAAGCTTGCACCCAGCCAACAAAGGTATCACTTTAACTCTACCAGGTTCCTACTTTAATATGGTAACAGATCTGCCAAAAGGAAACACCTTCTGCATGAAAAACAATTATTATTTATCATCATTTTAACACAGGAAATTGAAATGAACCCCGCTCTCTTTTTGTTCCAAAGACATGGGGCCAGTTTACCTGTACAACACTAGCTGTTTCTGCAGCTCAGTATCTATGGATTTGTTCTGTTATGTGCCTTGTGTGCTGCACCTCCATGCTACAGAACAGGATTGCAGTTTGTCTGCGCTATTCATCAATTTGCACTAAAAGGTCTCATTAGCACATTAGAGGTTTAAGCAAAAAGAGAAAGGTGTAATTCTAGGGCAAACCATTTCTTCTGTTGGGGGAGGAAATTATTTCAATTTATGTAAATGTGGTTTTTATTTTCTTGAAGGTTAGTCGGTTCTCCAGCGCATGGAGAAGTGATGTGATGGAGATCCCTCAAGTAGTCAAGCAGTTAAAGGGTTAGTAATGTCCAATTATAATAGTATCCTGTGTTGTAGATTTAAAAAAAATAAATTATGTGGAGCAAATCCCATCTCTCAAACCTTTATGGTCTGAGAGATATTCACTGCTAAATTTCCGCTGTCCTACTGTTCCCCTCTGCACAGGGGTCTTTTAGACGTTCTGCATAACTTCAGCACTCACGTTGGGTATTACTCTGTTTGATCCTGAAGTCATTGGAGATGGTTTGGCTGTTTTGTGGTAAATTAACCTCTTCCCTGCTAGTTTCCCTGGTTATGGGCTTATTTTTTAGGTTTTCCCTTAAGGATCATCCATTTTTATTTATCCCTACATGTTCCCTTGGGTATTTGGGTATTTCTAATCACTTTATTCCTTCAAGTGCCAGAGAGCTACACAGCACATTGCAAAGCAATGTGTTTCGTACCCCTTTGGCACTCAGAGGGTTAAAAAAAATGTGTATTTTTGTTTGTATACTGCTCCTTTAAGGCCTGTTTCTCACGTGGCTGCTCCATTGATTTCTATGGGACAAACCTCTTTGGGACATATCTCTACAACTGTTTCACTTACAGAGTTGAGAGAGGGCTCATTCGTCTTGTCTCCCCTTGCCCTACGGTCTGGTTCACATCCCAAGTTTCTTGAAAGTACCTGGGCCTCCATGACTTCAGGTTCTGCTGTTGCTAGGCAGCAAAAAAAAAAGGGAGGGAAAAGGGAGGGGATACTTTATCATTCAATTTCTCTTGAACTACAACTCTGACAGTACTGAAATAACACTCTCCATGGCCCAAATATTATGACGATTAATCAGAGCTGCTTTGATTGTGAAACATTACTATCCTTTTAATACCTAGTTTTGGGTTAGTTTGTCCTGCCACAATTGTTTAACCTTTTGGATGCTCACCAATTTATAGTAAAATAGATCGGTTTAACCCTCTGTGTGACAGAGAGGTATCCAATGCATTGTGTTGAAATGCAATGGATACCTCTGTAGCACTCAAAGAGTTAATTAGGATTTCAGCACGTAGAGCTGCAGATTAAACCCACATTTGGCTCAGTTCGTCCTGCCACAATTGCATCTCCAATTGATTGCAAAATGATGTGTTATTATTATTCTTTATTTATATAGCTCTGAATATTGTGCTGTTAATGTTTCTTAGAGAGTTAAGTAGACTTGTGCACATCTGCCAGCAACTGTCATGTTTCTCCTCCATGTGCATGACATCAAGGACAGACTGGAGATATTATCTATTGAACAAAGGCACAAGGGTAGTGTTAACTCTTTGAGTGTCAGGGGTTATGCAACGTACCCATCTGGCACTCAAAGGGTTAATAAGGACCATTCTGATTTCCTCACTATAGTAAGATAAGTCAGGGTTAGTATTAGAAAGTGTCGGTTCTCCTTTAAACCATCACTAAATTGATTCACAACAGCTCTGCACATTTCATAAACTTAACTAATGTAACTATGGCCGGGTTATTGCTAGTTCTTAATTAACTTGGACACCACATGGGAGATCAGAAGTGCTGATTAAAACCTAGGTAGAAATGACAGATCATGTGCACATCTAGGGTTAATACTAAATTCCTCTGCGTGTCATTGTGTTTTTCCTTGCAGTTAACCAGTCTGGTAGAAGTAAGACATTATGTGCACACTGACAAGAGTTTTCTGCTGAATTGCTGCTCCAACACAATAGGATTTTGTTTGCTTGTCTCCTGACATCTCCCTGAATTTCAAGGGGGATAGAATTCTCCTGAATTGCAAAGAATAGAGAAACCGCCTGGAAGCAGATGGAGAGGGCTCTGTCTTATTGCTCTATAATGAAATAGAGGCCTTTCTAGCATCCAAGAGCGTCAACCATTTCTCTTATTAAATTCATATTTCATGTAATATTTCTTGCATGTGGAATAAAGATGTCTTTACACACTTATATATGCAACTATTTTTTTCCATGTACAAAACAATGTATTACTTTAGATACACTAGGCTACATGAATATTACTATTTACAGGAAGGTCTTTTTGCTGTGTTGCTACTGAGCAATGATAAAATGATAAAGTAATGAGTATCTCTATGTGCAAATCTTAAAATCTTGGATATTATTCCTATATCTTCTCCCAGTCTAAAATACGTAAAAATAACTGCTTCTTTGTATCTAAAAAAATATGTAAATCTATATACTTTTTCAGTATGTATGTTTGTATGTTTATATGTGTGTGTATATATATATATATATATATATATATATATATATATATATAAAATATATACAGGGCTCAAAATTTGAAGCCCTGTATGAAAGCGAGCATACAAACAAGTTGCCTGTATGCTCCAACAGCAGGCAGGCAGTGTTCACGCTACCCCACCTTTGGCAGTATGGGAGAAGTTGGAGTCTGTCACCGAGTAGCACTTCAGCACCTGACACACGCCGCAGCCTGAGAACAACCAGCAAGTTAGCTGTGTGCCGGATCCCACTGTTGCGTCCTAACAGATACATTATATTATATTTATAGAATAGTCTATGTTTGACCCTAAAGTTGGGTTTGTGTGAACCAATAGAGGTGCAGGTACTGACCTATGGATAGACTACTTGGTGCTGTGTTTATCAAGGAAAGGAGCAACACCTGCTACCTGAGCAGGTTACATCACCAGATCGCTTCAGTATACCTGGAAATAGAGAGAAAGATCTTATAAGGACTTCACAAGTACCCGCTCATAAGCTGGGGGGAACAAAGATACCTGCCCGTGTAAAAGGAGTGGAGGGGGAAAAGTCGAGAGGATCATAAACCCGGCAAGTACACAAATTTGATACCGGGAAATCCGCTACCTGCTCGCGCCCTGACAGTGAGTCCACAACAGAAGGGTTTGAAGTGTACACTGTTTCTATTGAATTAACCATATACTGCCCTTACCTTCATCTGCTTAATCATTGCATACAACAAAGGAACTGGCTTCAGAAGTAATTTACAACAGATATCCAGCTGCATGTTATCCTTCCCTTTATTCTCAGTCTGAAGATAAATCTCACTTCTTTGCTTATTTTGAGATTCTTTTGGGACTTTTTATTGCTGTTTAGATATTATTGTTTAGATATTTCTGGTATATTTGCATTTAATATTGTATATTTATTATGTGTAGTTTATAACTATTTTTTATAATTTTTATTGTTTAGAATAAATATATTTAGCTTATATTTTTGTGCCATTTATATTTTATATATATTTTTTATTTATATTATTAGTTTTAAGAGCTTATTTCCTTTCTTTGTTTGTTTATCAGATGATGGATTATTCATACAACATAGTAGCTTAGTAGCTTATTGCTGCAGGCTTCTGACAGGCCTGAGTATAGTACAGCACTAGATGCATAATTTACTTAACCCATTGAGTGCCAGAGGGGTATTGTATACCCCTTTGGCACTTAAAGAGATAATAGAAAGAGTAGTGCCAATGTATTGGTTTGATCTTTTACAGTGGTGCTATTTTTTAGACCATCCTGTGGTCTTTAAAAGGTTAAGCATTGTGTTGCTTACTATGGCCTATGTGTGTAAAGACAAAGTGTGGCAAATCAACTGTGTCACGTTTATTAAGAGTTTTAGCAGGTAAACCAAATATTTTAACTGGCGAGGATATAGGAGGGGTTAAAGGTGGGGATATGGGTGGGGCTAGGCGTGGAAACTGATGGTGAGTAACTTTTCAGGCCTGGCTAGTAGCTCAGGACGTGAAATTTTGATCTCTAA
Organism: Rhinophrynus dorsalis; assembly: GCA_037306005.1. Taxonomy (NCBI): domain Eukaryota; kingdom Metazoa; phylum Chordata; class Amphibia; order Anura; family Rhinophrynidae; genus Rhinophrynus; species Rhinophrynus dorsalis. The sequence continues at coordinate 90,423,381 of CM074718.1, read as the reverse complement.
TATATATATATGTATGTATATATATATATATATATATATATATATATATAGTTTCTCTATTTGTGTAATATGTAACTTTTTACTGTAAACTCTACAAGACATACTTGAAAATGTGAGAAACCTCAATGTATTCTTCCTGGTAAAACATTTTCTAAAAAAATAAAAACAAAGGTGCACATCTGCACAATATAATATGCACAAACACACACACACACACACACACACACACACACACACATATAGATAGATAGATAGATAGATAGATAGATAGATAGATAGAGAGAGAGAGAGAGAGAGAGGGAGGGAGAGGAGAGAGAGCAGTGAGACAGAGAAAGAAAGAAAAGAAAGAATGAAAGAAAAAAAAGGAAAGAAAGAAAAAGAAAGAAAGAAAGAAAGAAAGAAAGAAAGAAAGAAAGAAAAAGAAAGAAAGAAAAAGGCAAATGTACTAACCCATGGGAGAGGACTTTTCAGGAGCACCTGGAAATTCATAGTCTCAAAACAATTCACACAACAAAATGGCTACTTTGCTCCATCTGAACCTGATCTAGAAATCTGGATCAAGGGTTGGGAAATATGGAGGGTGCTCTTTATCCAAGTACTATTTCATTGCAAAATAACAAGGGATAAAAACATTATTTTTCTTTATTCCATCTCCATGAATGTCAGAAATAAAAGGTACAATTATATGGTTGCTCCAGGGGGTCATATTGTATGCCTGCATCTAAGAGCTCAACTGTGTTCATTCCCAGGGCCGGTGGTAGCATAAGGCTGTTTAGGCAGCCTCCTTAGGGCGCCGCAGCTGAGGGGGTGCCAAAACGGGGGCAGCTGCAATTTTTTTTTTTTTACTATTTTTTTTTTTCATTTATTTATTTTCTACATATATTCTAGTTGAAGAGCCTGTTACACGGGCCACAGTGCCACCGCCAGCCGGTCACGGGGCAGTCATGCGCAGTAGAGACTGCCCGCGCCACGGCTGATACAGAGCTGGACGCTCCTTCAGAGCATCCAGCTCTGTATCAGCTGTGGCGCAGGCAGTCTCTACTGCGCATGACTTCAGCACGTGCAGCAGTCTGTACTGTGCATAACTTTGTCGTTACACACGTTTTAGCGAATTATTATATAGGATCTGCCACGAGCGCAGAGCGCTGCTTTACGCTACCAAGCACTCCCTTGCGGCGTCTAGCCTGGCAGCTTCGTTCTTGGCAGAAGTCCATTCCAGTCAGACACAATGATCGGATGTGGCCAGTGACGTCAGACGCACGCACTGCATCTGTACTAGAAGAGGCAGTGTGGAGCCAGTGATTCCACACTGAAATAAAGAGCAAAACAGGGCTCCACTATCACTATCTACAGAAAGATTTATTTTTTTTAATGGCGGTAAGGGGAGGGGGCATCATTGTAAGTTCTATCAAGCAAACTGCAAAAAATAAGAAAAAAAATATTTGAAGTATTGTGAATTGTTTTTTTACATCTTGTGGGTTCCTTCCATATTTTAAAGTTTGTAAATTACAAATGTCATTTGTGTGTAATTTCCTATGTGTGGCACAAAGAAAATATTTTGTTCTGCTGTGATCTAATAATTCTGTTTTAAGTTACATATAAAAGGAAAAAAAGCCATCTTAAAATAATATCCTTTTTTATTTTTACATTTCTTGTCATATTAGAATATACACAGGGATAGTATTGTTGAATATGGAAAAAATATATATTGCAGGATTTATCCTGCTGAGTAAAACAAAAGTGCTCCCTCAGTTGAGAGAAATTTTATTCAAAAGTTATTGTAGGGGATTGTGGCCGCGTCGGAGGAGGTTGGGGGATTGGCGGTGGGGGGAGGGCAGGGTTTTGGGGGTGGCATCAAAATGCACCTTTGCCTGTGTAGACTGAGGGCCGGTGCAAGGATTTTTGTCTACACAGGCAAATGAGCGTTTTGATGCCCCCCCAACCCCTGTCCCTCCCCGCCACCAATCCCCCCACCCCCCTCCAACCCCAAAAAGAGCACATTTTAGATACAATAACTTTTGAATAACATTTCTCTCAACTGAGGGAGCAATTTTGTTTTACTCAGCAGGATAAATCCTGCAATATATATTTTTTCCATATTCAAGGATACTATCCCTGTGTATATACTAATAAAACATGAAAAGTAAAAATAAAAAAGGATGTTATTTTAAGATGGCTTTTTTCCTTTTATATGTAATTGAAAAAAAATTATAAGATCACAACAGAACAAATTATTTTCCTTGTGCCACACATAGGAAATTATACACAAATTACATTTGTAATTTACAAATGTTAAAATATGGAAGGAAACCACAACATGTAAAAAACACAATTCAGTATAATTCAATGATTTTTTTATGTAGTTTACATGATAGAACTTACAATGATGGCCCCTCCCCTTACCTCCATAAAAAAATAAATCTTTCTGTAGGTAGTGGTAGTGGAGCCCCGTTCTTATTTCAGTGTGGCGTTACTGGCACTGGTGGCGGTGCACAGATGCGGTGCGTGTATCTGACGTCACTGGCCGCATCTGCTCATCATATCTGACTGGACTGCTGCCAGGATAGATGCCGCGTGGGAGCACTTGATAGTGTAAATCAGTGATCTGCTCTTCCGGCTTGCGGCAGATATATATAAAAAAACAAATAAATGAAAAAAATATATAATAATAAAAAAAAATTGCAGCTCCTCCCCCATTTCGGTGCCCCCTCCACTGCGGCGCCTAAGGTGGCTGCCTAAACAGCCTTATGCTCGCACCGGCCCTGCCAGCCCTGTTCACTCCTGTCCTCAGGTGAGTGCTACAAAGGATATGTATAGAATCAATTTGAATGTTTTGGCCTGTACATATATGTAAATATACGTGTTTGTGTATCAATTTCTCTTATAGCTTAACTATAAAATACAGATAAATTGTAACCTTAAAGAAAAAAGATCTATAATATTGAACTTAAATGAACAGATCTGATTAATGTATACACCAGTGATTGAAATACTCATGTTAATTCATTTATGAAGGCATTATGAAAACTGACATATTCTTCAATAGTTTCATCACAATTGATGGTTTTGTTGTATGATGGAAATGTTGGATAAAAAGACATTTTCTATTCTATCTACGTAGGTGATTTTTTTTCAGTAACCGGTCCCATGTATTTATGTATGCTAGGTAATAAAATGGATTATCCATAGAACTGCACCTAGGCCCTGGCTGGATAAATGTGATTCTGGGATGCAGACAAAGGGCCTATTTTGGATAAAGAACACTGAGGCTCTAATTCTATTTGTGCCGCTTGGAAATCAGAAGATCTTTTCCACACTTGAGTTTTATTAGATTATTCCTCCAAGATGCCTTCTTTTTTCCTCCCAGACGCGTGGTGGAAGGCTGGTGAAGCAGTTGGCCTATAGTTTGAATAATCAAATTAACCATTTGGTACAACTTTTAGCGAGGGCTCGCATGTAGAAAGAACAACTTAAACAAAAAAGGGGGCTGGGATCTGTCAGGCTCGGATAAACCCTGCTCAGCTTTCATCCTTAGAAGAGATTTCAAATGACAACAATGGATTTTACACTGAAAAACAAACCTACATACACTACAAAGAGGAAGATGAAGTCCATAGCACATTTGCTCACCGAACCATGCTGAATAGGTTGAAAGCTTCTGCAATTGGAAGGGACAGTGGTAATTCATTTGGAAGGAACGGGGTGAAAGGAGTGAAAAGAGACGACTGTGTGCCTGACCTGCACAGACAACATAGGCAGGGATAGGAGCATCAGGTAGGAATACGACTCCTTCAGGAAGGCATCTCATACAGCAGTGGCATAGCGGAAATGGAGGTGTATCATAACAGTAACAGAATCTTTTTGCTGACTGGGTTTTTGGAGCAATTTCTTATACCTTGCTCTGAAAAGCTTACAATCTAACTTTAGTGCCAGAGAATAAAAAAAGTGTCATGGACATAAGATGTTTATTTTGTAGCATGCTAAATGATTTCAGAAGTTAACCCTTTCTGAAGCAAAGTGTTGCACAACTATTGGATTATGGAGGGGGGATGTAGAAAGAAAGAGAGAGAACGATGAAGAATGAAACAGAAAGCAAAGCAGGTGGAGGGAGATGAGAGAAGAAGAGTGAAAAAGAGCAAAATAGATGGAGTGAGAGAGAAGATAGTAACAGTACAATATATAGAATGAGAGAGAAGAGAGTGACAGTACAATAGATGGAGTGAGAGAGAAGAGAGTGACAGTACAGTAGATGGAGTGAGAGAGAAGAGAGTGACAGCACAATAGATGGAGTGAGAGAGAAGAGAGTGACAGTACAGTAGATGGAGTGAGAGAGAAGAGAGTGACAGTACAGTAGATGGAGTGAGAGAGAAGAGAGTGACAGGTGAAACAGACAGTAAAATAGGTGGAAAGTGAGGGGAGAGACAGAAGGGTAAAATAGAGCAAAACCAGAAAGGTGGAAGGAGAGAAAAGGAGAGAGAGAGAGAGAGAGAGACAGGAGGGTGAAGGGAAAGGGAGAGGAGGGAAGAGATGAAAACTGAAAGGTAGAAGGAGAGAAACAAGGGAACAATAAAATACAGAGCAAAGCAGATGGTGAAAAATGGAGAAAATGGAGAAAACAGAGGAACAGTGAGACAGAAAGGGAGGAAAATGAGAAGAAAAGTACAGGGGTGTGTACAGTTATGTTGTACTTTATATATACACTAGTTATAAAGCCCGTATACACCGGCCAACACTGGCGGTGCTGCAGACATGCGCAGTACTGATTGCTCAAACGCACCGCGGCTGATATGGAGCGGGGTTCTCCTAATTCAGACCATAGACCGGAAGGTGTGCAGAGAGGACTCCGGTCTGAATTCGGATCGCCCCGCTGTGTATCAGCTGTGTTGTGGGCAGTCTGTACTGCGCATGACGGCTTCTGACAAACATACTTAGCAAATTATAATATAGGATGATAAATATAACAATAAAAATAACACAGATATAGGAAGGATCGTGATTTTGTGTAAATGTAATCAGACTTGTATTAACCTTTTGGATTCTATAGAGAACTCCAGTGAAGACCTCTCTAGTCTTCAAAGGGGGTTAAAAGCAAAATGGCAATATATTTGTAAATATTCTGTATATTAACCCCTTAAAGACCAAGGGAGAGTGCAGAGCAGAGTGAAGCAATGCGTTTCAACCCCAATCTGGTCCTTAAAGGGTTAAAAAAGTAAAGCATGTATCAGTATGTGGCATTGAAATTAAACTGTAGTTGCCTAATGGGACACAAAGGAAATTAATAATAATTTAGAAATAATACAAAATAAATCTGCGATGAAGGGCACTTTTTCTTATGAAACTATAAAATATAATGCGAGCTGTGTTATACATTTGGCTTCACCAATACACTATTCTAATGAACTGCACATAATTATGTATACAGTGAGCAGCCCTGTGAGATCAGCACATGGAGTAAGTAATTGTAGTACCACATCTGTACAGTAAATGTATCACAGTGTAACTAATACAGCTCATAGCAGTCTGTAAACCAGTGCTGGGCAACCTGAGGTCCTCCAGCCATGAAAGACTATAAATCCCATCATCCCATCATGGCAGAAGGATAATGTGATTTATAGCATACCTTCCAAGTGCACCTTCTTAGCAGGTATAGTACTTTATAAAATCAGCACAAACACTGTGTATCTTTTATCAGCACGGAAGGAAAAGGGAGCTCTGTTGGATTAATTCTGCAAGAAACAGAGAGAAACTCAGGCACATGCATGATCACATACATACACTGCAATGAGAATTCATTTACAGGACAGAAAAATATCATTCCATGTAAAGAAGATCTCTGTATTAAGTATGTGACCGCTTCCATACACAGCTCTGCTTTGTGTTGTCTGTCCCTTTTGAGTCATGCAATGCACACCCCTCTGACACTCAAAGGGTTAACAAATACCCAGAGAATGTGTGTTCTAGCTGTTCTATGGAGGCAGAGGCTGTGAGTGAAGCTTATTTCATTGGTGGAGAGTATGCACAGCTGGAAGGCCTGAGGTCACCCACCACAATGACATATATCACAAAGCCCACCCACGCATGCTGGATGGTGCCAACTTGTGGAGCACTCCTGGAGCAAACCAGATGTACCATTGCTTTGCAATGCTGTGGAAATCTATCTAGCATTCAAGGTGTTAAAATCCCCTAATACATTAATGGACATTTTTTTTAAATTGTCTAATTGTATTGCTGTCTGTAGTGCTGTTAGTTCGCCCCTGATTTATTCTACTTTCCTTATAATCATAGTTCTTAATGCACTGTACTATCTGAAACCACTAATAGGCATGGTAGAGAATACAAGGGAAAAATATGTTACAGGGTTTCTCCTGTTTCCTGTTTTTCAGTAAATCAATGGGACCCCCACTACCGGGAGATGTTTTCATTTAAGTGTTATTACAGTTTAAATACAGTTTAAATTATTTATTTATTTATTTAAAGCGTACTGTTAGCAACAGCACCAACTGTTGTCCAATACACTTTTTATACTGTATTCTATGGAAGTGCTTTCCGTAGGGATTTATAAGAATAGCACCACCTAGTGACAACAATACAAAATTGCAGATCAAATTTAAAAAAAAATAGACTTGTGCTTTTGTAACTGTTTAATGAACAAAATACAAGCTTTACTTAGCTGGAAAAGCCCTACAACAAATATATTTTTAATTAAAAATTCCAATGCTCATTTTTTGGTAGCCAGATTCAGTTTCTTTAAACCTTGCAATGCGTTGGATACCTCTCTGGCACTCAGAGGGTTAAATGAAATGCTACTTTATTATTATATATAAGGTATTCTAGTGCCTGGGTGAGCTATATGACTGCCATGTTTTAGTATGTCTGTCCTGGTATATGTTGCTAAGACATCCCTAGTGTTCTGCACAGTGATCAGTAGTTACTAAGGGACACAGTGACATTTTATTAACCTTCAGATAGTCCTGTGTGAGATGGTACTTCAGCGGATTTTACTGTTCCTATATTGGGTGCCCGGCTATTTTCTTCCTAATTTTTCCTAGCGTGCGTCCTTTTCGGTTCCTCTAGACCAGTGGTAGACAACTTTTGCTCTCCAGTTGTCTCCTGGCTGGGGATGACGTGAATTGTAGTCTCCAACAACCGCAAAGGCAAAGGTTGTCTAGATACATTTATATATACATTTAGGATTTCAGGTCAGAGCCATTTTCACATATTTTCATGCATGTCTCAGACAAGTGCATAATTCCATTAAAGAACAACTAACACCTCCTAATAACAACCCCTTTTACCTTTCTATATCCAAAAAATCCTAATGACCACTCTGAATTGTCCTTGCTTCAAGAGATAACCTCTTCAATCAGTCCTGGATGCCATGTCTATGGAGGCGAGCATGACAGTTACTGACAGTTGTTTCAAAGTGAAGCATGCAAAGTGATTGAACCTGCTTAACCCTTTAACCCTTTGCAAAACAATGCAGTGCACGTCCCTTGGTCCTTAAAGAGTTAAGATTACCATGTGCCATGGGTGGAGTGTGTGTGTGTGTGTCCTGTGGCTCCGCTAGCAGCTTCCACATCTGCCTCCAGGGATATATCCAGGTCTGATAAATGTCATACTGACCACTGGACTGTTCTGGCCATAGTAATGTAAGTGGAACTGTTAGAGTGAGTTACCGCTCCTTTAAGATTAAAGAGATATATTGTAGAGTTTATCCTCCTTAGTACAACAAGGGTACTCCCACTGCTGAGAGGTGTTTTATTCAAAAGTTATTGCAGCTCAAACTTGATTTTTTTTTTAGGAGAAATATCTCAATGGCCTGAAATTGTACCATCTTTTGGACAGCTCTGGTCTATTGATCATAAACCTCAATAGGATGGTGTAGCAACAGCGCCACTGTTCAGGCCATTGAGATATTGCACCTACAAAATTCAGGTTTGAGCTGCAGTAACCTTTGAATAAAACACCTCTCATCAGTGGGGGTACCCTTGTTGTACTCAGGACGATAAACCTTACAATATAAATGTTACTATGTATTAAGTGTTACTATCCCTTTAATAGGAAACTTTCACTCCTATTTACACACACACTGCCCCATTCATGTAGAGTCCCCAGTTTAGTTTTGTACAAACCAACATATGCATATAATTCTGTATTCACATGCTGGTAAATAATGAATACTATGCTGCTATTTTATAGGTTATCAGTAATCATTATCACTAAGTGTCACTGTGGATATTGCTTTATATGGATAGCTAGAATTAGGGACTAGAAAACAAAACATAAAAAGTCATTTTGTTGTCTACTTTGATTTATAATAACTTTTGAACGAAACCTCTCCCTGCAATTGGCACAGGGTACCTTATTTTTTCCCCAAAATATATTATACCATATGGTATGGTATTCAGGACAATATTGATATCTAGGACAATTGTTCTGAGGAAAAAAAAGTGCCAGTGCTATATAACATATCTGTTAACTTGGAGCAAAGTTAGCAGATATGTTATATGGCACCAGCACTTTTTTTTCAGAAAAATTGTCCTGAACAGCAGTAACTTTGTTTTACACAAAAACAAATACCCTAAAACAAGGGTATCCAGCCTAATCCTCCAGAGCTACCAACAGTGCATGTTTTCACTCTGTCTCTGCATGACCACAGGCAGACTATTTCAAGTACCTGAGCCACTAATTACTCCAACTAGGATATTATGAAAACATTCACTGTTGTTAACTCTTGGAAACCAGGACTGGCTGCCTCTGCTCTTCAATGATTTGAGAGAGGGGGAGGTTACCATTAAAAATGTAGTACTCCTTTAACACAGTGAAACTGATGTACTAAAAGAAATTGGTGTAATTGTGGGTCAAAGGAATTACAACACAGGGGAAGCAAAACAAAAAAAAAACAAAAAAAAACCAAACAAACAGATATTCCCATGTCATTTAAATGGGGCTTTTATCCTCTTGAATGCTAGAGTGGTCTCCAAAGCATTGCAAAGCAATGCATTGGAGGCCTCTCTAGTAATCAATGGGTTTAAAAGCCCCATTTAAATCACATGGAAATGTTGGTCTTTCCTTGGTTTGCCCCAGAATTGCTCCCTTTTTTTCTGTAATACGTAAACCACAGAGATTACCAACAGACATGATGCGACACATATGTGTGTCATGGTGCCAAGCTTAACCCTTTGAGTACTGCAATGCATTGCGTACCCCTCTGGCACTCAAAGGGTTAATGAGTCACACCACTGAAAATGTATTCACAGAGTTGTATTGGTTTTCCTGCACAGGTATGTCATAGGGATTTCAGTTTTCCATGTGTCATGACTTAAAAAAAGCTTGGGGGTCACCACTTTAATGTTTAGTGAATTGCGTGTTGCTATATTTATATGAAGAAGCATATTTGTATTTGGTATTACAGTGTTTGTACTACAGCATGCAGTATTTACATTTTTGATCTCAAATAATGGACCTCTTGTGTAATAATTGTGCTATATTGTGTGATAAGTACAGTGATAAAAAGGACAAAGAAACTGCACCAAAAAAAAAAACTCACGTGTTTAAATGTTACCCCCTTCAAGGCTATAGAGGTCTCGCAATGCATTAGTTAACTTTCTAGCATTCAAGAGGTTAAATACCTAATTTAAATCAATGGGAATTTGTATTTGTCACCTATGGTGCAGCTTAGTTTGCTTAATAATTACTCTAGTCCTTCTAATACACAATGCTCACTAAATGTTAGTACATAATCTCAATAGTTACCTACTAGTTTAAAAGCCCATGTACACAGGCCACAGTGCCACCCAGTAGCCTCAGCTGGTGCCCGGAGCCTTTCTGCTCACTGACCGCGCTGCAGTCATGCACAGTACAGAGTGCCCAAACTTGCCGAGGCTGATACAGAGCAGGGAACTCAGAATACGGACTGTAGTCCTCTCTGCACACCTTCCTGGGACCAAGCGGTCCCAGGAAGGTGCACAGAGAGGATTACAGTCCGAATTCGAAGAGCCCCACTCCGTATTAGCCACGCCTCGTTCGGGGCAGTCTGTACTGTGCATGACTGCAGCGCGCGCAGTCTCTACTGAGCATGACTGCAGCGCATGCAGTCTCTATTGCGCATGATGGCTTCTGACAAACATCCTAAAGAATTGTTTTATAGGATGGGGTTGAAGGCCTGAGGTCCAAATGATGTATATGACAACATTTCTAGTTCTGTCATTTACGTTCTCTTCTTGCACTGCAACAGGAAGACATCCCCAATGAAACACCCTTATTCTTTATCCTTACCCTTAAACACCCTTATCTTTATCATTTATCCTTAACCTTAAACACCCTTTCTATCGGTTTCAGACTTGTTTTCATAATTCACTGAATTAGAAAAGGCATTGTTTTTCAGAAAAGTGAATGCCGGTACATTGTATTCCAGAGCTAAAAACCTGTAGAAAATAAAAATAAGTTAGCAATACTGATTTTGTTAAACTACTGAGATTTTTTGCATGTCAGTGTATTTAACCCTATAAATACCAGAGGAATGTTTAACATGCTGCTCTCAAATGTGTTGGATACCCCGTGGCACTCAAAGGGTTAACAAAAGCAACCTAAAAACCATAACAATCTGCTGTGGAACGATGTTGAGTTTATTTTATTGACTGTTCAACATAACAGATTTCAGGACTTTAGGTGTGTGAGGCCTGAAAAATGTACTGTACACAATCTCAGTAAGAGAATCATTTAAGATTAAATTCCAGGAGGAAAACAATGGAGAAGCAGTTAATTGCTTTTCATCCTTCAAATAAAATGTTCTCTTTTGAATATGCAATAAAAAATATAATAACGTGCTTTGCTAAAACAGAAAAGTGATAACTGGCATGCAATTAAAAATACATGCAACTAAATGTTTTATGTAGTTTTAAACTGCAAAATAATTATTGAGATAAGGAAAAAAATGTCGCAAGAAAATCCCAAGAAAAATAACAAATATGTCCATTATAGCAACACATTTAACTGTCAGTCAGAGATTAAAAAAAGATTAAAACAATTCTAGCAATGTATATATGTGCCATGTTATTAAATGTACATTAGTAATATTTTGTTAAAAATAATTGTTAGTGAGAGCAAGTAAAACTGCTAATAAAAATCTCTGTGTGAGTATATATGTGTGTGTGTGTGTGTGTGTCTCTGTGTATGTGTGTGTGTGTATATGTGCATCACTGTGTGTGTATGTACATGAGTGTGTGTGTGTGTGTGTACATGTATGTCTGTATTACTGTGTGTGTGTGTACATGTACTGTGTGTTTGTATAAATGCATGTGTTCATCACTGTGTGTGTGTGTGTGTGTGTGTGTGTACATGTACTGTGTGTTTGTATAAATGCATGTGTTCATCACTGTGTGTGTGTGTGTGTGTGTGTGTGTGTGTGTGTGTGTGTGTGTGTACATGTACTGTGTGTTTGTATAAATGCATGTGTTCGTCACTGTGTGTGTGTGTGTACATGTACTGTGTGTTTGTATAAATGCATGTGTTCGTCACTGTGTGTGTGTGTGTGTACATGTACTTGTGTTTGTATAAATGCATGTGTTCATCACTGTGTGTGTGTGTGTGTACATGTACTGTATGTTTGTATAAATGCATGTGTGCATCACTGTGTGTGTCTCTGTTCAAGTGTGTAGTTGTGTGTGTGCATGTGGGAATTACTGTGTGTGTATATGTGCATAAATGTACGTGTGCACTACTGTGTGTATATACATGTGCTGTATGAGTGTATTGCTGTGTATGTATCTTCATGTCTGTATCTCTGTTTGCATGTATGTGTGTGTGTGTGTGTGTGTGTGTGTGTGTGTGTGTGTGTGTTGTGTAAATGTTCACAGTTATGTGTGTTTTATTGTGTCTGTGCCTGTGTGTGGGTAACTGTGTATATATGTGTGTAACCACGTGTATTGGGACAAGCAGTTGTTTTTGTTTACAATACAGAAAGCCATCTCCCACAGACACAACAAAGAAAACATCACATGCATTTCTAGTACCATATGTACCACACACATGAATACATTTCTACTATGTACCACACAAACATGAATACATTTCTAGTATGTACCACACACACAGGAATACATTTCTAGTATGTACCACACACATGAATACATTTCTAGTATGTACCACACAAACATGAATACACTTCCAGTACAGTATGTACCACACACGTGAATACATTTCTAGTATGTACCACACACACATGAATACATTTCTAGTATGTACCACACATACATGAATACATTTCTAGTATGGACCACACACACACATGAATACATTTCTAGTATGTACCACACATACATGAATACATTTCTAGTATGGACCACACACACACATGAATACATTTCTAGAATGTACCACACACACACCTAAATACATTTCTAGTATGTACCACACACACACGTGAATACATTTCTAGTATGTACCACACACACACACACACACGTGAATACATTTCTAGTATGTACCACACACACACACACACACACACACAGATGAATACATTTCTAGTATGGACCACACACATGAATACATTTCTAGCATGTACCACACACATGTGAATACATTTCTAGTATATACCACACACACATGAATACATTTCTAGTATGTACCACACACACACACACACGTGAATACATTTCTAGTATGTACCACACACACATGAATACATTTCTAGTATGTACCACACACACACACAGATGAATACATTTCTAGTATGTACCACACACACACACACGTGCATACATTTCTAGTATGTACCACACACACACACACACACACACAGATGAATACATTTCTAGTATGTACCACACACACGTGAATACATTTCTGGTATGTACCACACACACACATGTGAATATATTTCTAGTATGTACTGCTAAAGATGTGCAATTCTGGAGCAAACCAACTGCTTCATAAAACTTCCCCAAATTCTCTTTGCATGCAGTGCGTAGGAGACCCCCTCTAGAATTCAGAAGGTTAAATCAAAGAGAATGTTCCTTTTTTGCCTATGGTGCAATTGGTTTGCTACAGAATTGCACTGCTTTATCTTGATAAATAAATAATACAAAATTATGTCAGTAACTGGCTAAATCTTTTGTTGTTATATATGACTGCTGCTCATTGATATGGCTAGAGGTAAAAACTATACCATTAACTCTTTGAGTGCAGGAGAAGTATGCAACACATTGCGCTGCAGTACAGTGCATACCCCTCTGTCATTCAAAGAGTTAAAGGAAAAGATTCTGATAACATAAATGCCACCCCACTCTCTGAAATTCTTTTTTTAAGGACATTAGTTGTTTCAGCAGTGAATACATAGCTCCCTGGCCATTATGTGTATTGATATTCATGAGAAGAGGAATACATACAGATAAATCTTGGCTGTAAGTGCTCTTGGAATCACATCAGTCTTTCCAGGCCTTTACACTGGGACTACACAAGACTGATGTTTCTCAGCCTATTCTCCCCTGCTGTCTGGCCACCAGAAAAGAGATACAAAAGGGCATGGAAAACACTGCAATTTGTCACTAAAAACCTTGCTCACATTTATTTTCATCCCACTGCTGCCACCAGGCTGCACACCAACAGCCACCAAACATTTGTTCTTTATCAAATCCACATTGTGCAGCAATAAAACTATCAGGCTGTGTCATAAAACTCTCACTGGGGGACTTAGTGGTCACAAACTTTATGGCTTCTTGTGCTTCCAAAGTGCATCTTTGTTTTAATCAAGTACTCTTGCAAGAGACTGTATTTTATAAAATGCAATAAAACACCCAGTAGCCAAAGAGGCTATTTCTAATGTGCTTGTTTAGTCTATTGACTCTAGCCCTGAATTAAACAGCTCAGCTTGGTAAATACTGTATCCCTTAAATACCCCTATTAAAGCTTTATGAGTTTGTTACTTTAATTA
>CM074718.1:90136945-90404445 GCA_037306005.1 Rhinophrynus dorsalis | reverse complement strand
TCCTGTCTCCATTACATTTTTCCCTTAACCCCTGTGACACCTATGTCTCATATCTTTAATTTCTTGCAACTATGATGCCCTCACCCGCTGTATCGATCTTCTCCCTCTAAAACCAAATTCATTGCTTCACTCTTTTCTCCTGTTATCTCCAACCATCCTGCACTATGCCACTGCCTCCACCATTCTCCTCTCTCTTTCCCCCTGCCCCATCCTTCAGGTCTGGTTCCAGAACCGCCGGGCAAAGTTCCGCAAGCAGGAGAGAGCAGCAGCTGCAGCAGCGGCAGCCGCCAAGAACGGCTCCTCTGGCAAGAAATCAGACTCCTCGCGGGAGGATGAGAGCAAAGAGGCCAAGAACACCGACCCTGACAGCACAGGAGGTCCCGGGAACAACCCCAACCCAACTCAGAGTTGCGGTGGAGGGCCCAGCCCCACAGGAGCCCAAGGAACAGGGGGCCAATCAGAGCAAGGCAAGGGAGTTGTTCAGGGTGCTGGCAGCCTGGCATCAGCAGCAGTTGTAGGAGGCGCAGGAGGGGCACAAGGCTGGGCCACTGGCCCAGGAGGCACCATCACCTCCATCCCTGACTCCTTAGGTGGGCCCTTTGCCAGTGTGTTATCTTCTCTGCAAAGACCCAACAGCACCAAATCCACTCTAGTGAAGAGCATGTTCTGAACTTTGCCCCAGCCTTATCATTATTATTACAATTATTAAGAATATTAGTCCTGTTATTTCCATTGCCAGTTGCCGATTTGTTATTGTTCTTAGTGAAAATACTCAGAATAATAATGATAAGAGGACACGAGTCGGCAGCAGCCACCTAAGAGATGGACTTCCAAAGACAGGTCAGGTCTACTGCTTAGACAGAGGCCATGGTGATACATCCAGGAAGTTGGTGGCCTCTCTGGACAACAGATTAATGGACGTTGGTTAATCAACAATGGCTCCAGGGAACAAAAGGGCACGCCATCATAGGACTGGTATCAGTGCCATGCCTTTAACTTGACCCCAGGGTGTATACTGGGGAAAGATCTAGACCGAGAACCTTTCAGATACACTCCAAAATCAGGGATGGTATGATGTACCTCTTAAGGCTGTTATTGGTTTACAATACCTATCATGCTCAGCCAGCCAAAGGCCAGCTGAGTATGATAGGAACTGTAGTCCAACAATAGTTGGAGAGACACAGACTATCCATCCCTGACTGCATACCCACCTCTTCTCCAAACAAAGATCTACTAGTCAGTTTGATCTATTAAATGTACTTAATCCTTTCACTATGACAACTCCTGAAAACAACACTTTAAATTCTGTCTGAAAAACAAAAACGGATCCATGGTATGATCACCACTTTTATTCAGAATTTCACCTCTGAAGTTTATCAAATTTCTACTGTAATCCCACAGAGTATTTATTTTCTCCACGAATTGTCGAGAAGACAAAAATAAAATAGAAATAGCCTCTGATTAATTTGCACTGTTGTATCGGGGGTATACCTTATCCTAACACAATACATGGTGTAATAATATATTTATTACATTGTTTCAAAAAAATATTTTTTTTTAAGGCACAAAAAAAATCTAGGTATTAGTTGGATGTTGACAAGTATGCTTTATGTTTGTGTCTTTTTACAGCCGTGTTATGTGGCCGTTGTATAGTGTTAATATAAGTACACATTTGTCTACAATAGTCAGAAGTAAATGATGTTGATTGAACCATTTTATTCTCTTCTGTGTCTTTATCGAAAAAAAAATTGAAGGATCTCACGGGTTCAGTTCGTTCGTTTGTTCGTTAATTTGTTTCGTTTAGAGAAGCAGAATTTCACAAAATGATATATATTTTTGTTACAATTTGCATGTTGTCCGTGTATTCCTTTTGAAATATCCCGTAGGCATAATCACCATAAATTATGTTTAGGACTTTCAAAAGTTATTTATACGTTGTTAATATGAATGCTACTATTTAAAAAGGAAACGATTTCTACATGTGCTTTTGGTTTTTTTTCCAAGATTGTGCCATTAACTTGATTGTTGATAATAAAATGAAAATGTAAATAAACTGATTTTGTCTTAATTAAATATTCAAATGGGCAGCAACGTAAATCCTATCAAATATGGTAGAAGTAAATGCTATTTATTTATGTTTATTTGATTTTATTTGTTTATTCAAACCAAAAGCTGATTTTAACACAGTCATTATAGATAGTTTGAACCACTGTTTGATTTAACGCGTTAAGTAAAAAAAACAATATACAGTAGGACGCAAAACCTTAACCCTTTGAGTGCCAGAGGGGTACGGAACGCATTGCAAAGCAATGCGTTCCGTACCCCTCTGGCACTCAAAAGGGTTAATTCCATTTTATTTTAGAAACATTTTGCTCAGATAGTATTTTTTTTAATTTCAGATTTTCCATTAGCAAAAAATGACTTTCTAAATTAACCCACGTTGTGCCAGAGATGTAGCCAACGCATTGCATTGCCTACCCCTCTGGCAGTCAGAGGAGAACACTAAATATACATCCAATAATCATTTTATTGTTTTGGAATTCTCTTCATTCTTCTGTTATCGTTTTCCTTTTATTTTTATTTTAGTTAATTTATTGTAATCAATGATCTACTTTATTATGTTGCATATTTAATTTGGCAGGCCTTAATTGATAAATGTGTGTGTTTATCACTAATTCTGTGCACTTTGTAACTGCAGCACGTTATTGATGCCTTGTGTGAATGAAACCTGCACAATACTGTGTGTAAAATCTAAACACTACTAAAAGGCTTTGGAAACAAAGATTAGCATCAATTAAACCTTGCATACATTTAAATGAATAGAGCAATTGACCTCACCCTGGCTCAGTACCAGCCAGTGAAGAGCTTTGATTTGAAGTGTTTGTTGGAATAGTCGGATGTGCGCTGAACCCCACACACTGCAGTGGTGACGCGCAAAGTAACGCAGCAGTCCTTCGACAGTTTTCATTTCAACAATGTGGAACGCAAGTGAACCGTGAGGGCTTCAGCGCATTTTATTTTTCAAACTTGCGTCGAATGCACGTCTGGTGGTAAAGGGAGCACAGGGGGCATTTTGTGAATGTTTATTATAACCCATTGAGTGCATTGGGCACCTCTCTGGCATTCAAATGGTTAATCATTTGTGGCATGTATCAAAGCAAGGTAGAGCAGTGTTGGGGCGAACCAGATGCGCCGATGAGGGCAATTAAATAGTCAATTTAAATAATTTACATTTAGCCCTTTGAGTGCCAGAGGGAGTCAGAGTTAATGCTGGCACTCAAAGAGTTAATGCTAGATAGGCGATCTCCCTAGAGTTTAAGGGATGAAATTACTCATTTATATCAATGGAAATTGGTTCCTGGGGTGCAGCTGTTTTGCGCTATTTTACATCTACACGAGCCCCCATTTGTGTCCTGGAGAGTGTGCACTGTGTCACAATGCGTTGGGGAGCTTGCTGGCACTGCAGTTTAAATAGGTAGTAAAGTGCAACAAAGAGGCCTCATACACCAAGTACAAGAGGGGCAACTCCGGGGCAGACCAACTGCGTCATACGGCTGAGATGAAAATCCAGGAGATTCAAGTTGATTTAAAGGGGACTTTTAACCCCACGAACGCTAGAATGAGCTCAAACACACCCTCTCTAGTTTTCAAGGGGTTAACAGCCCCATTTAACCTTTCAGTGCTAGAGGAGTGTTCCTTGCACACCCCTTTGGCACACAAAGGATTAACCCCTTGAGTGCCAGAGGGGTGGAAATTTCCATCCCCCATGATGCAACCGTTTTGCTCCAGAATTGCACCCCATTTCGATTGACGAATAGCCCCCAAATGTGTGTGTTTATATTACATGGCATATTTAACACTTTACTGTCTCTTCCTGTTGAGAACCAGAGGGCAAACAACGCGTTTCTTCGCAATGTGTTGCGTTCTCCTCTAGTTCTTAAGGAGTTTTAACTCTTTGAGTGCCAGTGTGGTATTGGGGAGACTGTGGCACTCAAAGGGTTAAAGGATGAACACGATAACTACTCCCACTTGTAAATAAGAAGATTTAGACATGACAATGCCCCTATGATATACAATCAAATCCTTATGGAATCCATTATTATGGCGCATGCTTGCTTCTCGTTTTTAACCCTTTGAGTGCCAGAGGGGTACGGAACGCATTGCTTTGCAATGCGTTCCGTACCCCCTGGCACTCAAAGGGTTAAATTAATTGATCAATTTTGCACTTTGATTTGTGTTGTTACAGTTATATTTCAACGAATGAACGTGTGTATTTATATAGCACCACAAGATTATGCAGCGCTCACAGTTCAGGGGTTCAGAAATTACAGGGTTACACAAGTGATTTGCAGAGTGAAGCAATGTGTAAAGATCTCGGCTCCAGATCTCACAATCTACGTATAAAGGAGACATACATAATGCACAGAGTACCTCAATTAAATGTAGACTGAGTAGTGAACTAATATAATAAATTACATCCTGCAGAATGACCCCCATTTCAGTGCCCCTTACCCCAAAGAGACGATTTTCAGTCAAGTCAGTGCCAGTGTCATTTTTGAACCTGTAATTCTTATCATTGACCTGATACCTTCTGAGACTCTGTACATTTTTGACACTTTTTCCATCAAGAATAAGGTGACCTGGTACCTTTCTATTCTGAAAATCGCAGCTGGTCCCACAAAACCCTTATAAATGTACTTATATATACCCTTTAAGGACCAGAGTGGTGTATAGCCCCTCTAGCTCTTAAAAAGGTTAATGAAGGTGATAAAACAAGAATACAATGAGAATTGCTAGACATATTTTAATAAGTAATTAAATTAGCAGGGATCCTGTGAGGTATTCTACTACTATGGTAGGCTAGCTAACATGGTATTTTCATTTTATTAATAAAGAAATATGAGCTATAAAATAAAACTTTTATGCAATAAGACATAATTCAAATAATATTAACAACAACGATAATAAGAGCTAGATCATTATTAACGTTGTTTTCATGTTATTGATTTATGAATAATAGGTTTAAAATACTTATGTCTAATACACCAGCATAGTCATGACAATCATACTTATAGGGATAGTGATGTCTTAATTATATAAAAAGTAACACCGTTGACCATAAAATAAGAAATCCAACGATGCAATTCCTATCTCTCAAACCTTTATGGTTAGAGAGATAGAGCGTTATAAAGAACCCCTCTGGTCCCCTTCTCCTGACCTCAGCTGTAAACTGACAGTAGGAGTTCTTGGTCTGGGACGACAGGAGGCTCTTCGGTAGAGACAAAATAGCGCGATTTAAAAAGAAATACTTCATTGGAAGGGTCTACAAAGTGTACTTGGTTTGCAAGCACACTTTTTAGACCTTTTCAAAGGATTATTTCTTTTTAAATCGCTATTGCAGTTCTGTTGAAGAGCGATTGGAGTTGCAAAATTCATCTCCTTCTTTCAGCTTCACAGCTCACATCAGGGAGTGGGGAACTTCCACTGAAAGGTGTTTTATTCAAAAGATATTTTAGGTGCAGTATCACAGTGGCATGAAATTGTACACTGGTGCTGTTGCTACACTATCCTATGGGCGAGCTCTGGTCAGTTGACCATAAATCTCTGTAGGACCTAAAAATACAAGTTTGAGCTGTAATATCTTTTGACTAAAACACCTTTCAGTGGAATTACCCTTGTTTACTCAGCGGGGTAAACCCTACAATATATTTTTCTTTACATTGTAAGTATTAATACCCCTTTAAGTAAACGTCAGCTACAATCTTTTATTCCTATTGTCATTACAAATGTTAACTTGTCCAAGACCAGAAGAGGTGGGAACACACCCTTAGTCCTCACAGGGTTAACTTATATAATTGTATATAATGTGGTATTTATTTATATGTACTTTAAGACTGAAATAATTACATTTTTTTGCATTCATTGTAGAGGGGATTTTGAATAGCGTTACTCTCTAGGCCAAGACTAGTTTATACCATTATACAGACAGCACTACAGTACAATGGGCCTCACATATAATGCAAAGTGGATCGATTTTGTAGCAAATCAACAATTTGCCAAAACGTCCTTTGATTTCAATGAGGTTTTAAATCCTTTGAATGCTAGATAGGTCTCCCAGACATCTGTAGCATCCAAAGGGTTAAACCCCATTTAAACCAGTGTCCATTTTTGTGAACTGCAGTTCAATTGGTTTGATATGACCCTCATCACTTTGCTTATACATAAAGTCCATTGTATTGTAATACTCATCTGTTAGACATTTTAGTGGTGTGAATTTGTCTGGGACTAGACTGCAGTTATTGAAAATATAATCTAAAATGTATGATTGAGCACCAAATAGTGTGACTGAAATCACTGCTGTACAGTGTAGGTAAAGAAAAAAATCTACTGTTACTATGATTTAATGTTAGTTTCTTGCAGGCTTCCCATTGAAACAACTGGAAATGTATCTAACTATATTTTGACATTCAGCATAACCTTTGAGAGATGAGGTCAGAGGAGGACAAGACATTGCATCCACAGTCACAGTGTGCAGTTTTATACCCTGCCCGCTGCCCAGGGTTATACAAATCTTCTACAAATTGTGCCAGACAGTAGAAGCCCTACTGTGCCCATTGTCTTTACTGATCATCTAAGAGCAACAACACAGTATGATCAGTCTTGTATTGAAGCCTTTGTGCAATTATCTTAAAAAAAGTGTCTAAGTGAAGAGAAGCCTGGGATGGCTTTCAATGTAATTAAAATAATTTAGACACTTTTAGCCAATGGGTAAGTTATCAAAATTCCCATGGAGGGCAGTGAAGAACAAGTGTTATTTGTGAAACAGGATTAAGGCCAGTCATGTTTCCTGAAGGTGATTGAGGACTGGAGAAAATCAGCATGGGGCTTTATAAAATGTGCCATTGGATTACATTTTACTATTAACCCCTTGAATGCTAGAGAGGCCGAAGCAATGCTTTGGAGATCCCTCTAGCAGTCAAGGGTTTAAACCACCATTTAAATCTATCATACATTTGCAAAATTTTATTTGAACGCTAATGTGCAGTTGGTTTACTCTAGAATTACTGCAGTTTGTTTTGGAACACAAGCTTCCATGTTTTCATACACGTTTGCTGTAGTAACAGGTTTTCATGGCCCTATGGGTGACATGACATTTCCTGACTTATTAGTTGTTAGCGGATTGTTGGTATAACCTACGTTTCGGCACAGCTTGCATCTGATTCAATGCATTCAGTTCTGGAATGGAAACGTTATGATGCACAGCAGGAAGATAGGGGAAAGCTGGTTCCCCGGCTTGGTGAAAAGGTGCACATGTATTATCCTTTAATTATCTTACAGGGTTATACTGTGTGTTAGCACGTTAAACAGAGATTCTGGCGAGTACGCTAGCGCCCACTTTACATTCGGGAAATATTATGTAATTCACATTATCCTGGACAATCTCTATTATGTATGTGACACGTTATGAGATGCCTCATAGTTAACACATTCACTAATATGGCACAGTCACTTAACTCCTTGAGTGTCAGAAGGGCATGCAACGCATTGCTTTGCAATGCGTTGCATACCCCTCTGGCACTCAAAGGGTTAATATACCGATGTGAATTAGTCTAACTTAAATATTTAAAATGCAATAGCTATAACAGACACATTTTCATTACAGAGAGAGGGGGGTGCGAGTTGAAATCAGTGCAGCAGCTACATGAGGGTTTGGGTGAGCTATGGTCAGTGTTGCCTTAACGTGATCAACGCAGTAATGAAAGAGTTATATAGAACTCCAAGAAAAAAGGCTTTGTGTATGGTTGCACTTGAATTCACCATGCATTTTTTGGAGGTTGCACCCTATTAAAACAAGAGTATGTCTTGTTCCCACCCATGTGAACATCAGGACCTTCAAATAATTTTTTCTGGCTACACCACAGGAGAGATACATATTTTTGCTTAATATGGAAAATTATGTATTGCAAATATATCCTGCCAATTAAATCAAGGGTACACCCACTGCTGAGAGGGGGTTTATTCAAAAGTTACTACAGCTCAAATTTGTGTTTTCTTTGGGTGCAGTACCTCCATGCACCACAGTATTATGGGGGTGTTGTTTCTACAGAAGTCTATGGACAGCTGTTGCCAGAGACTTCAACCCTCCATAGGCTGCAAAAGAACTGTACAATGTAATGCTATGAGGGTAGATTTGAGGTGCAACCATTTTTGAATAATATTATCAAATGCTGCTCAACCCCAGTAGTAGTCAGAACTATGTGAACAAGCCCTAACATCAACCCTATAGCTGGAGTCAGTGCTGCCTTTAGAAATCTTGGGGACCAGGACAGAAATATATTCATATATAGAGACAGAGCTGTGGAACTGCTCCACTATGTGGTATGATATGAAACAGAGGACACAGCAGCAGAGGTGACCTCCAATTCTCTGCTGTACTACCTGCAGAATATGCTTAAAAATGGGGCTGATGGAGAGATCCTCCATAATCCCCCCTATGCCAGTACCTATCTAACAATGATTTACAAAGCCAGCTATGCATTTAAATTGCCACTTAGCGTTGCTTGCCTCAACAAGTGCTGGATAGTAGTACATGGGCATTTCAGAGGAATCATTCCTCTGTTTCTTATCTCTAAATCAAGGCGGGATTTACTAAACAAGTGCATTTTAGGAATAATTAGCTCTACCTATGACAGCACCTCAATCAGCACATGACTCCTCCTCCAGTCCCATCTATTGATGCCTGACACAGAATATACTCTTAGGGCCCACTGCACTAAAATAAAGTGTACTTATTCTAGGGCAAAATAACTCCCCATGGGGAACAAATAATCGCTTGAACTGATTTATGTTGGGGTTTTTGACCCACACTGAATGCTAGAGAGGTCTCCAACGCACTGCGAAGTTGACTTGTACCAGAATACTAACAAACCACCAGAGAGGGCGAAAAACCACAATAAACTATCCGTGGATTAGGTCATGTATGGATACTCTCAACTCTAGATGCATACCAGTTCTAACTTAAAACCGGTAATAACGAACTGGGAGTTTGAAATCCACCCCAATTCGGACTGCATTCCGCAAAAACAGAATTGACCGCTGATTATTCCAAACCCATATTCGGTATGGGTTTATGCATTTCGAAGCTATTTAATTTTTTTTTGTTTCAAAAGCTTTATTAAGAAGTAAAAATATACACAGAATAAAGCATTAATATCAATACAATAAAGGGGATATGTCAAAACATCAATATGACATTTGCCTGTACATCAACTAACAGTAGGGAAATAGGTTGTATTAAATGCTATAAAACACATCCCTGATGAGGTATACACATATAAACTATCTCAGTTCTATCAATGTATTAATATTTAAAGTACTTTCTATTAAAAATTAAAATCGACTCAAGTATAAAAGACATCTGTCTGTCATGAAGAATATAGAGTGAAAGAGAGGAAAGAAAGGAAAAAGAAAGCAGTGAAGAAAAAAAAAAAAAAGCACCAACCCCGCGAGAGCATCAATGCAGTGGAGAACACCCAGGGTGGAAGATATACAAGACTGCAGGTCAGTGTAGATGATAAATACTGTCGGCCAATGAAAGAGGGATAAAGAACCTATAATAGACCCTTCAGTTTGCTGATCTCATAGAGCAAGGAGGTGCATATGTAATCCATGGGTCCCATTTTTTGTGAAACTGAGGAATAGTACATGTACTTACGGCATGACACCTTTCCACATTAATTAGTTGGCTCAGAGAGTTCAACCACAGTTCAACTGTCGGTGCATCGGAAGATAACCACAACTGCGGAATTAAAGGGATAGTAATACTTAAAAAATTTTAAAAAATATTTTGTAGGGTTTATCCCCCTGAGTAAAACAAGAGTACTCCCACTGCTGAAAGGTTTTTCATTAAAAAGTTATTAATTTTCAAAGTTGAATTTTTTAGGTGCAATATCACAGTGGCCTGAAATTGTACAGTGGCGCTGTTGCTACACGATCCTATGGACAGCTCTGGTCCCGGGACCATAAATCTCCATAGGATGGTGTAGCAACAGCGCCACTGTACAATTTCAGGCCACTGTGATATTGCACCTAAAAAATTCAACTTTGAACATTTATAACTTTTGATTGAAACATCTTTCAGCAGTGGGAGTACTCTTGTTTTACTCAGGGGGATAAACCCTACAACATATTTTTTTTTTACATTTTAAGTATTACTATCCCTTTAAACTCTTTGCAACAGAAAGTAGTATGAAGATAAGAGATTTATGCAGAGGAGGGATTCTCTTAAAATCAGGTGGAAGATAGAAAAATTAAAAAAAAACTACCAGTGAGGAAGGGAGATGTATCCCAGTATTCAAAATACAGAATTATGATGGCAAAGTTAAAAAGTAATGTTTAAAATCAGTCACCGCGTAATAGCCAATTTTTTTATATATATTTTTATTAAACACTCTTCTTTTGGAATAATCAGCGGTCAGTTCTGTTTTTGCTGAGTGCGGTCTGGATCAGGGCCAATTTCAAATTCCCTGTTAACTGTTAACGGTTTTAAGTTAGAACTGGTATGCATTCATGGCCTAACTATCACGGTGCCCGTGCTCCAGGCGGCGACATTGTTATCACTGTATTTTCCATACTTGCATATGATTGGCCTGTCTCTTGTCTCTGCCCTGCCTGAGCCTTTATAACCTCTGTCATGTCTATACTACAGTGCCCTTTTGTGGTGTACTTGCTGCTGAACTATTGCTTTGTGATTACTGTTCTGTGTATGACCTGGCCTGCCTGACGACGTCTGCTGATTTGTTCCTGCTCCGTTACTGACTGCTTCTGGATGAGAACCCGCTCTGTTGCTGACTGTATCTGGCTGAGGCCCCAGTCCGTTACCGACTGTATACAAAAAAGACAGTCCTGCGCTCCTCTATATACTGTGAACATAAGTGCCCTGTATTTAGCATATATAATAACTCTTAGTAAATCTAAGTGAAAATAAGTGAGAATTTCGTCCCACAAATTGGCCAATCCGTGTGTAAACTTACCACCATGCCTGTTCTGACTGTATCTGGCTGAGGACCCGCTCTGTTACCGACTGTATCTGGCTGAGAACCCGCTCCATTGCTGACTGTATCTGGCTGAGGACCCGCTCCGTTACCGACTGTAGCTGGCTGAGAACCCGCTCCGTTGCTGACTGCATCTGGCTGAGAACCTGCTCCGTTACCGACTGTATCTGGCTGAGAACCCGCTCCATTGCTGACTGCATTTGGCTGAGAACCTGCTCCGTGGCTGACTACATCTGGCTGTGATCCAGCTGAGTTGCTGACCGAGTTCCTGCATGTTTTCCTGTCAGCGGTTGACGTTCCGACTGAGCTCCTGCCTTGTTTCTGATTAGGCTGCGTACTGGTGCCACTCGCTCTGTTCATAGAGCTGAGACACTCGTTGCTACTAGGCTTAACCGCAAGGTTGCCCGTGTTGGTCCATCGCTGTAGCAGTAGCGTATCCTGCCTGTTGGTGTGCGCCGCGGGGTGCTTGTTGTTTGTCGACCGTGGGCTAAGTGTGTTGCGCTATTCACTCTCATTACTGCCTCACGCAGTGTGCACATTCGAAGTACCAGTGCAGTGTTTCTACTGCGTTACTCTGATCACTAGTGTCCACCTACTATCGCTGGGCTCACTCCTATTGGAGTTGCAGCATTCACTGGGCATTACTATCAGTCTCTGTATACACCTGGTGATCCAGGTGTGTTGTGCCTCCTGCTGCAGTAGCCTTGGGCTCAAGAGCCAGCCGTTGTTGCGCTATCCTTTAGGGGACACTGGTAGCACTTACCTCATCCTACTTTGCGATCCACCCCTAGCTTTCTAGGGATTTTTGAGAGTTGCCCGGTCCAGTGGTTACCCGTGTCGCACCAGTCATCTCCTCCTCTCTGGTCGGAATTTTCCAGGTGTCTGGGAAGTGTCAGTGCCAGTATTGTCACCCTCCTCAGGGTTCCATAGGCTCCCAGGCGGCTGGGATTGTCAGTGTCAGTGTTGCCTTTGTCCGTTGGGTTCCTAGACTCCCAGGTGGCGGGGAGTGTTAGTTTCAGCATTGCCTCGATCCTCTGGGTCACGCCAGACATCCTACCAGTTCCTGTTGACTGTATTCCTGCATATTCCTTTGTCCTGGACTGGTCCACTCCACTGTATACAGTTGCCTCCTGTTTGTTTATTACTGCTGCTACTACGTGCTATCTTTATTGTATTAATAAAGCTTTTAACCTTACTAAACAGGTCTATGTGTTCATCCAAAAACCGTGACACTAATCCACGGAAAGTTTATTGTGGTTTTGCTCCCTCTCTGGTGGTTTGTCTTGTTTCAAGGTGTTTTCTGATACCTTTGGTGTTCTCTTGAGGAGCTGCATCCATTCCCAGTTGGAATAACGACAGAGTGGGGGCTGTCTTGAATCCCTCATGTGCGCAATTACTTTTATTGATTGTAAGTATGGTGGTTTAGTGGTGGTGGTTCCAGAATCTTGCTGTATTTCACTAGGAGCACCTATTTTTGTATTTTGTACCAGAATACCTACACTTTTATTTTGAACAAGGGCTCTTAGTCTGTACTATACAAACACAAAACCATTCTTAATCACTTGGTTTCTTGAGAAGTTTCCACTGCAATGCTTTGTATACTCTGGAGACCTTGCTACTATTCAAGGGGTTTACTAATAACCAATAAAGGGGTATTTTAAATAGACACACAAGCCAGGTGTTGGTATCTAGTGCAGGGTCACTGGCAATACTTATAATACAGCATGAGGATGTGTCAAGCACAGCAGAGACATCATTAGGGCTTGATTTCCCAATACGCAGAGTAGGCCAGGGCCACTTTAATAAAAAGGCAAAGTGGGCAGTTGCCCAGGGCTCATTCACAAAAGGGGGGCCAACAATAGACAGGCACCACACTAACTGGTTTGTAGATAACAGAGCAGATAGGTAGGAATGGGCTGGTCTGGGCTGACAGTGCAGATTGTCCCATGAGCAGCTCTCTCTTGGTTTTCTGTGCGGAAGGTTTGAGTCACTGCCACTGAACATCATCCTCTGACTTTTAGTGACCATGTGCCACTGGTAGAGAAGTGAGAGAAGCACAGAAGAACAAGTAAGGGGCTTCCAACACAGTTTGACTTCTGGTCCTGCCAGTGTCAGGGTACTTCCTGTCATCCGGGTGGGCAAGTATCACATGACCTCCAAACTTGTACCACATCACAGTGTCAGGGAGCGAAGGAAAGTTCTAGTTCTGACCTGATTTGATTATCCACAGATCGCACTGTGCCGCACAATGGGTAGGGGCAATTTTTAATTTAATTTATAAATAATATTAATTTATAAAATATCTCCGTTGCTTGCTTTCCATCTTCCTTTTCTAACTCCTGAAAGATCCCTAATTTTTCCTTCTCATCCCTCCCTTATCTTTTGGACCCTGGTGCTCAAAGAGTCAATAATGCATGATGGCCTCTCCCTTTGCCCCTCTCTCTCCCATTGCCTGTTATCCATCGTTGAATCTTTACCCTCCTATTTTTCCTCTCCCATACCCATATCTATGCCACTTCTCTCCCCTTGCCTTTATTCCTCACTTTGCCTTTCTTCCCTTATGTTGTCCTTCCTCTTTTCCCTTTCTATCCACCCCTTTGCCCTTTCACCCCCTCAGTTACCATTCTCTTCTTCCCCTTTGCCCTTCTCTTTTGCCCAGTTGAAATATAGCTACACTACTGGTACCTCAGAGCTTACATTCTATAAGTACCCATTTGTCATCACAGAATTGTAAGTTCTGTGGTATCACTAGTGTAGATATTTTACAATTGTTAGCTCTGTAGGATTATTAGTGTAGCTCCATTTCAGTTGTAATCTCTGTGCAATAACTAGAGTGGCTCCATTTCGATTGTCAGCCCCGTGATGGCCCTAGTGAGGCTTCATTTGGATTGTAAGCTCTATGGTATCACTGGTGTAGCTCCATTTTTTCTGTTGTAAGATCTGTTTTATCAACAGTGTAGCTCAACTGACTGTAAGCACTGTGCTATCTCAGAAATAATTTTTATGAATACTAAAATAATTAAAGTTAATAACTAGAGTGTCATGTTACATATTTCTCTATATGAAAAAGCACACTAAATAAAAACAGCACATTGGGCATTTTCATACCCCTAATGAGAATCATATCTTCCTCTTAAAGGGATAGTAATACTTTGTTTTAAATTTAAAAAAACATGAAGAATGAAGTCTTATCTCTCAAACCTTTATGGTTTAAGAGATAATCACAAACAAAGTTTCCCCTCCTGCCCCTTTTACCTAGTGTAAGCCATCTCTTCTCAGAAGGGGTATCTAGTTGTAAGACCAGACAGATAACAGCAGGGGACAATCTTCTTCCTATGAAAACAATGAAATCCCTGCACCCCTTGACAACCTTTTCCGGTTTTTCCCTTACCTTAATTGAAGATTGTCCCTCTCTGCAGTCTACCTGGGCACCTCCCTTCTACTCTGGCTGAGCAGTGTTACATCAGTAAAAGGGGCGGGAGGGGGATACTTTGTCATTGAATTACTCTGGAGCTATAACTCTGACAGTATTGAAATAACACTCTACAAAGTCCAAATACTATGATGATTAATTACAGCTGCTTTTATTATGAAACGTTACTATCCCTTTAAAGCAGGAGTAGTCCACTGTTTGATCTCTAGCTGTTAGTGACTACAACTCTCATTCTTCCCAATCAGTAGAGGGCTGGTTGGGAATGATGGGAGTTAGTGTTAGTGATCCAACAATTGACTATCAATGCCTCACATTATCTAAAATACAATTTTTAAGGTCTGAAAATGGACTACACCTATGGCAAGGCTTGAAGATTTGGTATTTATAATTTTCTATCCTTAAATGTGCTCAGTTGCTTTGTTGGAGCAGTGCTTTGCTCATTCAGATTTTATTTACATGATAGAAAAGCCATGTTTCATTCAGGTTAGAAGATATAAATATGAACAACATTATTAGTACTTTTACTGTGCTTTTTAAATCACAATTTTGCGTTTCCATCAAGAAAAAACGCCACTGACATGACAGAAATAACTTGTTACCCCCTCCTTCAAATTGTGACTTTACAGAGGAGGAGCAAGAAAATGATGGCAGATTACATTTACAAGTTTGCTGGTGCCCTCTAGTGGATAAAAAATAATATACAGCAGAGATGAGTGATTACGTTTTTATTTGACATTGCATTTTGCCTTTATGTATGTGTCATAACCATAAATTAAAATTTAATGGTTAATCCCGTGAATGCTTGGCATTTCATCAATACATTGTGAAAGCAATGCATTGCATTCATAGCATTATTTTTTGGTCTTTTAAATGGCATTAAAATGTATTTTTGCTAATGTACTACCCAGGTGCGTATCGTAACCCTTTGAGTGCCACTAGCCTATACAACACTTTGAGGTGCAACACTCTGCATATTCCTCTGTCATTCAAGAGGTTAAGGACCAGTGGGGTATGCAAAACGTGCAAACAACGTTGAGCACCTCTGTGGTATGTAAAAGGTTAAAAAAGTATGGCACAAGTATGGCCTGTATTCACAAAGGTACAAACTACTCTCTTGTACACAGTAAGTCATTTTGGCCCATATTTATAAAAGCAAACTGCAGTTATTATGTAGTAAACCAGTTGCACCATAGGGGACACTATTCCTAAATTTGCATGCACTTGAATACAGCTTTGTAACCCCCTGAATGCCAGAGACGTCTTCAATGCATTGCAAAGACCTCAGTAGCATTAAAGGTGGTACAAGCCCAATTTAAATTAACAGGAATTTTATTTGTCCCCTATGGTACAGATGGTTTACTCCAGAATTGTTTTAGTATTTATAAATATGGGCACTTGTAACTATTATTTTACAAGTTTTGTATTTATCAAATGTGTCACTCTATTAACCATTTAAGGACCATAAAGGTGTGTATGGTATTGCTTCACAATGAATTACACATCCCTCTGGTGCCTATGGGGTTCACAAATACAAATGCTTAGCAACTGGGCTTTCACCTCATACCAAATCTGCTCTGCAGAAGGCGCGGTCCTTGACCCTAGATCAAAGAGCACCAGTACACAATGGGCACATTTAAAGGGTTAGTAATGTTTCATAATAAAAGCTGTAATTAATCATCATAGTATTTGGGCCTTGGAGAGTGTCATTTCAATTCTGTCAGAGTTGTAGTTCAAGAGTAACTGAATGATAAAGTATCCTCCTCCCGCCCCTTCTACTGATGTAACGCAGCTCAGCTTAAAGCAGCAGGGAGGTGCTCAGGTAGATTGCAGAGAGGGACAATTTTCAATTAAGATAAGGGAAAAACCTGAAAAACCGGTCGGGGGGGGGGTTCATTGTTCTCACAGTAAGAAGATTATCCCTTGCTGTGATCTGTCTGGTCAAGCAAGTCCACATCTGAGGTGAGCAGTGGCGGGGGAGAAACTTTATCATTCAATTACTCTTGAACTACAACTCTGACAGTATTGAAATAACACTCTCTATGGCTCAAATACTATGAAGATTAATTGGGGCTGCTGTTTTTGTGAAACATTACTATCACTTTTACAACCATGTGCAAATTGTAAAAAAAGAGTCATAAAACTTTTTTAAATGAATTTGCAACTCATTGGGGGTTATGCAGTATGGCATGCTAAAGAGGTGATAAAGCGGAGATGACTTATCCAGTTTCTATGTTATTCTATGGCACCTGTTCACTAAGATCTCCAAAGATGGAGATCTTAGTACATAGGCTCCATAGAATAACTTGGGAATTTGAGAAGTGATATCACTGGAGAAGTCATCTCCTCTTTGCCACTACTTAGTGCATCTCCCCCACTGTAGATATGAACATTATTTGTGAATGTTTTCTTTACCAATTTTGTGAACAATGGGCGAGATGTATAAAAAAAATTCTTACTGTAAACTTTGTAAAGTTCGCAGAGACGGGTCAAATTATAAAGAAGGAAAGTCAAATTTATAATTACATCTCTCTGAGAATTTTCTGAGACTATTCTAATATATTCACAAATCAGATTTTTTTTCTGCACACATTGCTATCACTATATGCTTCAATTAAGAACATGTTCTCTCTGGTGTTAAAGGGGATGTATCACATTATGAAAAGGTGTTACCATCTGCTATGTTAGTAAAAGTTATTGTAGGAAAGCTGTTTTTTATTTAAAAAAAAATCTTACTATTTGTAGAGATAATACTTCTATTGCAGAACAGGTTTGCCGATCAGCATAGAGTGTTGTCGAATCAATTATGTTGAAGGTATCCAAAGGGTTAAAACAAGAGAACCAATCAGGTTGGATATCTTCACATAAATAGATAAATGACAATATTAAATAATTTTGAGAACTTAATACAATACTAGGTATTGACACGCTACTTCGCAGTAACAAACTGATTAAAGTAATCAATTCTGCATATTTGTGTAAAAATATATATCATTTAAGTGCAATTTACAATATATATAAAAAGTGTAAACAACAATGATATAAATGAGTGATTAGAAATTACAATAGATATATAGTAACTCAAACCACAATTATCACCATTAGGACTACCAGCAATTAAAGGGTTAATCACACATAGATATACACTGCTCCAAAAAATAAAGGGAACACTAAGATTACACATCCCACTGCTCCAAAAAATAAAGGGAACACTAAGATTACACATCCTAGATCTGAATGAATGAGCTGACAACAAAATCACACAAAAATTCTCAATGGAAATCAAATTTATCAACCCATGGAGGTCTGGATACAGAGTCACACTCAAAATCAAAATGGAAAACCACACTACAGGCTGATCCAACTTTGATGTAATGTCCTTAATCAAGTCAAAATGAGGCTCAGTAATGTGTGTGTGGCCTCCACGTGCCCGTATGACCTCCCTACAATGCCTGGGCATGCTCCTGATGAGGTTGCGGATGGTCTCCTGAGGGATGTCCTCCCAGACCTGGACTAAAGCATCTGCCAACTCCTGGACAGTCTGTGGTGCAACGTGGCGTTGGTGGATGGAGCGAGACATGATGTTCCAGATGTGTTCAATTGGATTCAGGTCTGGGGAACGGGCGGGCCAGTCCATAGCATCAATGCCTTTCTCTTGCAGGAACTGCTGACACACTCCAGCCACATGAGGTCTAGCACTGTCTTGCATTAGGAGGAACCCAGGGCCAACCGCACCAGCATATGGTCTCACAAGGGGTCTGAGGATCTCATCTCGGTACCTAATGGCAGTAAGGCTACCTCTGGCAAGCACATGGAGGGCTGTGCGACCCCCCAAAGAAATACCACCCCACACCATTACTGACCCACCGCCAAACCGGTCATGCTGGAGGATGTTGCAGGCAGCAGAACGTTCTCCACGGCGTCTCCAGACTCTGCCACGTCTGTCACATGTGCTCAGTGTGAACCTGCTTTCATCTGTGAAGAGCACAGGGTGCCAGTGGCGTATTTGCCAATCTTGGTGTTCTCTGGCAAATGCCAAACGTCCTGCACGGTGTTGGGCTGTAAGCACAACCCCCACCTGTGGACGTCGGGCCCTCATACCACCCTCATGGAGTCTGTTTCTGACCGTATGAGTGGACACATGCACATTTGTGGCCTGCTGGAGGTCATTTTGCAGGGCTCTGGCAGTGCTCCTCCTGCTCCTCCTTGCACAAAGGCGGAGATAGCGGTCCTGCTGCTGGGTTGTTGCCCTCCTACGGCCTCCTCTACGTCTCCTGAAGTACTGGCCTGTCTCCTGGTAGTGCCTCCATGCTCTGGACACTACACTGACAGACACAGTAAACCCTCTTGCCACAGCTCGCATTGATGTGCCATCCTAGATGAGCTGCACTACCTGAGCCACGTGTGTGGGTTGTAGACTCCGTCTCATGCTACCACTAGAGTGAAAGCACCGCCAGCATTCAAAAGTGACCAAAACATCAGCCAGGAAGCATAGGAACTGAGAAGTGGTCTGTGGTCACCACCTGCAGAACCACTCCTTTATTGGGGGTGTCTTGCTAATTGCCTATAATTTCCACCTGTTGTCTGTTCCATTTGCACAACAGCATGTGGAATTGATTGTCAGTCAGTGTTGCTTCCTGAGTGGACAGTGTGATTTCACAGAAGTGTGATTGACTTCGAGTTACATTGTGTTGTTTAAGTGTTCCCTTTATTTTTTGGAGCAGTTTATTTAGAGGTATTAGATAACAATAATTACACTCAGCAGCATAGAAAAGGATAATTGATCCTTACAATTAATAAATACAGTTGGCAGCAGTGTATATGAATACCTCTGCCCCAGAAACTGTATAAACTATGCTAATTGAGGTTTAAGATATGTTGTCAGGTGAATCAACTTTAATATGAAGCCAGGTCCTCTGACAATTTCCTTGTACCATATGCAATAGCAAAATTTTAGAGAAACCAACTGTAATATAATCCCAGTTAGAGATCACTATAATTTATTAATGTACTGATTTCAAATATTGTATACCTTCTGAATAAAACGTATAAATTGCATCTAATATAGTCAATAATAGATTATATCAAGAATAGACTTAGAATCAAATCTAATAATATAGTTCTAGACAGTGTACCAACTTCAAGCAACATATATCATAAACATGACAATAGCAATCCTATGTAAAACCTATAGGGTACTTCAAGGGTTAATCCACTTATTAAGATAGGATGCCACACCCAAGATGGCAGCTTCTTTTGTTTAGTGAGAGTTTAAAACAAACTTTAACTTTACAAAAGTTAGGCCCTAACACATGCACAAAGAAATCTTAGAAAAATAGATAAATAGCAGATCAAGGGTTAATAAATTAATTCAAAGAATCCTCCAGATCAAATTTTAGCTATATAACCTTTCCAGAAACACCATATATTATTCTAGAAATACCAAGAATTATATTAACTAAAATATAACAAGTCTCACTGCTAAAACTATTTTACTCTTTTCTGGCAAAATATGACAATTTACAATTCTGCTTAATAACAGAATTTCTATAGCCAATATGGCTTATTATAATTGATCTCAAATGGTTGGTCAGTCCAATTAAGACAAATGATAAGAAAATTATGTTTCTTCAAATATAGAAGAATATATATATTTATATATAGAAGAATATATATATTTAATTCTGAATTTTGCAGAATTTAAATAAGGAAAGATATATAGTTACCAGTAATAAGTGTGGATTTCTTTATCAGCTAGTCCAGAATACTTCAGGAAAACATAGCAGGAATTGAAGAGCCAGGAACCAAGAGAAAAAAGCCACCAGAGGAAAAAAAACAGCCAAGACCCAAGAGGAAAGACCCCTTTTCTCTCTAAACTTGCATATTTATAATATGAAATTCCTCTTATCAAAATCTGCTCTGATTTGGTTAAAGAGCCATCTGATTATGTAGTGACATCATCAGTAGTACCTGACTGGAAACTCCTAATCCCTAATTTCCATATGACATCACGCATAATATTATAGAAAAATTCCAAAGCACTAGTAATAACACCATGTAATCTATAGATGGCACCATTATTCTACATTAAAATTCACACCTAAATGATACCTGGTCTGGGTTCTATCAAAAATTTGGAATGTGAACCTTGACTCTATGTCACATAAATATGTCACCCTGCTAGACTTTCCCATAGGGGAGTATGTCTCGGTTTTAGACTTTTGAGATTTTCTCATAAGATACTAATACTGCTTGAGACTGTGGTTGTCTGCAATTCTATATCAATCACCATTAAAGTTTCCCAAATATTTTCCCCCTCCATTGAGGAAGAGAGGCTCATTGTCTCTGTTACATGAGGTAATGTAAATACATTTTATAACACAGATTTTTAGAGAATTTGGTTTAAAAGAAAAATTAACGATTTCCTCCCCATCATGGCAATGTCTCTGATAGTGTCCCCATTATGCTGACCGGCAAAGGTCTTCTGCATGTCCTATTTCTCCTCCCACCGCCCTCCCAGCTGCTCCAGGGAGCATGTTCACGCTTCCCATTGGTGTGCTGCAAGCAGCTCCTAGTGTTACAGCAAGCTGCAATTAGCATTATACTGAGGTATCTTCAGTGCACGATCAGCCGACTAGTCACTCAGCATTGCGGGGGTGTCCTGCTTTGGTAATTTCAAGTTTTGGGAGGTATGGACATCTCCCCAGTGTGACTTAGCAATAGCACCATAATGACCCATGACTCTTTATATGACAAACCTCATGGCAGGCCCTAATTATGGCCTGGACACCCCTGGGACTGTAATGTTTAATAAGACGTGGTTTCATAAAGAAAAGGTATTGTCTAGTATGGAAATATATATTATTTCAGGGTTTATCCTGCTGAGTAAAACAAGAGCAGTTCTGCTGCCAAGAGAGGTTTTATTCAAATGTTATTGCATCTCATACTTTTTTTTTTAGGCACAGTATTTCCATGTCCTTAAAGGGATAGTAATACTTAAAATGTAAAAAAAAATATGTTGTAGGGTTTATCCTCCTGAGTAAAACAAGAGTACTCC
This sequence comes from Rhinophrynus dorsalis, assembly GCA_037306005.1. Classification (NCBI taxonomy): domain Eukaryota; kingdom Metazoa; phylum Chordata; class Amphibia; order Anura; family Rhinophrynidae; genus Rhinophrynus; species Rhinophrynus dorsalis. The sequence goes on along the minus strand of CM074718.1, from coordinate 90,382,904 downwards.
CACTGCTGAAAGGTGTTTCATTCAAAAGTTATTAATTTTCAAAGTTGAATTTTTTAGGTGCAATATCACAGTGGCCTGAAATTGTACAGTGGCGCTGTTGCTACACTATCCTATGGACAGCTCTGGTCAATTGACCATAAATCTCCATAGGATGGTGCAGCAACAGCGCCACTGTACAATTTCAGGCCACTGTGATATTGCACCTAAAAAATTCTACTTTGAAAATTAATAACTTTTGAATGAAACACCTTTCAGCAGTGGGAGTACTCTTGTTTTACTCAGGGGGATAAACCCTACAACATATTTTTTTTTACATTTTAAGTATTACTATCCCTTTAAGTTTTACAGTGGTGCTGTTGCTACAACATGTTATGGACATTTATTGGTTCTGATAACTGTCTAGACTGCTATAACCGTGCACCATAACATTTCAGGACGTGGAAGTACTGACCACAACAAAAAAAATTAAATGAAAGATTAAGTGGTTATAACTTTTGAAACAACTTCTGTCAGCAGCAGGAATACCCTTGACTTACTCTGCAGGATAAGCCTTATACTATACATTATTTCCACATTACACAATACTTTCCCTTAAAAAAAACAAACAAACATGTATACGTACCAAAACGTAATATTTTATAGGTCTCTTGTATGTGACCAAATCCAACCTCTGGCCCATGGCTGGCAATATTACCACTACAATAAAGGGGAAGCCCAGTCTTGGTGGCTGGTTTTGCCTTCTCCAACATTGCTACAACTTTGCCCATATGTCCATTACTATGGAGGGACAATTCTTTAACAAATGCCATGGTGGTATGTGTTCATTCCCAGTGTGCACATTTAGGTTAATGTAAATCACAGCTTTAATACAGTGTGGCTTAGTTACAAAATGCAGTTGTTCCCCAGGGCCTACATGGAATCTATGGTTCAGCACTGTGACTAGAGGCTGAATGAAAGATCCGAAGTCTGTCAGTGCCAGGTACTCTTCCTATATCCAGGACATGCCACTGTTCCTGAATATGTGCAATGGGGTGCCACATGGGGGCTCTCCAACAACTTTAAGGGTTATTGCAATGCGGGGGAAGAGAAATCAGCTGGGACAAGGGAGATTACAGGCACATTGCCCAATGGTTCCTACAATGGATGGGAAACATTTCACCTATCTCAGTGGTCAGTTTGCATCTCTTGGGGTGTAGGTTGCTAGACCTCTGAAGCCTGGGGGAAGGTTAACATGCATTGCAGCACTGTGGCAGAATCACAGTTCCAGGACTTGGGGTATGAAAAAGGGGGTCAGTGCCACAGCATGTTGAATATCTCAGGTGACATCAGGGCTGTAATTCCCATTAGTTGGAGTAGGCAATTGCCTAGAGTGCCAGATTGAGAGAGGTGCCATAGATTTACAGATCGCACCAACTATATGGGGTTGTGGGAGTTTCCAAAATAAATTCAGTGCTCCGGCACCAGAGACTCACTCCTGGGGGGTACATACTAATGTGAAATAAACTCTCCAGTATGACAAACTGTCCAGTTCTTATCTATGGAGCAGACACATTAAGATCTCCCCAACATGAAAACAAGGCTCTTCAGAGCATAGGTGCTATAGTTTACAGTATCTCTACTTAGCGTACCTCCTCCCAGTTTATGTTGGCTGGTATAATTACCACTTTGGTCAGTCTATATGCTCCTTTACTGGCCAGCTAATTTAAGTGCTTATGCCATAAATTAAGGGTATTTTCTGTTCCAGGCGAGTTTATGGAGATTGGGTGGGGTAATGGGAGTAGTGGGGGTATGGCTATGGCTGGTGCTAGGACTATAAGGGATTGTTGTCTGGAGGTACCTGTGATGTAAATCCAACACTGTCTGAAGGATGTACATCACACTCCTATAACTAGTGCCTTAGAAGCTTGTGCACAGTTTAACTCACACCAGCAAATTGAGGCACCTGTAACAGAGCAGAAATCTGAGATTACAGGGAGAGTAATGCAATGAATTGGAGATCCTGCTAGAATTCAAGAGGTTCTAACTCCATTTAAACCAATGAGAAATGTGAAGGAGTTATTTTTTCCCTAATGTACAGCTGGATTGCTGTACAACTGGTCCACTGTTGCTGTGACCAATCTGTAACCCCTTTGAGTTCCAGAGGGATGCAAAGCAATGCGTTGCATACCTCTCTGGCATTCAAAGGGTTACAGGCAGTATCTGGCATGCCATGAGAATGATTAATGTCACAAAAAAGTAGCACGTCAATATGTGAAAAATGCACAATTGTGGGACAACAATTCCCCAGTTTTTGGAGGTGTCTACAGCATTCAGATGGTTAAAAGTCCAATTTAAATCAGGGGGAAATGTAATTTCTCCCCTGTGGTGCAATTGGCTTGTTCCATCATTAGCACCATTTTAGCTTACTGAATTGCAACTTAAAGGGATAGTAAAGTTTCACAATAAAAGCAGCTCCAATTAATCTTCATAGTATTTGGGCCATGGAGAGTGTTATTTCACTACTGTCAGATTTGTAGTTCAAGAGTTATTGATTGATAAAGTATCCCCCTCCCGCCCCTTTTACCTAGTGTAAACCACCTCCCCTCAGATGTGGAATCTGGTCCTGGGACCGGACAGCTCACAGCAAGGGACAATCTTCTTACTGTGAGAACAATGAAAACCCTGCCCCCCCTTGACAGGTTTTTCCTTATGATCACTGAAGATTGTTCCTCTCTGCGATCCATCCGGACAGTCTTGCTGCTTTGAGGTGAGCAGTGTTACATCAGTAAATGGGGCAAGAGGGGGATACTTTATCATTCAATTACTCTTAAAACTACAACTCTGACAGCACTGAAATAACACTCTCCATGGCCCAAATACTATTAAGATTGGAGCTGCTTTTATTGTGAAACATTACTATCCCTTTAAGACTGCAACATTTTTAAGACAAAAATGTGAGCAGATTTATTCAAAAAAGAAAATATTTTAAGACTGGAGCATTTTTTAATGTCAATGTGAGTTAATTTTAGGGAGGAGAACTCTTGGAAAATGAAGACAAAAACAGATGTTTGCTTGCCAAACATTTTCAGCTGGCAAAAATATCAAACACAACAAAGAATTTGCTTCACATTTATAATGCTTCATGTATAGATATTAGCAGAGACTCACTCCGTTCAGCTGCAGATGGGAATGAAGCAGACAGCCTTGTTAATGTAGCACATATTCCAGGACTAAAGAACAGCATCCATCATCTCATCTAAATTTAATTAGAATTTGGGCCACGCTTCTCAGAGACCGAGCCAATTTTCTGCTGAAAATATGGCTCCTGGAACATCTCTGTGTCCTTAATGGTTCTTTTGCTGAGAAAGCCAGTATGGTAGTAATCACCTGTTTGTGATTTCAATTCAATCCTTGCATTAAAAGCCAAAACATGTGTTATCTTAAGGTTATGTCTTTGACATTATTTAATGCAAGCTGTCACCACAAATGTGTTCTGCACGCTACATCTTTCACGATAACCCAATCAAATGTCCTTAGTAAGCATTTCAGAACTGAATCAGATCTATTAACCCCCTTTGCTGCCAGAGGGGAACCACATAACTAGGGGGTCTTATTCATGAAGCTGAGGTACAAATCTGGTGCAAACCAACTGCACCTTGTAGGGTAATGGGAATTCTACAAATTCACTTTGATTTAAATGGGACATTTCCCCTTTAACACTAGAGAAGTCTCCAGTGCATTTCTTTGCAATGTGATGGAGACCTCTGTAGCATTCAAGGGGTTAGAAGACTCATTTAAAGCAGAACTTTCATATCATTAACATAGCGCTGCAAATTATGGTTACATTAGCAATATCCACAGACTTGTATTTGAAAATAAAACAAATTGCTGCATTAATGAAAAAAGAAGCTTTTAACCAGACAGGCACCAGCTGGGATCTTGTAGGAGGCACTCCCCGTGTCTGCGTTGTCAGTCCCTTCCAGTGCCATATGGCACAGTGGCAGTCAACTCACCAATTGTGGAGTTGAAGGGGACGGCAGCACAGATGCAGAGATGCCGGTTCTACAAGATGTCTTCCTGGTTAAAAGGTTATTTTCTTGTTAAAGCGGAACTACCACAGCATAACAAGTTTATCTTAAATAGCTCCCCATCTGGCGACTAGCTGCTTAGTAGCGCTAGTCACCAGAATTATTACCTTATTTAATAGATTTCTCCTTTCTTCCACGGCTGACAGGCAGGACGGAGAGCGGACATCTTGCCATAGTGACATCCGCGCGCTGCTCTGTCAGTCCCAGCTGATGTCCGAGCTCAGTCCTGCCTGTCAGCCGAGGAAGAAAGGAGAATTCTCTTTAAGAAGGTAATAATTCTGGCGACTAGCGCTACTAAGCAGCTAGTTGCCAGATGAGGAGCTATTTAAGATAAACTTGTTATGCGGTGGTAGTTCCGCTTTAATGCAGCAATTTGTTTTATTTTCAATTATAAGTCTGTGGATACCGCTAATGTAACTATCACTTGAGGCGCTATGTTAACCATTCGAAAGTTCTGCTTTAAATGAATGGACATTTTCATTCACCCCCATGTTGTATTTAGTCTGCCCAGGATTTGCACGTGTTTATCTTTATGAATAAGGCCCAGTGCTGTAGGCATGCAGCACAAATGGAAAATCGTGTAGAACCGGTGTGGACATATTGAAGTCTTACAACCCCTGATATTTTGATGGTTAACACTCTTTAGCACGGATCACTTTTCCAGAGTATAGAAAACACTTCAAATTCTGCATCACATCCATTAAAAAAAATGTGTTTTTATTCATTTTAAGTGAATGTAATCAATTATTTAATTAAAAAAAATCATGTTAATCTCTTTTTACAGACTCCATCCTATTTTACAATGTATTTATCTCTTAAAGGAATATTTATACTTAAAATGAAAAACCAAATATGTTGTACTAGTAATAAAAGCCTGTGTAAATGAGCCGCTAGTTGCCCGGTCCTGGGCTTCAGTTAGAGAACGGCCACGGCCGTCTGCGGCTCTCCCAGTGTGACAGGTCCCGCAGGGGCATCAGGGGACTTTTCCAAGCCGCCCAAAAGCCACCGGAGCAAACAGAGTAGTGACACCTGGTGCAGACAGGCTGTCCTCTTCTTCCTCAGTAACATATCTCTGGACGGTCGGCCCCTAGGTCCTCACCCCTCGCCCGCCTGGGAAGCTGCACAGCCAGTGGATGTGCTGGAAGTACACCTCCCGGCATTCTGTATGTATGAGCAGTCTCGACTGCATTGAACAAACATACATCTGTCCTTTTGCATTATAGGATGCTTTATCCCCCTAAGTAAAACAAAGGCACTCCAACTGCTAAAATGTGTTTTATCCAAAGGTTATTACAGGTCAAAGTTGATTTTTTTAGGTGCAGTATCACAGTGGCCTGAAATCTTACAGTGGAGCTGTTGACATATCATCCTATGGACAGCTCTGGTCAGTTGACCATAAACCTCCATCGGATGGCATAGCAACAGCGTCACTGTACAATTTCAGGCCACTGTGATACTGCACTTAAAAAAAAAATTCAGCTTCAGCTGTGATAACTTTTGAATAAAACACCTTTCGGCAGTGGGAGTACCCTTGTTTTACTCAGGGGGATAAACTCTACAATATATATATTTTTTTACATATTAAGTATTTCTATCCCCTTAAACTAAATTCTGAGAATTTTGTGGCCAAATACAGCCTCCTCCAGTGCTTAACCCCTTGAGTGCCAGAGGGGTTAAATGTGAGTTCTGTAGTGCATTTTGAAGACATGGCTGCTTCCCCGGGAGGCCTGTGTAGAATCCATTCACAATATTCTAGCACTACATTCCATGTGGATCTTGCTCTCCTGCTCCCTGCCTCAGCCCTGATCCTTTAAATAGCAGATTCCTCTAAAAGGGATAGTAATGTAATTTATTAAGTAACTGGTATATTGTAGATATTAAAAAAAGATTAATTGAGGTTAGTCCAATTTCTCAAACCTTTACGGTTAGAGATATATGATGTTAAACTTCCCCCCTCCCTCCCCTTTTTCATACGTCAGCTGTATAGCTCTGTATAGCTGACAGTATGACATCCTGGACCCAGAACTGGCCAGAGGCTCTTCAGCAGAGCTGAAAAAGAGCTATCTAAAAATAAATACTTCATTGGAACAGTCTACAAAGTGTGCTTACAAACCAGGCACACTTTGTAGACCATTCCAATGAAGTATTTATTTTTAGATAGCGCTCTTTCTGCTCTGCTGAAGAGCCTCCGTCTGGTCGCTTGACCAGAACCTTCTGCTGACATCTTTACAGCTGACGTCTGAGAAAGGGGAGGGAGGGGGGTAAGTTTAACGTCGTATATCTAAAACCGTTATAGATCAGACTCAATCTCTTTTTAATATCTACAATATACCAATTACTTAATAAACAACAGTACTTGTTCCTGATCTTGCTTGTTTGCTGCCTCCCCTGGCCTCTGCTACATTTCTATTCAGTATTCTTCCTTTAGGTTCACCTGGTGCTATAGCCTTCTGCCTATTTTCCCACTGCTTCCTTCAGTGAGGTTTTTTCAGCCACCCAGTGGAAGCTGGTGGTACTGAAGTCCCTAAATCTGCATTCTGCTGCATAGAAATAAAGATTTTGAAGACAGAAAAGAAACACCTGTTCTAGCCAGTGTCTCCATTCCCCTAATAAAACATGAAGCCGTACATACTTCTCAGATTAAAGTTATGTCTATCCCAGGCATTTCTGAATTCCCTAAGAGTATATGTGTGTACCATTTCTGCTCCAAGAGTCTTTCACCCTTTCTGTAAAGCAGCACATAAATTACTACTGAATTTTTCACACTTTACATTAGATCATGCCGCTTGTTCTAGTACTTCTCTTTAAAAAAAAAAAAAAAAAAAAATGCTTCTCTCAATGTATATTACATTACTTTATATATTTAAAGGTCCCATCAACCCTCTTCCAAGCTGTACATATTAAGTTATTTGAGTCTGTTCTGATACCCTGTGTCATGCAGACCCTGCACCATTTTGTGGCTCTTCTTTAATCTGCTTCCAATTTATTAATGTCCTCTGGAGATGTGGTCTCCAGATCTTACACAATACTCCAGGTGATGTCTTTGCTTTTCCCACTGCTTTACTGTATTGATTGCCCACCTTAAAGTAATATGAAATAATAGCACGTATTTTCTGCATGCATTTTTTTTTATTCTTGACAATACCTGCCACTTCTCTAGAGAACCATATTGATTTTCTTTTTAATTTACTTCCTCCTGGATTTACCCTTTTCTCTAGTGTGAACAACAACAACCTGCTGAGCTGTCAAATTTGTCTTACCAACAGTAGACATAGAATGGTATACACCACTACATCCATTCTCATCTACAAGTGCAGAAAAAGGAATTGTGTAAAAGCACTGGTTGTGAAAGTGTATGTTACATTACTCACACTCTATCAGGGCCAACACAGTTGTCCAGACTGCCTTCCACCTCTCTGGCCACTGAGGCAGTCATGCTTGAACAACAACTGGTAACAAGCGTGATGCAGAGACATAGACAACCTTTTAATCCCAGCCTTCAGTTTAACATTCTCATTTTTAAAGCTATAAAAATATCTACACATTAGACAATTCCAAATGGTTTAATGGAAAACTACCACCAAACATCCACTGCACTGACCTAAACCAGAGATCATAAAAATACAGCATACACCAAAAGACTATTGCCAACTTCTGCGGTTTTAAAACTCCTTGGGAGAGATGCAATACGATGTGATAAAAAGGTGATGAAGTGGAGAGGATTTCTCCAGTAAATTTTCTCCAGTTTTGGAGATCTTAGGGTATAGGCTCTATAGAATAACACAGGAACTGGAGAAGTGATAACAGTGGATTAGTCATCTTCACTTTATCACCCCTTCATCACACTTTAGTGCATAACCCCCCTGATGTCTTACACATTCTTTAAGATTCAAGCCTCAGTTGGGATTACAAAGTAGATGTCCTCCTTCATAGTCCGCTTTCCCATAGTGCTGACGATGCTGTTATAGGTACAAACAGTGGTGGAAGGAGTAAGCTAGAGGCTAGAAAAAAAAATGGAAGGAGTAAAGCCTATTGATTCACTTTCATCAGGCATAGTGACTGGAGTAAAGCTGAGTACCACTGTTCAAAAAGGGGGAAAGCTCAAAACCAGGATATTATAGACCTGTGATCTTGACTCCCATAGTGGGTAGGATATTAGAATGGTAACTAACTGATAGAAATATGTGGAGACTAACTATGTTATTAGTAGGAGCCAGCATGGTTTTATGAAGAATCCATCATGCCAAACTAAGTTACAGTTATGGTCAACATTATTGGCACTCTTTAATATTTTATATATCATGTACAATATCTCCTGAACAAAAAATGTGTATTGAAACAGCTTTGGTCTATATATACTTATATATTTCATACAGAACAGCACAGGATAAAACAAAAACAATTAAAAAAAAAAGAAGTGGGATGAAAAAGTATAAAAATGGAAACATGGCCATAGCACAATTATTGGCACTCTCTTGAAGAATTCAAATCAGTTTGAAAAGAAGAACTAGAATGCCATGGCTGTGAAGGCAGACTCACCTATGATAAATTGTCAATGCTCACATGGCATGAATTAACTAATCAATCATGGCTTTAATGCTTAAACATGCCACTTTTATTCCCTATTCCTTTTTCAAAATGGTGAAGACAAGAGCTGTCTGAGAGTATCAGAAATGCTATTATCACCAAACATAAGAATTCTAAAGGGTACAAGGCCATCTCCAAAGACCTTGGCATCCCCGTGTCAACAGTTTGCAATGTTATTATGAAGATTGCTGCTCATGGAACTGTCAAGAACCTCCCAGGACGTTATGGCAAGAGGAAAATTGATCAGAGAAGTCTTCAAAGTTTGGTGCGAACTGTGGAAAAAACACCATGTGAGACATCCACAAAGCTTAAGGCTGACCCGTTGCACGCTAAACCAAGAAGGGCTTTATGGGCAAAGGCCAAGGAGAACCCCTCTGCTGAAAGAAAAAAGCATGACTGATCATTGCCAAACCCTACCTAGTGAAACCACAATCTCAATCACAATCAGACCAGAAATATGTTTACAGGAGATGAAATGAAGCTTATAATGAAAGGAACACCCTAACGATAGTTAAATATGTTGGAGGATCTGTAAGGCTTCAGGGCTGCTTTGCTGCCTCTGGTACTGGAGTTCTTGAATGTATTAAAGGAATCATGAAATCCGAGGATTACCAAGGCATTTTACAGTGAAATGTGCTACCCAGTGTCAAAAAACTAAGTACGGGTCAAAGATCCTGGGTCCTCCAGCATGACAATGATTCAAAGCACACATCCAAAAGCACAAAACAATGGTTAAAAAGGAAAAATGGACTGTTTTAGACTGGTCGTCAGTGAGTTCTGATTTCAGTCAGATTGAAAACCTTTGGAAAGAACTGAAATCTGCCATTGAATAAAGGAACTCTACAAGTATTCAAGAGCTTAAACAAATTGCAATTGAAGAGAGGGAGAAACTGCCAGCAGACAGGTGTAAGAAGCTTATATACGGCTACAAGAAACATTTGGAGCCTGTCATTGTTGCCAAGGGTTGTGCAACCAAATATTAGGGAAGGGTGCCTTTAATTCTGCCCAGGTCATATTTTATGTTTTTTTCTGTGAAAACACTACATGCCAGTTTAAAAGGCATCTTTTTTTGTTGAATAACTTTGGGCATCCTATTAACCCTTTGAGTGCCAGAGGGGTTTGTTTCCATTAGAGTAGAAACATCTACGAGGTGATACGATTACAAATATATTCAAGGTCAATACAAAACTCTCCAATTAACTCTTTACTAAAAGATCAGCGCTAAGAGCAAGAGGTTATCTATTACGACTAGAGGGAAGGAGCTTTCAACTAAAACAAAGACAGGGATTTATTTATAGTAAGGCAGTTAAGTTATGGAATTATTTGCCTCAGGATGCAAAAAAGTAATGGATACCTACCTAGTGCAGAATAATATTAAGAATTATAACAGCTGGCTTCAAAGCAGATCCAGGGAAATATCTGTCATTTGCAGACAGGAAGGATGTTTTTATCTGCTTGGGGCTAAATTGGAAATAGCCTCAATTGTTCTGTTTTGCCTCCTCTGGATTAAAAGGGGTGAGTTGGCACTGGCTGGACGTGATGGATGCATGTCTTTTTTCAGCCTCATCAACCATGTTAAAATAACCACTACAAGAAAACAGAGTGGGAGCAGGTTAAACAAAATGCTTGTCTGCCTCCAGGTACCCTAATAGCTTCATCAATGAGCAAATGTATCCAATCCTGAGATTCAACTCAGCTGATTCTGGCTGTTTGACCTTACAACTTTACCCATGGCTAGTAGCTGTAGCAAGGCCACTCTTGCAGTCACCATCACTCCCAAGTAACATGCCCCAGTTTTTCTCACAAGAATCAAGGTAGTGGGAGGAATAGGAGAGATACCAGGCCTTAAATAATCTTCTTTTGGAGTGTATTTTCTTTTAGAAGTGTAAGCTTCTGGAACGGTCATTTGTAATCACAGGCTTAAAGGTAGAGGTCTTTTACATGGACCAAATAAATGTACAAACACTGAAGAGCTTTTCCTGATGGAACCTGTTCTGTAGAGATAATATTTCAGACATCTCTTTAGGTCTAACTTATTCAGTCTTTCTTCTTCTTTAGCAATGCAAGGAAGGTAAAGAAATATCTGGACCTATGCGAATGGATGTATACACTTTGGGTGCAAGTTCTGGACTTAATCTTACAGTGACCAATTCTTAGCTGAAGATCAGACAAGGTTGTTTAACTTAAATAACCTTGAAGCTTGTCCAATCTTCTAACTAAAGTAGTTGCCACTAAAGATTATTTTAAGAAAATTAATTTCAAACAACATTTGTATAAAGTTTCAAAGGAACTATCCAGCACTAGGTTCAAGACCAAATCATGGTATGAAGGCATCTATCTTTGTCTCAAAATCTTGACTGACAATAAATCTTTACTAGATTATGAGTATGGAAACATGAACTTTGAGAGCTCTGGGAGACAATCCTATACGGATCCATCAGACAGAAATTATAGAAGACTATGAACAGACGGAGAAAGATGGTCTTTCTATTTTGACATACATTAGTAGAATGTTTTTAAAGTTCTGCTACAAGCATCTGGTGTATCTTTATGGATCTGGAGAGATGATAAATCACTTGCAAATTGTTTTTACATTTAAATTCCACTGAAAGTGAAATTCTTATCACCATTGTCAGTTAAATGTCAGTAAAATGTATTCCATAGGCTCATGTAGGGATAATGGTGATAAGAATTTCACAAACAACTTGCATGAGTGTATAACCTGTCATGTATATTGTATTCAGCCTTCATTCTAAATATGCCTAAAAAAGAAATCTAAGTTGTCTTGAAAGCTTGTATTCTAAAGCTACACAGCCAATAAAGGTATCAGTTTTACTCTACAAGTCTCCTGCTTTTTGTACAGCTCACACATTACCACCTTTTATCTATATTGTTAGCATCTGTGGTGTTTAAATATTTTCTAATTAACACATTTAAATTTTTCTAAATTTTCAGCTCCATTTCATTTCGTTCATATTAAGCCCTTGGATCCTAGAGACATCTCGAAAGTATTAGGAAGCAATGCGCCTTTGAAAGGTCTATAGCATAGTGGGGTAATTTATAAGAGTTCCAGCTTTTTATGCATTTTTACTTTTCTTGTATCATTTTCAATAAAGTAGAATTGATTTCATGTACCTGTCTGAGTGGTTATTTAAAAGACTCCCGTGACAACAAGATTGCCATTTTGGTCAGATATGATACACTTGTGTGGACAAATAATCATCAGAAATACAAATAAATTAAAAGCAAAGGTTCATATTGATCAAGAAAAGTATGCTATTTTTTTAGGGGGGGATGCATCACACCAATAGAGGTTTATGTGGGGTCACTTATGATAAACATAAGTGGTTTATACTTAGTCTTCTTTCTTTTGAACAGACTTAGGAGGAGTTACTAGTTTTAGAACCCTATTGGACGTTTTATCCCCAAATGTGCAGAAAGCATAATTGTATAAATTCCCTAATTTTCACAAATCTAATGAATCTGTTTAAAACTGTAAAATTTAAAAAAGAATATTCAGTGATTAAGATATTTTAACAGGGTAATGAATTTCAAAAGGGGATGAAAATGGTTCACTTTGAAAACATTGTGGAACTAAACGGCACATTAAGCATGTTGTTGTGATGAAAAGGCCCCTGCATCAACAGAAAGAGATTCTCATATTGCCTCCTTAAACATCCGTTAGTGCCCACATAGCTGCGCTATATTTAACCTATACAAGAAGAGAAACCATATAAATATATTACCCACCAGCCTTTGTAGCACACATACTAAACAGCGCATTAAGCATGTCGCCTTGGTGAAAAGGGCAACATGAGCATTTCGCCCTGCATCAATAGCACGAGATTCTCATGTTGCCTTTTTCAACTTCCATTATGTGTCTGCATAGCTGCGCTATATTTAACCCAACCAAGAAGAAACTATATAAATATATTACCCACCAACCATTGTAGGACATATGAAATGTCATAGATTTCAATCATTTCAGAACAGAAGTAAGAACTTGCATAGCTCTGCGCCAGGCTCTCTCACTTTCTCTGTGAACTCCTTAGACTTGCACAATGACAGGGTGGACAGGAGCATACATAGAAGAGAAGAAAGAGCCTGAAGCAGTACTCAGCAACTCTAAGGAGTTCACAGAGGGGAAAAGAGCCCTGCGCAACCCTATGTTAAGGTATGTGGGTTCTTCTGATTTGAAATCTGACATTTCATGTGTCCTACAATGGTTGGTGGGTAATATATTTATATAGTTTCTCCTCTTGGTTGGGTTAAATATAGCACAGCTATGCAGACACATAATGGACGTTTAAAGGCAACATGAGAATCTAGTGCTATTGATGCAGGGCGAGATGCTCATGTTGCCCTTTTCACCAAGGCGACATGCTTAATGCGCCTTTTAGTTCCACAATGTTTTCTCTGCACCATTTTCAAAGCATGCGGACGAGGACAGGGCAGTGGCATTCAAAAACAGGATTTTAGTCTTACCTGTTAAATCCTTTTCTCTTAGTCCATACAGGTTACTGGTAACTTTGGGTAGGCGATCAGCCCCTTTAATAGGCAGGAACAATTCTGAGAAGTGACTGCTCGGTGGACCCTACCTCCTCTCCTTAGCTTGCAGCTAGCCAATCCCCAACCAGTAAGAGTTGCAGACTAACTATTAACTAAGTAGTAAGAAGGGAAAGGAAGACTCCTGTGAGCAAAAGGACCCCCATGTTCTGCCACAGGAGAGCCAAGCATGGTCCCTTGACAGTGTGGGAGACCAGTAACCTGTATGGACTAAGAGAAAAGGATTTACCAGGTAAGACTAAAATCCTATTATCTCTGTCCTCCAATACAGGTTACTGGTAACTTTGGGATGTCCAACCATTAAGTTCCCCTGGGCGGGAAGAAAGGCAAGGGCCAGGCGCAAGCCCCCCAAAACCACCAGAGCACCAATGAACCTACAGATCATGAATAGCTCAACAGTAACCGCAAAGTGTCAACGGACACTGAACAGGGGTAAAACAAACCCCATGAACTGTTACACAGCACACTGAACTAGAGCCAACAGGGCTCAAAAGTGAAAGAGTATTGAGAGACTAAAGAGATCCTAGACAGACAAGGCTGCCTCCAGGATCCTCCCAAAACTGGCATCAGTCGATGCCAGCACATCCACACAATAGTGTTCAGAAAAAGTATGCACAGACGACCAAGTGGCCGCCTTCCACAACTGATCAGCAGAGGCCTGGTTCTTGTAGGCGCAAGAAGCCCCAATAGACCTCGCAGAATGAGCCGTGACCCTGAAGGGAACAGGCTTCTTCCAAATAGTGGATCCAAGAAGCAATGGTTACCTTGGAAGCAGGTGCCCCTGCCCTAGGACCCTCAGCAATGACAAAAAGAGTGTTAGACTGCCGCAAGGACTCGATGCGATGCACATAGAACTTGAGACAATGCACAACATCCAACAGATGAAGATCCCTCTCTTTGTCAGAAGTAGGGTTAGAACAGAAGAAAGGAACCACAATCTCCTGATTAATGTGGAACTTCGACACCACCTTCAGGAGAAACTCTTGGGAGGTGTGAAGCACCTCCTTGTCCTTGTGAAAGACCAAAAAGGGTGGTCTACAAGACAGGACATGCAGCTCTGCAACTTGGTGAACATAAACAATTGCCAGGGGAAAGGCCATCTTCCACGTCAGAATACGCAGAAGAAAGGTAGCCAAAGACTCAAAAGGAGGACGTTGAAGTACTCCTAAAACCAAGTTAAGGTCCCACTGAGGAGTAGAGGACTTAAACACCGGACGTGTATGAGCAACAACTTGGAAGAAAATCTTGACATCAGTAATGATAGTAAGACGCCTCTGAAAGAAGACCGAGAGCACAGAAGTCTGAACCTTAAGAGAACTCTGACTGAGACCCTTATCCACACCATCCTGGAGGAATGAAAGACAGTATGGCAGGCCTTAGAGGAAACAGGCTTATGGGCACTAAGCATAGTAGCCACCACACCAGAAGAAAAACCTTTCTTCCTTAAAACTGAGGATTCAATCTCCAAGCCGTCAAAGCCAGACGATGAATGTCTTCCTTCCAGAGATAACCCTGTAGAAGAAGGTCCGGGGGGGGGGGGGGGAGTTGAAAAGGTTCCGCCACTGAGAGGTCCAGAAGCTCTGGAAACCAAGCCTGTCGAGGACAGTATGGAGCAATCAGAATGACTGGGCAGTCTCAGTTTCTGTAGTACCCTGTTCAACAGGGGAACAGGAGGAAAGATGTATGCTATTGGAAATGTCAATGGAATTGACAAGGCATCCACTGCCAGAGCCAGGGACTCCGCTCAGCGAGAGCAGAACGTTGGAACCTTCCTGTTGTGCCTGGTTTGCCATCAGGTCTATGCATGGAAGACCCCACTGCTGGATGATGAGGATGAACACCTCTGGATGTAGTTCCCTCTCTCCACTGTGTGCCGAATGAGGAAATCTGCCAGAACGTTGTCTATGCCAGGAATATGAACTGCGGAAATGGCAAGCACATGCTCCTCTGCCCAAGATAAAATAGCCTTGACCTCTAGCCAAGCCGCGTGACTTCTTGTGCCGCCTTGCTTGTTGATGTAGGCTACCGCTGTGGCATTGTCTGACTGTACCCTGACTGGGCAATCCTCCAGTTGCCATGTCCACTGTAGTAGGGCATGAAATATTGCCCGAAGCTCCAAGACATTGATGGGAAGGACAGATTCCTCCCGAGACAACCAGCCCTGAACACATAAGTGCCCCAGCACAGCTCCCCATCCAGAGAGGCTGACATCCGTCGTTACTGTGGTCCAGAAGGGCACTAGGAAGGGTCTGCCTTTCAGGAGATTGTTCAGGTTGAGCCACCACGAGAGGCTCTGCTCCACGTGAAGAGGGAGAGATAGGGATCTTTCCAGGAGATCGGGTCGACCCCTGCATGCCAGGATTAGAAACCTCTGAAGTTCTCTGGTGTGAGCCATGGCAAACGGGACTGCTTCTATGGTGGTAATTAACTTCCCCACCAAGGATGACAACTTCTTGGCTGGAACTGGATCCTGAGACAGGATATCCTGGACCTTCAGTGCTATCTGATGAGCCACTTCGTCCATGAGAAATACCATCCCTCTCTGAGTGTCGAAGAGGAGGCCCAGAAAGACCATCCTCTGGGAAGGAACAAGGTCTGACTTGTCCAAATTGATGATCCACCCATGATGGGAGAGAGCATGAATGCAGTCCTGTACCTGCTGATGAAGGAGTTCCCGGAGAAGCCGCCTTCAGAAGGAGGTCATTCATATTTGGAGTAACCCTGATGCTGTTCCGATGTAGGACGGGGATCAAGGCTCCCAGGACTCTGTTGAAGACATGAGGAGCCATGGTCAGGCCAAAGGGGAGGGCAGAAAACTGGAAATGCCCTCGGTCGCAAGCAAAGTGGAGATATTGCCAACTCTCTGGATGAATGGTGATGTGCAGATAGGCATCCTGAAGATCCAGAAGCGTCAGAAATTCCCCAGGGGACATGGCCGCTATCACTGTGCACAAAGACTCCTGGCAGTATTGGGACCGGACCACAAAGGAGTTGAGATCTTTCAGATCCAAAATGGGACAACAGCCGTCATCCTTCTTGGAAACCAAAGAGAGGCTGGAGTAGAATTCCAAGCCCCTCTCCTGAGGAACCACTTCCAGGACCGCCTTGTCCAGAAGGGCCTGAATAGCTTCCTCAAAAAGGTAGCACTTTTCCGCTCCCAGAAAAGAATGAGAAGAGAAGGTCCTGGGAGGAGAAAGGGAGGTGAAGGGAATCCTGTACCCCATAGCCACCACCTACAAAACCCACGGGTCCACCACAGAGGCCTGCCAATCCAAGAGGTAGTGGCGTAAGCAGCCACCTACCTGCGGGTGGGGACCCGGGTTTGGAGAGTCATGCAGAATGAGGTTTGGAAGCCTTGGGCTTCACGGAGGACTTGGATCGCCATTGCTGCTTAGGGTTGGATAAGGAGCTCGGAGCCTGAGGAACCGTCTGGATTGATTGGCGAGAGTCTGCTTGAAAGGGATGAAAAAGCTGATTCCATTTGACAGGAGCCTTCTTCGTTAGGACCACTGGCAGGTGAGTACTCTTCCCTCCAGTGGTCTCACTGATGAGATCCTTGTCTACCACAGACATGGTAGAAGCCCTGGCTACCATACGCACAGCGTCAAACAGGACTGCAGAGACATAATGCTGAGCCTCAGCAACGTTAGCAAGAAGTCACAACATGTCAGAAGTAGGGGCTCCCCTGACGGAAAGCAGAATTGAGCTGCTCAGTCCAAAACAGCAACAGCCTTATAAACCCACGTTGCAACAAAGGCAGGGCGGAGGGCAGAGCCAGCAGTTGCAAATATAGTCTTGAGAGAGGACTCAAGCTTCTTATCAGTCCAGTCTTTGAGAGCAAGGGCCATCAGCCTCCGGCAAAGCAGTGGACGTAGAAAGCCTGGAAACTGAGGCATCCACTTTGGGGGGATGGACCCACTGCGTGAGGGCCGTTTCCGAGAACGGGTAAAGCTTAGCGAACTTCCTAGACACGGATGGTTTCCTGTCTGGAAACTTCCACTCCTCAGACACCAAGTGGTCAAGGGTGGGGTTAGGTGGAAAACAAGTATGGGGCCTAACAGGCTCCTGAAACACATCAGAGGGGTCAGAATTCCCTGTACCAAGGGAATGTTCAGGGTGGTCAGTACAGCCCTGATCAGGCCCTCAGCCGAGGGAATGGGGTCAGCCTCAAAGGGGTCCCCAAAAAACTGAGATGAAGGAACAGCTGAAGTGTCATCATCAGATTCCACCAATAATTCCTCCTCAGAGGAGTACATCAGGTACACCCGGCGGTTTAGCCAGGGAAGATCTGATAGAGGCAGGGGCCTGCCACGAGTGGAAGACCCCTGCAAAGTGGAAAGAAGGAGTTGCAAGGTGGACCGGAGGTCCCTGTTACTAGCTTTAATCTCTTGCATCTGCACTGGCTCTACTGCATGGCTGGAGGCCCCTGCAGGGGACTCAGGGGCAGCAGCGCATGCTGGGCAAACATGACCTGAGTATTCTCTAGGTAATCCTGAGTAACATGAGGAGCAATGAGGGACACAGACACTCCAGTAGCCTTAGTCTTAGCCTCAAGGTCTAACGGAGAAGACACTCTCATAGAGTCAAACGGTCAAAGCATCAAAACACCCACAAAACAGTGTGTATGATAAATTCACCCCAGAAATGCTAAATAAGACTTATCTGGTAGGCGAAGGGTTAAACTGTGGAGGAGAGAAGGAGAGTCCAAGCCCTGCTTAGGATAATCAATTTGTGAATACACAAAATGGCTGCCGCGACGGGAGCCAATCAGAAACGAGCAAGCGATCATGGGAAATGTATTTTCACTATCTGAGTACCCCAAAAGTGCGTGAAGCCCCCTAAGGCCCCCAACATGCCCAAAATATTGACCGGATGACAGAGCAAGGGCAAACCCACGAAACGTGGAGAGGTTGGAGAGATATGTTGCAAACTGTAAAGTCCCATATAAGTGAATGGAGCAATGGCGTCTATGCGGTAAACGCGTGCCTTAAAGGAGCGGAACCCAAAGTTAATGAGGTGAATACCAAAACGTAAAACCACTCAAAAGCCCACTAGAATTAAACAGTAGACCCAATAAACTCTGGTCCCAGTAGGGAAAGTGCCTAAAAAAAACAAAACAAAAAGGTGCTAATCCAGCAGCAACAGGGTTCTGTTACCACAGAAACTTGCTCCAAACACCTCACAGACATACAGAATAAACTCAGTGAGTGTGAGTATCTAATAAGAACTCCAAATGAGACCTCTGCGCGGAGGGAAAGCATGGGATATGTGGACCTCAGCACTCAAAGGGTGCTCACCTTTTTCAGAAGGTCTTTTGTCTTCAGATTACCATATATCAAGAAGAAGCCTCGGTGGGGAACTCCTGGGGAAAGAACTTGCAGCCAAGATTTTCCCCCAGGGCTTAGGTCCACAAAAGCAACCAGTAAACTGAGCTATTCACATTGTCAGTGATGGTAATCCACGTAATGGTGGTATTCCATATCTAACAGAAAAAGAATAAAAAAGCCAAAACTATAGTAGAACTGTTCTCTTGCCTTGTGTCTTGACCAAGGAACAAAGCTTACTGGTTGGGGATTGGCTAGCTGCAATCTAAGGAGAGGAGGTAGGCTCCACCCAGCAGTCACTTCCCAGAATTGTTCCTGCCTACTTAAAGGGGCTGATCGCCTATCCAAAGTTACCAGTAACCTGTATTGGATGACACAGAAAGACATGTTCTGTCGTCAGGAGCATGCTGGATCAATAAAAAGAATCATACTACAAATTCCAGCTTGCTGTTTTCACTTCCAACAAAGACAGGACGAGATGACACATGCCATACTGAACATTGTTGGAGAAAGAAGTGAAACAGATTTCAGAGGGGAAAATCCAGCAAGGTGAAGCTCTGAAACTCAAGAGAAGCAGGAACTTATGAAATAAGTGTACACTCATCAAAGAATGTATGGTGGATGTGCACCATTCCAACAAAATGCTTGAGATAGTAGAATCTCCAGAATATGAAACAAAGTAAAGTACTATAAAATATCTATGAGAGAGAAATGGATGTAAATGAGCCTGCATTTGTATTTTGTGTATGCAAAACAATCACCAGTACCAAAGACAGATCTTGATCTCTCCTTGTAGCCTGCAAGGGAATGTGTTATTTCTCACGTATGTTGCATTGAAGACATTTGTTGAACTGGTGTCAGAAATGGGATGGGGACAATTACATACAATGAAAAGGGTTGTATTTCAAATTCATTCATTTCTACAAGTCCTCATCATAACAGCAGATTTTTGTATTAAATGATATCTTTTCAAATGCCATATCTCCCAGACAAAGTAAAGCAGAATGTACAAGTTTGGTCCTCAAGGGCCACAAACATGCCAGAATTTAAGGATTCCATTGTTTGAGCACAGGTGGATCAGTCAAAATGACAAGAAAGAAGAAATCCAAGTGTAGTGTTTAGTGATTCTCTTAGGCCTTCACCATCCCCAGGTGCTCTTAAAAGCGTTACATTTAATAGAGGCTATGTATATCGCCTCAAAGTCATATACACATTCATGGTATAAACTCCAAGATGGTTACCCACATCCTCCTGCACAGATTCAGCATTCCAGGCTCTTGATCCATAGAAATATGAGGTTAAATTATATCCCATGGGAGAAGCACCAGATCACATGTAAAGATACAATATTGTCCACTGATATAGTAATACAGTGAGGAAATAATGGGAGAGAAAATAAACACCATTAAAGTGTGAATAAACGGATGAAAAACAGGCCTGTATAAATATTATTTATAAAAATAATAAAAAATATAGCAATAAAATCAAATTTAATCAAAACATACCTTATATTTTACTATTGCAATCCCATATTCCTCCCACCATATGTTTCTGTTTTTCCTTCAAAATTACCCCACGCTTTAGAGCCTCTCAGTTTGAACACATCCCAGCTGGTGCTACAAGATACTCCTCTATACGCTTTCCGGTAATGTAACGCACATTCAAAGTGCTGCTATCTTTATTAAGATAAGCTGAAATGGAGGTCACATGTTCATCCCATGTGATGTGTTGTACCAAGAGTGTTAAAAGTATATTTGAAGAAAACAGTTATTGCAGCAAAACAACACAGAATTAGAAAGAATTACAAAAATATTATGTGATTGCATGAGACCTCCTTTTATTAAGGCTCTATGAGCACTTCAGTGGCCATTATAGCATCCTTAAAGAGATAGTAATGTCTAATTTTACATTTAATGTAGGCATTAAAACAATAAGTACATCGATGTAAATCTTATCTCTCAAACCTTTATGGTTTGAGAGATATAACTGGCTAAAGTTCCCCCTCTGGGCTGTTTCAGACAAGTCAGACTCTAGCTGACAGTAGCAGTTTCTACAAAGTTTGCTTGCAATCCAGGCACACTGTGTATACTGCTCCAATGAAGTATTTATTTTTAAATCGGCAATTTCTACTCTGTTGAAGAGCCACCAGCCAGTCCAGGGACTGGAATCTCCCGCTGTCAGCTAGATGGCAGATTTGTCTGAAACAGCCTGGAGGTTTGTCATAAATGTTTGAAAGATAAGACTTACATCAATGTACTTTTTTTTAATGCCTACAATATTAAATAAACTTAAAATTCAACATTACTATCCCTTTAAAGGCCATTTGGAGATATTATTTAACCCCATATTTTTTACAGATCAAGAGCTTGGAGTGCTGCATATGTGGAGGAGGATGTGGGTAACCATCCTGGGGTTTACACAAGGGTGTATATGTAACATTTTTAAAACCACCAGGTAAAGGTGAAGGCCAAAGAGAATCCCACAATACTACACTAGAAGGTTTCTTCTGCTCTGCTGTCTTTCTTGTCATTTTAGTGTAATGTGCTTTTGGGAATTCAGACCAATTCTAACTGCAGAGATCCTTTTTCATCCTATAAAAAAGGGACTCTATTGGACTTTTTTTTACTCTTTCAGTGCCAGGGGGGGATGCAACGCATTGCAAAGCATTGCATACCCCTCTTGTGTGACTCTCTCAGGTAAACTTTTGAGGATTTATTTAATGTAACCCTTCAGGGAATTTATCATATTGTTAGTACTGGATCAGTCATAATGAATGAGTTACTGATTATACCAAGTGCTTAAAGGGTTAGTAATACTTCGTTTCATCTTTATTTTATTTTGTAGGCATTAAAAAAAAAACATGAAGAACGATATAAGTTATCTCTCAAACCTTTACGGTTTGAGAGATATTCACAAGCAAAGTTCCCCTCCGGCCCCTTTTACCTAGTGTAAGCCATCTCTTCTCAGATGTGGAATGCAGTCTATAGACCAGACAGATAACAGAAGGGGACAATCTTCATCCTATGAGAACAATGAAAACCCTGCCCCCCTTGACAAGATTTTCAGGTTTTTCCCTTATCTTAATTGAAGATTGTCCCTCTCTGCAGTCTACCTGGGCACCTCCCTTCTGATCTGGCTGAGCAGTGTTACATCAGTAAAAGGGGCGGGAGGGGGATACTTTGTCATTGAATTACTCTTGAACTGCAACTCTGACAGAATTGAAATAACACTCTCCAAAGTCCAAATTCTATGATGATTAATTAGAGCTGCTTTAAGTAAGGGCCATCACGACATCCTGGCATGTTTGCATTAGTTGAGGACAGTTCTTGGGGGATTTTATTTTTCAATTTAATTTTAAATAGTATTGCTTTTTTATATTGAAAATATACAACATGTGAAGACAATTTACTTTATTAGCCAATTTAAACAAAAGATATTTCACCTTAACTGAAATGTCATGGAAAGCTGTCTGTTATACTGTGGATGGATACATCATCATTGTTATATTTTTATTGTATAAATCTCATGGCTGGTCTGTGTTTGGAACAACTGCGCATGAAGCTGAACATTCAACAACTGAAAAAAATGAGACATCACCTTGTCCAATATTTTATTTATTTATAAACATACATTTACTATAAAAGCTGTTGCATCAAGAAATGTTTTTCTACTTTCCAGAGGCATTTTAGAATAAATACAATGGGATAAAAGTTAAGTGATGTTTGTATGGAACATTAGAACGGCACAAAACAGATCATTGTGTTTTTGACAAGCAAATATGCACCGTACCAAATCACATAACCCTACAGTGGACACAGATTAACACATGGGTAAAACTGAACAGAAATATGGCTATTTACACATTACAGTTGTTGGAACATTTACAGAATAATCTGCATCACTGTAATTACAAGTATAGCCTAATGTCTTGTATGATAGAGAGGGATCCAATGCATTCTGAAGCAATGTGTTGGAGACGCCTCTAAAGATTAATGTGTTCATGTGTTTGTTATGACAGGAATAAGCATAAGGTTTAATGTAACCACACATTTGTCTTTAGTCAGTATACTGGAAAGCAGTGTTCTTCTTGTGCTGAAAAACATTAGCTCTATTCATATCAATGGAGTTGGATGCTTCCACAGCATGCATAGACTCTGAGCCTTATGTATAAAGGCAATGAATTGCAATTCTAAAGCAAAGAAATTACACCCTAGGGAAAATGTAAAGATTCCTAAAATTCTTCACTGGGTCATTTAGCTACTTGAATTCTAAAGAAATCGCCATCATATTGCAAATGAATGGGTTGGAGAAAACTCTTCTATTTAAGTGGTTAAAAGCATAATTTGGGAAATGTGTTAATGCATATTCGTTCCCTACAGTGCAATTTGTTTGCACCAAAATTGCTCCACTATGGTTTTATATCCAAGACTTTCTGGACACATGTAGCTTGGTACAAACAATGCACCAGAACACGTAGTCTGGTACCCACACATAGTGCAGCCTGCTATAAACACACACACAGTGCAAACATGAAGCCTGGTACCCACACACACACATTGCACCAGAACACGTAGCCTGGTACACACACACAGTGCACCCGAACATGTAGCCTGGTACCCACAAACAGTACACAAGAACATGCAGCTTGGTGCAGACACACAAACACTCAATGCATCAAAACATGTAGCTTGGTGCACACACAATGCACCAGAACATATAGCTTGGTGCACGCACTCATGCACACACAATGCACCAGAACATGTAGCTTGGTAGACACACACACACACACACAATGTACCAGAACATGTAGCTTGGTACAAACACAGTATTTTACAAAAATGATTACTGCGCTGTGGACTACGTTGTAGCATCAAAATTCTTTGTAGTTTACAAAAGCCACCAACAGTTGAAACAGAAGAATTTGTTAATGCACATACAAATATTATACTCCATCTGATAAATGTACAGAGGGCAAAGTGAGAATACAAAGAGCAGACTTGTAATATTACAGATGGTTCTGAAACCTTGTACATAAAAAAAAATCTGGTTATAAAATAAATCTCAATGCTGTTATTTTGAAATTGTGCAATGTTTGAATAACGTAATATATTTTTTGCACACATCATGCAAAGTGTAAACATCACAGTTATCATAACTAATATTAGAACTGAGAGCAATTCTTCCAAACAAAACAAAGTAAAAACACAAAAAACCCTCCTCAAAAGCTGATGAATATGAATAGTTAGCAAATTATTGAATCTTATGAAATATACAGAGCTGAAGTCAGACTTTTCATTATCTTTAAACACCTTTTGGGGGCCAGAGAAATTGTCAAAGCATTGAAAGAACTCTGGAGCTCAAGAAGTTAATATTTAGTGTTTTTTAATAGATTTATTGCATTAATCTCACCTACAACTGTGTGCAATAAGTCTGCATTTAAGGCACCATTTGAATGTTACAAAGTATAGTTAGTGTTGAACTTGTAACAAAGCCAGATCGGTCAACAAAGTGTAAGGGTCATCTCTACCTACAGTATGACTAAGTACATGCATGGAACAACAAACTGGTGCTTAAATAAATAGTTTCTAGCTTAAGAAGACATAACAAAATATTATTGCTTATACAACAACAAAATATATATTTTTTCTTTTACAAACACACAGAAAAAAAACATTGACACTATACAAATTCAGTTAAACACTAATGAGGAACTTATGGAGAAAGCAAAAAGATAAACAGTACGGAACATGCGAACTCCAACGTGTGTGTGTGTGTATATATATGTGTGTGCGTGTGTGTGTATATATGTGTATGTGTGTGTGTGTGTATATATGTGTGTGCGTGTGTGTGTATATATGTGTGTGCGTGTGTGTGTATATATGTCTATGTGTGTATATATGTGTGTGTGTATATATGTGCGTGTATGTATGTGTGTGTGTATATATGTGTATGTGTGTGTGTGTATATATGTGTGTGCGTGTGTGTGTATATATGTGTGTGTATGTGCGCGTGTATGTATGTGCGTGTGTGTGTGTGTGTGTGTGTGTGTGTGTGTATGTATGTGTACGTATGTGTGTATGTATGTGTGTGTGTCGGAGTCAAAAATGATTTAACATCTGAGTGCCAGAGGGGTGTGCAACATATTGATTTGCAATGCACTGCAAACCCCTATGACATTGAAAGGGTTAAATGGGGTATTTTTTTTCCTCTTTGACTGCATTGAGGGGAAACACGTTGGAGACCTCTCTGGCATTCAAAGATGTTAACCCTTTGAGTGCCGGGGGGGTACACAATGCACTGCAGAGCAATACATTGTGTAACCCCCTGGCACTCAAAGGATTAAATGCACAATTTTGAGAAATGCCCCCTATAGTGTAGTTGGTATGTCCTGTAATTGCTCCCCTTCTGCTTTCTGCACTAAGCCATAAGGAGTTACTGTTATTATGAACAGCTCTCAGTTGTGTGGCAGGTTTAGAGCAGTGGTGGGGGGGTTATTTTGGTTTTGTCCCCACCACCGAGAACTTTCTGCTCTCTCTGAACTGTGGGTACAGCCTCGATGTTTGGAAAAGCCCTCCATGGTCTGAATGGTTTGCTATTTCGCACCAGGACTTGCTGAGACGTTCTATGAGAGATCACACCTCTATGGTTGCATGTATACCTATAGCTAACAGCCACAGTAGAACCTGGAAACCAATAATGCAAGAAATTCAGGTTTCCGTTTATTTCCACTTGTATATCATGGCTGATGTAGTCATTTTAGCTATTTCTGCAGACCTCTCCCTCTCACTATACCCTGCGTTGCAATTATATGTTGAAATATCTTTATCCATTCAAGAATATATAATTTAAGGTATCACAAGGAAATTCAAGAATTTAAAACCTACTGTGTTCTATCAAGTAGCCCTCAAAGTCAAAATTAGTTTTCCATTCTAACCGGCTACGGAATATACTTATATCTGTTAATATATCACTCTCCCACATCTTTGTTAATAGCAAAAACACTATTTCTAGTGAGAATATACCCCAAATTGTGGGTTAAGTCACAGAATCTTGCTTTATCGATATTCGTTTATATTTGCTGAAGTATGATGTTCATTCTTACATCAAGCTTGCAACCCAAAGATTGCAAGTAGAAATACCCAATCAACAAACAACTGAAGAGCATTTCATAGTGGATCATAAATGCAGAGACATGGTTAAAGCTACATCCGACACCTGGAAGTGTCTGCACTATCAAGTCATATAGTGCTTACATGGATAAAAGATGATGGCATCTTTCAAACAATGATGCATCCTATAAGCATAGCATGGAACTCACCATCTGTAAGCTTGCCTGTTGTGCAAAGAGGACACATCAGGCACATAGAACATGTAATGTCTGTCATTTATTAACCCTGAACACTTATTCTCTTGATCCTATATATTGTCTAAATTCTTCCACAAAAACCATGTATGGAGATCCTATCTGATCTGCAGACATTAACAGTCAAAGCGTATTGTGCTACTATGAGAATACCACTTAGCATCCATAAAGACGTTTTCTGCACACCACACGGTTTTCACACACCATTGGCTGCCATTCCTGTTCCGGGCATTTAGTTTTACTTTTAGACAAAAAAATTTTTTGGTTTAGCTTAATCAAATAATGTAAATACAAATTATATAATATTTGTATAGGGGGTATCAAAAAAGACTCCAGGTAAGTAAAGGTGCAATTAAAAGGACAAACAAACATTTACCAACTGTAGGCAGGGTCCCAGAAATTGTATTTCAGAGAATGACAACCTTGCCCTTTATTGATGAATGTTAGGACGTCTCAATCACCATTCTCGCCAGTGTTGGAGACATCTCGAGCATCCGAAAGGTTACATTTATATGCATTTTTATTATTTTTTAAGTAACAATTTGTGCATAGTTTGCAGCCCTATAATTATAAACCAAGTAAGATGTACAATTTATTGCACCTTTATTTTTATGTGAAATTGAAGAGGCACATTATAGTATGTAGTATGCAAGTCCGTAATCACAGTGCCAAACTGAAGTACTTTCACACAGCTTTTAAGCCATGTGCCGAAAGGAGGGGGGACGAAGAAGCCAGGACCTGACTACACTCTACTTGGCAAATATGAAGCAGACTCTTGATCTACCAAAATTTGCTTTGCAAATTAAAAACCTGCAATTGCAATCATGAACAAAATGTGGAATATGCTAGCAAGCATCACACAGTTTTTAGACCAAAAGTGAGATGAATGCCAGAACCTCTGCAGGTAAGAGATTTTACATTTGATTGTCTGCAATCAGCCTGCATGGTAGTGTGGAGCCATCTCTTTCTGAAGAAGGTCTTCATGATGGAAACGAGTATCACAATGGTGTAGGATGGCCGGCCGCTGGAAGAAAAACCAGACAGGTTACATACTACATTCAAGTCAACACACATAATTTTATTAAATCGTGGCTGTCTGTTGAGCGACTAGGTCACCATGACAAGTTCTACTAAATAGTTTGTCAGCAGCTTAAGCTGTTTGTGGAAGTAGCAGTATGGAGTCTGAAAACTGTTATGGGCAGTTGTTTTGACTGCTCTGCACTGAAAGTGAAGCAGACACTTTAAAGTCTGGAGCATCTTTTGCAGTAGGTGCACACAATCTCCTACTTACAATTAACCCTTTGAGTGCCATAGGGGCATACCCCTCTGGCACTCACACGGTTAAAGGAATAGAAGTCATTGCAGCTGCAAGAGAAACCAGAATTTGCAGTCGCAAGCATCATATTATAGCACTACTTCCATTTTATATGGGGAACCTCTTCTAACTGCTCACCTTCCCCCTTCCCATCTAAAATTGGCTGGTAGGATCTGCTTTGGGGTAAACACATAGCCTTAAACCCCAGAAGAAAGGATCGATAGATCATGTAATGTGTTGAATGTATACAGGAGGGTCCTTTGAATTGTTTATAATTCTGTTTTTAATACAATTATTTGGATTCATATCTCGAGCCAATTGTCTTTCCTGGAGAACATCTTGGTGATTCTGGAGTCTGCCTGTACAAGTTGTTCTAACATTTAACAGGAGAAACTCTCAATATTCAATGTCTGTTACTGGCAGTATATGCATATTAAGAGTGCCCCCTGTAACTGCTCTTAGGGGTAAACATGCTGTACTGGGCTACTTTCTAATGATGCTCTCATAAGACCAAACACAAATGGAGGATTAAGGGACAATGATCACTTGTGCGTTTTAAGAAAACTCAGCTTCTAATTATGTGAACCATAGGTGATTAAAATCTCCTTCCAATTTTTAAAATAATTGCAACAAATAAGGTATTTTGCCTACACATCCCTCACTCTATAGATTACCCTAGCATCATATATTTATAACTATATATCTATCTATAGCTCTTGACACTGGCGGGATTTTGAAACACCCCGTCTGTTGTGCGTATGCCCCCACTTCCAGTCGCACACTTTCACACGCACCCTGTGCCTGTCTATCACATGCATCTCAACTCCACCCCCACCAGTGTCAGCACTCCTTGTCCATCTAGCACACTCCCTCCTGCCATTCTTCCACTCCCCCTTGTCCATCTCCCGTGGATACGCTTCCTCTGCCTGTTGCACTGTACTTTACATTGAGACTGGTATAAAAGATCAGCTCCTTACTTCTGGACTTCATGTAACAATCATTGCAGTTTAATAGGCCATTGCGAATTCGGACATCTGTTCCTGTTGTTGCATCTCCAAGCTGTTCCTTACAAATGCCACACTAGCAAGAATAAAAAGAGAATGTAATAGTGGGAATGAAATGCATATATTCACACGTCATGCAAACAGAGAAACATGCACTGCGTTAATATTTATTTGATTATGCTCACACAAAGCAAAGAATCAGAGCATTTATTCATTTCAAACATAATTGTACTTAACCATCTGAGTACCAGAGAGGCATCCAACACATTGCAATGTACGCTGCACCCGGCTGGCACTCAAAGGGTTAACAATATTCTATCCAATTGATCGAGCACCGGTAGAAAATTAGAAGACTCGGTATAACCCAGTGGCCACATGTCATGAAGAAAGGAAAAAGAAGCACTTCTGGGTAAAATTAACCCTGTGAGTGCCAGAGTGGTACGCAACGCATGACAAAGAAATGTGTTGCGTATCACTCTGGCACTCAAAGGGTTAACTGCACCACAGCGCACACAAGGATTTCCAATAACATTTCTCATCGATTTAAATGGTGCTTCTAACAGGTCGAATGCTGGAAAGGTCCCAAAAATCACATTTAAAAAAAGTGGGATATTTTAGCTGTTCTCCAAGGTGGTCAAGTATGCCCCGCTTTATTTATCTGTATAGCCCATTAACACTGAGTGCCAAAGGGTTATGCAAAGTATTGCTCTGCAACCATCTGCACTGCACCACTGAGGACATATAAAAATGTCCACCAATTTAAATGGGGCTTTTAACCCCTTGAATGTCTGAGAGGTCTCCAATGAATTACTTTCTTGTTAACATAGCACTGTGTATATAAACACTGCTGGGCCAGACCAATTGCAATGAAGGCTGCAAATAACAACCCCACCCCCATCGATTTTTAACCCATTGAATGCTAGAGAGGTCTCCAACGCATTCCTTTGCTTTCAAGGTGTTAATAGCCCCATTTAAAATCAATGGACATTTCTATTTGTTCCCTATAGCGCTAACACTCAAAAATTCTGGAGCAAATTATGGGGGAAAAAAGAGGATTTTAGTCTTAACTGTTAAATCGTTTTCTCTTAGTCCATACAGGTTACTGGTAACTCCGGGAAGGCGATCCACCCCTTTAAGTAGGCAGGAAAAATTCTAGAATTGTATGCAGGGGGTGGAGCCTACCTTCCCTCCTTGGCTGCAGCTAGCCAACCAGCTCCAGAAAGATTTGAGACACTAACTATTGACTAGATAGTGAAGGGAAAAAAGACTCCTGGGAGCATGACCCCGAAGGACCCCCACGGTCTGCCACAGGAGAGCCAAGAATGGTGCCTTGACAGGGTGGTAGACCAGTAACCTGTATGGACTAAGAGAAAAGGATTTAACAGGTAAGACTAAAATCCTATTTTCTCTGTCGTCCAATACAGGTTACTGGTAACTCTGGGATGTCCAACCATTGAGTTTCTCAGAGGCGGGAAGTAAAGCAAGGACCAGATGCAAGGCCCCCAAAGTCACCAGAGCAGATATGAACCTTCAGATCAGAGATAGCCCAACAAAACAATGAAGTGTCAACAGACATTGAACAGGGGTAACAACACCCCAGGAAGTGTTACACAGCACACTGAACTAGTGCCAATGGGGCTCAAAAGTGAAGGAAGCACCAAGAACCAAAGAAAATCCTAGACAGGCAAGAATGCCTCCAGGATTTTCCTCCCAAAGCTGGCATCTGCCGATGCCAGCACATCAACACAGCAGTGCTTCAAAAAGGTGTGCACAGACGACCAGGTGGCAGCCTTGCACAACTGGTCAGCAGAAGCCGGATTCTTGTAAGCCCAAGAGGTCCCAATAGATCGAGTAGAATGAGCCGTGACCCTGAAAGGGACAGGCTTCTTTCTCAGCTCATAAGCCTTACGAATAGTGGACTTGATCCAAGAAGCAATAGTCACTTTGGATGCAGGTCTTCCTGCCCTAGGACCCTCAAGAATGATGAACAACACTTCTGATTGCCTGACAGACCCAGTGTGATGTACATAAAACTTGAGACAACACACCACATCTAATAAGTGGAGATCCCTCTCCTTGTCAGAGGTGGGGTCAGGGCAGAAAGAGGGCACCACAATTTCCTGATTGATGTGGAACTCCGAAACCACATTCGGGAGAAACTCCTGAGAGGTGCGAAGCACCGCCTTGCCCTTGTGAAACACCAAATAGTGTGGTTTACAAGACAGAGCATGTAACTCCGCGACACGACGGACAGACAGTCGCCAGAAGAAAAGCCATTTTCCATGTCTACAGGCATAGAGGAATAGTAGCCAAAGACTCAAATGGAGGGCGCTGAAGAATGCCCAAAACCAAGTTAAGATCCCACGGAGGAGCAGGAATCTTGAAGGCAGGACGAGTATGAGCAACGCCCTGGAAGAAAACCTTGCCATCAGGAAGGATGGCAATGCGCCTCTGAAAGAAAGCAGAGAGAGTAGACGTCTGAACATTAAGGAAACTCAAACTGAGGCCCTTATCCACACCATCCTGCAAAAAAGCCAGGACCGTAGGCAGATGAAATTCCTGAGACAGGTCCTTGTCAGCGCACCAAGATAGGAAGGTCGACCAGACACAATGGTAGCTCTTGGAAGAAACAGGTTTGTGGGCACTGAGCATAGTAGCCACCATACCAGAAGAAAACCCTTTCTTCCTCAAAATTGAGGATTCAATTTCCAAGCCGTCAAGGCTAGACGATGAACATCCTCCATCCACAGGTAACCCTGCAGAAGAAGATCCGGATGGCAAGGGAGCTGGAATGGCGTCACCACTGACAGATCCAGAAGCTCTGGAAACCAAGCTTGGCGAGGCCACTACAGACCAATCAGAATGAATGGACAACGCTCCAGTCATAATTTTCGTAACACCATGTGCAACATTGGGAGGGGAGGAAAGATGTAGGCCA
The DNA here is from genome assembly GCA_037306005.1 of Rhinophrynus dorsalis. Classification (NCBI taxonomy): domain Eukaryota; kingdom Metazoa; phylum Chordata; class Amphibia; order Anura; family Rhinophrynidae; genus Rhinophrynus; species Rhinophrynus dorsalis. The sequence goes on along the minus strand of CM074718.1, from coordinate 90,351,740 downwards.
GAGGGGATAACACCAAGGAATGGACATTGCATCCACCGCCATAGCTAGAGGGTCCCTCCACCCTGTTGTGTCTTGACGCCATCAGGTCGATGTAAGGAAGACCCCATTTCAGAACAATGACTGTGAACGCCTCTGGGTGCAGCTCCCACTCTCCGCTGTCCACTGTGTCTCGACTGAGGAAGTCCGCCATGACGTTGTCTATGCCAGGAATGTGCACTGCGGATATGGCAGGAACGTGTTCTTCCACCCAGGACCTCTAACCAAGCAGCGAGACTTCTTGTTCCGCCCTTCTTGTTGATGTAAGCCACGGCTGTTGTGTTGTCGGACTCTACTCGGACTGGACAGTCTTCCAGCTGAGATGTCCAATGACGAAGGGCATGAAATATCGCCCGAAGCTCCAATATGTTGATGGGAAGGAGAGATTATTCCGGAGACCACCGACCCTGTGCACTCAGGCGACCCAGGACCGCTCCCCATCTGGAGAAACTGGCATCCGTCATCACCGTGGTCCAAAAGGAAACTAGGAAAGACCTGCCCTTCAGCAGATTGGAGGGGTCGAGCCACCAGGACAAACTCCATTCCATATGAAGAGGAAGTGACACCAATGTCTTGAGAAGGTCCGGCTGACCCCTGCACACCTGGATCACAAACTTCTGGAGTTCCCTGGTGTGCGCCATGGAAAACGGTACCGCCTCTATGGTGGAAATGAATTTCCCCACGAGAGATGACAGCTTCTTGGCTGGAACTGGATCTTGAGCCATTATCGTAGAAAACCGGTGGGCGATCTGGTGAGCTACCTCGTCTGTGAGAAACACCATGTTCTTCTGGGTATCGAAAAGGAGGCCCAGGAAGATCAGACACCGGGATGGGACAAGATCTGATTTGTCCCAGTTGATGATCCACCTGTGATGGGTGAGAGCATGAATGCATTGCTGAACCTGCTGATGAGGAAGATCCCGGAGAAGGGGCTTTAAGAAGCAGGTTGTCCATATATGGAGTAACTCTGATGCAGTCTCGGTGGAGGACGGACACTAAGGCTCCCAGGACACGGTTGAAGACCTGAGGAGCTGTCGTCAGACCAAATGGAAGAGCTGAGAACTGAAAATGTCCCCAGTCGCAGGCAAATTGGAGGAACTGCCGGCTCTCTGGATGAATGGCAATGTGTAATTACGCGTCCTGAAGATCCAGAGATGCAAGGAATTCCCCCAGGGACATGGCAGCAATCACCGTCTGTAAAGACTCCTGGTGATAATGAGTCTGGATCACAAAGGAATTGAAATCCTTTAAATCCAAAATGGGACGACAACCACCGTCCTTCTTGGAGACCACAAAGAGGTTTGAGTAAAAACCCATACCTCTGTCCTGAACTGGAACCGGCTCTAGAACGTCCTTGTCCAGAAGAGCGTGAACAGCGCCGAACAGACAGTGTTTCTCTGCACCCTGAGGCATATGAGAAGGAAGGAAGCGAAAGGGAGGAAGAGAGACGAAAGGGATTTTGTACCCTTCCGTCACTACCTGCAAAACCCATGGGTCCGTCACTGAATCCTCACAAGTGCTGTGATAGTGATGCAGATGACCACCCACAGCAGAGTGTGGACCCGGGTTCAGTGAGTCATGCCGAAGGAGGCTTGGAAACCTTGAGCTTCCATTGCTGTTTGGGATTGGAGGAGGTACACGGAGCTGAGGGAACCGTCTGGTTCGCCAGACGTGTCTCATTCTGAAAGGAACAAAAATACCGGTAACACTTAAGCTGTGTTTTCTTCCTAGGAACTAAGGGTAGAAGTGTACTCTAAACCCCTGCAGCCTCACTGATCAGATCCTTGAGATCTGGCCCAAACAAAGAAGGAAGCAATGCTTTCTTAGAAGCAGTATCAGCAGACCAGCTCTTGAGCCAAAGACCCCGTTTGGCAACCACAGACATGGTGGAAACCCTAGCCACCAAACGGATGGCATCAAATAGGGCAGCAGAAACATAGTGCTGTGCCTCAGAAATGTTGGCAAAGAGGCGCAACTTATTCGAAGTAAGAGCACCCTGACGGACAGGAAGAGTGAGCTGTTGTCACGGTTAGTTACGACTCTCGGACGTAAGGTTAGGTAAAAACACAACTTTATTGAGAAAATGTAAAATAATCCCATAGGAGTTCATACACGTACATACAATACATAAAATAGTAAGTAGAATGGTAATATGGAATCAGACTCTACCGGCCCTGCCAATATACCGGACCGGGCAGCCTGGGCAGACACTGTAAAGGTGGCTCTACCGGCCCTGCCAATATACCGGGCAAGGCAGCCCAAAGATAGTCAGGATAATACAGGCTCTACCGGCCCTGCCAAAATACCGAGCAAGGCAGCCTAACGGATAACCAACTAAACAGACTCTACCGGCCCTGCCAATATACCGGGCAAGGCAGCCTGAAGGAACACAGAAAGGCTGGGTTCTACCGGCCCTGCCAATACCAGGTAAGGCAACCATAAGATGGAATGTAATAGGTTCTACCGGCCTTACCAATATACCGGGCAGAGCAACCCAATGGAAGCGGTGTCAACCAGAGTGGCCCCAATTACTGTCAGAAGGAAATGACAGTCTATGATGTAATAAAATGCGTAGCCCAAATACTATAGATAAATGTAACCCTTATCAGGGTGTAGATGGAATAAGGCAGTCAAAGACTGGACCGCACACTAAGTACCAACAATAACTGAGTAGTGAGCCACGAGGGCCAGGAGCGAACCAGCGTCCACACGCTGGGAGCCAACAGAGTTTAATATTATAGCCGCAAGGCTTTGGAGCGAACCAGCGTCTGCACGCTGGGAACCAACAGAGTTTTGTGTGATATAGCTGCAAGGCTTTGGAACGAACCAGCGTCCACACTCTGGGAACCAACAGAGTTTTGTATAAGATAGCCACAAGGCTTTGGAGCGAACCAGCGTCCGCACGCTGGGAACCAACAGAGTTTTTATAAATATAGCCGCAAGGCTTTGGAGCAAACCAGCGTCCGCACGCTGGGAACCAACAGAGTTTTGTAGGATATAGCCGCGCAAGGCTTTAGAGCGAACCAGCATCCGCACGCTGGGAACCAACAGAGTGTTGTATAATATAGCCGCAAGGCTTAGGAGCGAACCAGCGTCCGCACGCTGGGAGCAACCAACTCTCTATGAATAGTGTCATGAGACAGTGGAGCAAACCAGCGCCCGCGCGCTGGGAACCAACTGACTGGAATGTCGCCAAACGACCGAAGAACAATGTCGCCACCGCTGTAGGAACCAGGCTCAGGAAGAAACAGGAACCAGCAAGGACATCCAACCGGATCTGGAACGGTAACGGAGATCAGTAGCAGAAAACAGCAACTACAGGAAACTCAACCGGAACAGGACTGGAAACAACACAGCAGACAGCGGTACTGGAACAGCACAAACTCAGGAACTCTGGAACGCAGGTACTCAGGAACAGCAGAATGGCCAATAACGCTTCTGTAGCATGGTGGAAATGAAATACTCAGAGACACCACGAAAGGGCAACTAAAGGGTGCCCAAGCTAGGTTTAAATAGGCAATATGAGGCGGGCCAAAGGCAAGCAGCCAATGGGAGCCCCCTATAGGTGATAGACATAGCAAAGCAGCAATCACGGGCACAATGATAGCTGTTCAGTCCAGATCGAAATGGCCTGGTTCACCCATTTGCTGTGAATTATGGACGCATGGCAGAACCAGCAGTGGCAAAGATGGACTTGAGGGAGACCTCAAGTTTCTTGTCAGTTGAGTCCTTTAGAGCTGACGCATCAGACACTGGCAAAGCAGTAGACTTGGATAGCCTGGAGATAGGAGCATCCACTTTAGGAGGATGAACCCACTGAGCAAGCACAGCCTCAGAAAAGGGATAAAGCTTGGCAAATTTCTTGGAGACAGAACGTTTCCTGTCTGGTGACTTCCATTCTTCGGACACAAGGCGGTCAAGAGTGGGGTTAGGTGGAAAGTAAGTAAGGGGCTTTTTAGGCTCCTGAAAGACATCAGAAGGGTCAGAAGGAACCTCCTGCACTAAGGGAATGTTTAGGGTATTTAAAACTGCCCTGATCAGGCCCTCAGCCGAGGTCTCAGGATCAGCCTCAAAAGGGTCCCCAAAAAACTGAGGAGCCCATCGCAGAACATTCCTCAACATCTGAATACACCAACAGTTCCTTCTCAGAGGAATCTGACATGTCAGGTACACCCTGAGGCTTTGGCTGGGAAGACTTTATGAAAGAGGGGGTCTGCCAAGAATAAAAGACCCCCTGTAACTGGCATGGAAAGAGTTGCAAAGTGGACCTAAGGTCCCTAGTAGCAGCCTTGAACTCTTGCACCCTAACTGGCTCTAATGCATGGCTGGATGTCCTTGGGAGACTCTCAGGGACATCAGAACATGCTGGGCATACATGACCTGAGAATTCTCTAGGTAACCCTGAATGACAGTTTGAGCAATGTGCAATGGGGGATACAGAAACCCCAGCGTCCTTAGTCTTAGGTCTGGCCCCAAGCTCCAACAGTATAGACATTCTCACAGTGTCAATAACCTTACTGTATAAGAGATCACCCAATTACAGTGTGAATGATTAAAGTTTCACCCCAGAAATCGCCAAAATAGACTTATCTGGCAGGCGAAGGGTTAATCAGCAGAGGAGAGAAGGAGATTCCAAGCCCTGTGTAGGATACTCGCTCTGGAAAGAACACAAAATAGCTGCCGTGGCGGGAGCCAATCAGAAACGAGTTCACGAATCAAGCGCTCATGGGAAATGTAGTTTTCCCAGAAAAGTACCCCAAACAGTGCCTGAAGCCCCCTGAGCCCCCCAACACAATAGAACATGAAAACATGAACCGGATGATACAGCAAGGGCAGACAAGTAAAATGAGCAGAGATATGTCCCAAACTGTACAGTCCCATAGGAGTGAATGGAGCAATGGCGCCTATGCGTAATGTGATGCATACCCCTCTGGCACTCAAAGGGCTAACAAAAGACTAATATGGAGAATGTTGAAAAATACTGATATTGAGTATTCTGACTTTATCCTGAGTTTCAACTTCACTGCAGGCTTATACAATCACAGCCCTCCGACACTCAAAGGGTTAATAAGTGGAGGTGAAATTTATGCCAATATCATATGCTAATGACCAATATTTTATCTCCTCCCATTGTATACACAATTCCTAGAGCATCTAGCAATGCTATAATTCTACACAATCTAAGAGATCTTCTATATACAAGCGCTGGAATAATTGACCTGAATATGAACCTTCCATTGGGGATGCTAGTTTAGCATGCACCTGGCACTATGATAGTGAATAACTATGCATTATATAGGTCTATATTTATGTATTTCCTCCCCCCACACACATCAAAAGACAAATATTATAGTTGCATATTTCAAATCTAGATAATGTATATATGCATATTAGTCCAGTTCTGCTTTTATTATAGAGGCAATGGGTTAATCTTCATTCTAGTACTTTTGTAATTAAATGTTAATGTGATAGTAATGGCCCAGTGAAAGTATTTATCATTTTGTAGTGCTTAAAAAGTTCAATCATGTCTCTTATGGTTTAACCCTTTGAGTGCCAGAGGGCTACGCAGCGCATTACTTTGCAATGCGTTGTCTACCCCTCTGGCACTGAAAGGGTTAAGAGATATATTCTGCTAAAATTTCCCTTCTCCTGCTGTAAAGCTGACAGCAGGAGACCCATGTCGGCCGACACAAGGAGGCTCTTCAGCAGAACTGCAATTGCGTTATTTAAAACAAATTACTTCACTGGAATGGTCTACAAAGTGTGACTGCAAACCAGGCACACTTTGCAGACCTTTCCAACGAAGTAATTCTTTTTAAATAGAGTGATTGCGGTAGAGCTGCCAGTTGGTCCCCGGACAGGATTCCTCTGCAGTCAGCACAGTGCTGACGTCAGGGGAAGGGGAGGGGGGAATTTTGACAGTGAATCCCTCTCAAACCATAGCGGTTTGAGAGAGTTTTTTGCATATAGTTGAACTTTTTAACCCCTTAACGACAGGCCGCGCCCGCACCTTGCGGTCCGTTAAGGACCACGGAGCATTTTTTTTTTCTTGCGGCTGTGTTCTGGACTCCCCGAATGGCGTGCAGCCGCGAGGGGAGCCCGGAATTCCATGACGGTCCAGTTCCGTCATGGGTCCTTAAGGGTATAACAACCCATGACGGAACAGGACCGTCATGGGTCCTTAAAGGGGAACTACCACCCCGCAGAGACCTAAGCTGTATTGATTCTTCATCTGGCGACTAGCTGCTTAGTAGCGCTAGTCGCCAGAAATATTACCCGGTTCTCAAGATTTTGTCCTTTTCCTGACGGTCACTGGAACAGGAAGCACGGACATCTCGTCCCAGTGACGTCCGTGCGCCTGCGCTGTCAATCCCTTTTGAGCTTCCTGTTCCAGTGACCGTCAGGAAAAGGACAAAATCTTGAGAACCGGGTAATATTTCTGGCGACTAGCGCTACTAAGCAGCTAGTCGCCAGATTAAGAATCAATACAGCTTAGGTCTCTGCGGGGTGGTAGTTCCCCTTTAAGGTGTTAAGCACTACAAAATGATAAATATTTTTTCTGGGACATTACTGTCCCTTTAATTATATTTTAATTCAACAGAATATATCATTACAAATATCCACTCAAACACTGACCCAAAAGCCAACAGTAATAACAGGTTTCCTACTTTGATCAAATCAAGATGTAGATTTTGGTTTTAATGAAAACACAACAGAAAGGGGTTTTGGTTACAGAAGAGATGCATGCTCTATATGCGGACTTTGGCTATAGTGGAAAATCAAGCGAGAAATGGGGGCCATTTGGATAAACTTCAAACTCAAGACAATAGTTGGGGTATTTGGCTATTCTTGAAACATGCTTGGAGAGTTTATACTGGATATGAATGGGATGAGATTTGGTTACATTAAAAAAGCGTGCTATGAACATCAATTTGGGGAATACAGGAAATGCATTCCATGGACTGGGGATTTGGTTACACCCTTATTGCATTCTATAGACTGGGATTGTGACTATGCTAGAAACTAACTCTATGGTCTGGGGGTTTCACATGCAGGAAATGCAGTTCTGCTTTCCTGAAACTGCATCTTCTAGTTGCTTCTTATAGTTACTCTTCTTGGAAACGGATCATGTTCCGCCAGTACCCTAGATTAGTGGTTCACAACACATGCCCTCATGGGCCATCAACAAGCCATGCCTTTAGGATCTCCCTGCTTTTGCATATGTGAGTCCATTAAAACGATAGCTGCTCTGTAATCCAAGAGGAACATCCTAAAGACATGGCTTGTTATGTGTCCCTGAAGATAGGGGTTAGGGACCACTGGCCTAGAATGCTTCAGCAACATGAATGCAGACAAGCAATTGGAAGATGAGCAATTTGGAAGTAAGCATAGCGCACCATCGGGGGATTAAATGGTGCTTTTAAACCAATGAATACCACAGCAGACACCAATTAATTCTGTGGTAGGAATTTTGACTATACTGAAGTGCATTACTCTTCTGGAAATGCCTTCTCTAGGCAGGGTTTTTAGTTATAACTGAAATACATTCTTTGAGCAGGATTTTGACTATTCTGAAAATTAGTTCACTGAGAAGACTCTGTTGGAAATTCATTCTGTGGTCTGGGGTTTTCCTTATAGTGGAAATACATTCAGTGGATGAGGTGAGAGAAAAGTATACCTTGAAGCACTGGATGTGGAAATAAAGACTGAGAGTTTCAATTATCATGGCTGCTCCCTTGCCTAGAGGACATCCACACGTGGAGCACAATTTCTTTCCACTAACAGACCTGGAAGAGCACAAGTCAGGTTTTTAGACAAAGCAGAACCTGTAGGATTGCCTACAAGATCTATTACAAATCTATATGGAAAATATATATGGGATTTGCAAAGTGTCAGGTACAGTGAAGTAAGCAAGGTGCTTTTATTGTGGGGCATTTTATCCCAGTGCCCCAGTAAGACAGTATTAATAGAAATATTGAGTGAATATGATGGTCACCAACTTGAAGGGAAAGAAACAAATTGCATTGTGCATGCATTCTCTACAGTTAAATGTTGTCTGACATTAATAGTTTAGATGTTTTAATCTTAACTTACTGAGTGCAGTTATAACCACATTACATTCCCACACATTAAAACGTGTTATTGAGCTTCTGTACCTGTTGGGTGACTGGCATTGTGATGTAGCAGATGGTGAGGAACACGGAACTCCTCCCTGGGAACCGGTTCTGTATTGGAAGACAAGACACTCATATGAGCTTAACAGAAATGGAAAAGTAAGATTTACAGTGGTGGTTCTCAGACTCAGTTCTGTGAAATCCCAGTGTTCTCTTAAAGGGGAAGTAACTCTCGCCTATAATATGTCACCCCTCCCATTTGAATTTATTCTGGATAAAAAAAAAACCATGGCCCCATGAATTTTGCCCTTGCGCCTTTGCTCAAGAGATGACATCCTCAATCAGTGGTGGATGCCAAGTCCATGGAGGAGGCCATGACAGTTTTTGTTGTGTGGTCCTTCTATCAACTGTGTCCACAGAATACAGTAATTTTAGCCCACTGGGTGCCAGAAAGCTAAGCAACACACTGCAATGTGTTAAGGACCCCTCTGGTACTCATACTGTTAACCTTCTAGGGCCCAGGGGGATGTGTACTGCATTGCCTCCCAATGCCTTGCACACTCCTTTGGTCCTTAAAGGGTTAATTAGGTTCATACATTCTGCCTTCCTCGGTTTGACACTTGCTGGAAGTTTTTTTTCATACTACACAGACATGACACCTGAGACTGAACAAAGGCACAAGGGGAAATTCATAGTGGTCCTTAATATTCTCTGGCTATTGTAAGGGAAGTGGGGGTGGTTATTAGGGTTACCTCTAAGTACGTACTACAAGGGGTTCCCTATGAGGGCCACAGGGGTGCACAGAACATTGCGATACAATGTACTGTACACCCCTCTGGCCCTTAGTCCTTAAAGGGTTAAGTAATGGCATACAGGTGAAAAAGGCTGGGGTTACAGTAAATAATTTAGACGGTTGGGGGTGGGGGGGGACAATCTCCTGTTAACTGATGTATGATAAAGTTTAGCCTAATTTAGAATTAAGTTATTGGTATCAACTCACATTATTATCCTCTTGGTAGCTAGAGAGGTCTAAAATGCACCGAGAGGCAACATGTTGGAGACCGTAGTGTCCAAGGGATTAAAGAGATAGTAATACTTCGTTTTAACTTTATTTTATTTTGTAGGCATTAAAAAAAACATGAAGAATGATATAAGTCTTATCTCTCAATCTTTTATGGTTTATGAGATATTCACAAGCAAAGTTCCCCCTCCCGCCCCTTTTACCTAGTGTAAGCCATCTCTTCTCAGATGTGAATCTAGTTGTAAGACCAGACAGATAACAGCAGGGGACAATCTTCTTTGTATAAAAACAATGAAAGCCCTTCCCCCCTTGACACGTTTTTCAGTTTTTTCCCTTATCTTAATTGAAGATTGTCCCTCTCTGCAGTCTACCTGGGCACCTCCCTTCTGATCTAGCTGAACGGGGGGGGGATACTTTGCTTGTGAATATCTCTTAAACCATAAAGGTTTGAGAGATAAGACTTATATCGTTCTTCATGTTTTTTTAATGCCTACAAAATAAAATAAAGATAAAACGAAGTATTACTATCCCTTTAAATACTTGTTAGAGTTCTCTGGTAACGTCAATAGAAACTAAAGTGTTCCAGCAAAAAAGACTGAGAAGCACTGACAAAGTACAGCTGCTAGGCAAAAGATGTATCAGATCCAACCACTACACCGTTCGAGCAGATAGGACTATGGGACTGAGCATATTCTGTGTAGTTTTGTTGATTTACTAAGATGTTCCAAATAAACAGGTCACAACACTGAAGAAAACAATTCAATATTTTTGAAGAGCTACAAGAATAAATGGCTCTATACTGAAATTTATCATAAAAATGATAAATGATAGGTTTGAAACCATATACAAGTTCCTGAAGATCTTCCCTCCAGCTCTTAGACTGCAGTTCAATTTTTAGGCAATTGTTTGGCTGAGGATGATGGGAGTTTTAGTGCAACTGTAGCTGGAAGGGCACACATTTCCACCTTACATGCTACACAACTTAGATGTAAAGCCAGACCTTTGTAAGTCAGAGGTGCAATATACAAACAGTATCAGTCCCCTCACCTATTTACTAAATTTGACCCTTTAATGAGTGCCAGAGAGGCATCCAACACATTGTGTTGCAATGCGTTGGATACCTCTCGCTCGCATTGAAAGGGTTAAGCAGCAGCGAAGCAGTCATCCTCATTTTCAGGACCAGTACGATATTTTATTCTTGTACTATACTGGCAATACATCCAAACATGTGAACAGAATCTTCAGGAAAGTCAAGTCTCTGCCCAGTGGAATTTGCAATCTATTTGTCGTTGGAGACACTAAAAGATAATGGCAGGTTTAAAAATCACACTCCGTGTTTACAAGAATCCGGATTCATACCCAAGGCCTTATGGGCCTTATGTATAAAAGTGGAGCAATTGTGGAGTAAACCAGATTCCTCTACAGGGGAGAAATAAATTGTCCTCAAAATCCTCATTAAGAAAACTCCTTGAATGCAAGTGATACCTCCAATGCTTTTTAAAGCATTGTGTTTCATGCCTCTAGAATTCAAGGGGTTAAAAATACTATTTATATCCATGGTGATTTATATTTGTATCCTACTGTGCAGTTGGTCTGTCCCAGAATTGCTCCAATGTGTTTAAACAAAGCCCTGTGTTTAAAACAAAGTAATCCTGCATTATGGGGGCACATTTCCATTGAATTAACCCCATGAATGCTAGCGAAGCCTCCAATGCATTGGAAATGGCATTTAGCATCCAAGGGGCTAAGTAGTACTCTTCAATCAATGGGTATTTTATTTGTCCTATTAGATGTAAGACGAGGCATAGGTTATGCATGCAGTAAATGAAACTGGATTGCTGTTGTGTGCAGTATTTTGCTTTGCACGCACCTGTGGTCCTTAAGGTGTTAACCCTTTGAATGGCAAGTAGTGTACAACATATTTCACCTCCCTTTGGCACCAGACTTTTGTTATAAACAAAGTAAAGCGTGAAGTGTATCCAAGCTTATTTTTTATAAAATTTTCATAAGAAAACTGGATTCACAAAAACAGATGCCAGTATTCAACCTTTTGAGTGCCAGAGGGGTATGTAACGCATTGCTTTACAATGTGTTGCATATCCTTCTGGCACTCAAAGGGTTAACTAGCTGCACATTTGTTCTCCTTAACGGGGAAGCTCATCTTAAATTGTGTGGGGGTTTTACAAATTAATGGCCATATGATAGCAATAGTGGAGCAATTTTTGAGAAAACCAACGGCATCATAGGAAACCAGCAAGAGAAGAGCATTATGTGGCCCAACCCTTTTGCATCACTGATGCATATGTTTAGGAATACAAACCATAATTTGTACTTTATCCAAGCCCCTCCTGTCCTGACTGTCTAAATTAAAAAGCTTTTATCCAGCCTGTCCTCAGTTCTCCTGTTGCTGGATAGGGCATGAATCCTTTATCATAGAACAGTGTGCCCAGCTGGTGACCTGGCTATGAAGTAAATGGACAACACTGACAAACAGAGGATTTTCTGCTACCCAGAAACCCCTCCTTATACTCCCTTTTTCCTATCAGATCATAAAGACAATACTTTAGTTCCCCATTAATATGAAATGCATGCTGCAGTGTGAATATTGTATATGAACTAGAGTTGGACAATATGTGTCCATGCAATTCCCAACATCCTCACCTAATGGCTTGCTGAGGATGATGGGAAGTGTAGTTCCACCACAGTTGGAAGCAAGTGGGTTGCCTATCACTTGCAGCTGTAATGGATTTTGGATGCAGAAGATAACATCGCATGCTAATAAAAATTTTATTTTTTGGACACGCCTCTGCAAATTCTGTGTTCTACCATGTATTATCTGTAGCATTTGACACTATTGTTGCTGGGCACCTTTAGTCATATAAAAGTATTTTTAAAAACACCTTGTTTCCAGGTGTTATTTTCCCTTTAAGTAACATTGCAGAGCAATAATTTACTTAGTCCCATTGGAATGTACAGTTATTAAAAGGCCCCACCAGTCTAGGGCTATGTTAATACAGTTTAAATACTGATGGATAAGTGACTGGAATAAGAGTCTCACGTCTCGTTCTAGTGATTTTGGACATTGTTGATTTGTGTAATTTTATCAGCCATGAATACCATGATTGTCCTCAAAATACTCACCCCCTTGTTACTGTGGAAGACATACTTTGCTGGACGATATTCTCATCTATATAATTATTTGGAGATCCATCTTTCTCTGGCAGACTCTTTTCTGATGACATCACATGCTGATCTCCTGAAGGATAAGAATAAACAAACATTTTCAAAAATACACAAATACACTCAATGACATGTACATTAAAAAGCTGGAAATTATTTTTTGGTTCTAATGGAACGCAAGTTTGAGACACAATAAAACAAAAAGTGAAGAACAATTTGGCCGGCCAGTCACGAGAAAAATGTTCAATCAAGAATACAGAACAGTATCAGTATCATTTCTAGCTATCTGCTATATCTATTCATCCATTTTATATAGACCCATGGAAATTACTAGCGTTAGATAGGCATTAGCTAATCTACTTCATACTGGTGACATGGAGAAGTTATTTGTAAAGGATGCATTTTTTCCCTTTATACATTTTTTCAGAGAAAAAAATGTTGCTTCTGTATTTTCATTAATGTAAGTTTGGTACATGTACAAGCATAATTATTAAACTTATGGAGTGAGGAAAAAAGCAGTAAATAAATTCTTGAGTGAATACATATGCTAAAAGGTGTGCCAAAAAAATAAATGTTTCAACTATGCATGTATGTTATGCTTTACTCAGTGGATCTCTAAACTTCCTAAATTACTGTTTCCATTTGCTAGCTCAGTTAATTTCATTTACGCTACATGTTCCACTCTGTGATAATGCCACAATGCTGTGTGGAGTGATCACAATCCAACACATTAGACAGGAAGTTTCTACTCACAAACACACAAGTACCATGATGGACTGGGGATGTTTACATACAAGACTGCTGTTATACAAGAATGATGCTTCACATGAATCAAATTGTTTTAAAACACTGCAATACCTTAAAAAGGGGGGCTAATCACCGAGTCCTAGGATTCTAGCGAATCCTGCAACGCATTGTTTCACTATGTACTGGAGAAGTCTTTAGCACCCAAGGTATTAAAGTAAGTCTGCTCCTATGGGTCTATGCCAGGTCCTCCATTGTGCAGTGTATTTATGATTTACAGAGCTTCTTTGTGGGACCAGGAAATTTACTCCAGCAGCTGTTTTGGAAAACCACTGAGGTGAAACTTCCGGTTATTGCAACAAAACAGCCATAAAGCTAGGTAGGAAAAAGAATAGGTGCCTAGCTTTCTGGAAACAAGATACAAAATTGAACCACCAACGAACAAAGGAGAAGATGTATAAAACAGGCGTTATAAAGTGTCTGTTAAAGTGTCTCAATGCGGCATAAGTATATGTATAAACAATTAGCAGCATTGTCTCTAAATGCTAACACCTGTTGAATTTTTTGAAAAGTAAAGTAGAAATGGTCTTGGCCAAATGAGAATTGTATCCTAACGTATTTATAAAGAAAATCACTAATTGAGCTAAAAATAAAGGCAGTTTTAGGGACTGAATCTTAAAGCCAGGTATAACCTGTTCCTAATGGAAGTATTTAGTGACAGCTGTGTGTGTGAAAATATATTTGCAGGTGAGAATTTTCTCAGAATATTCTGAGACATATTTAGAAAAGTGACTTCTTTATAAATATGACCAAGCTTTGTGAATTTTAGAGACAATTCTTAAGTATACACTAAGAAGGCTTATATTCCCACACAAAGTTCTGAAGACAAACTGGCTGGTGTCTGGTATAGGATTGTTACAACATAAAGGAAACGAATAACTTAAAAGGCTTTAGCTCTGCTGCAACAGGGTTGTTCAAAACAATGTAACGATTTACCCATCTGCATGGTTAATCCAGTGGTAGTGCTGCAATCATTCGCTGGTACATGGTTTTCCTGCTCACGCTCTTTATTCATCACAATCATAGACTGTTCCGTTTCTAACCTGCTGACACTGCACACAAATGAGAGCCACATGAGGAGATGGAAAAACAATTGCATGTGGTAAACTAAAACAATCACAGTTTATTAACTGTGTTCAAGTAATTATATATACACACACACACACACACACACATACACACACACTCTATGGTTTTACATATCAGGACATAATATCAATCATCTGTTCCTTAGCAGGTCTAAAAATTAGGTAAATACAACCTCAGATGAACACCACCACATGACATATTACACAATGTCATGATTTAACAAAAATAAAGCCAAAAATGGAGAAGCCATGTGTGAAAAAGTACACCCTTACTGCTTACATAGGCTTTAAGTAGCAGACATGTGCTGCTAATCAAATGCCCTTGATTAATTGATCATCAGCACCTCTATAAAAGCCAAAGTTTTAGCAGTTTGCTGGTCTGGAGCATTCAGGTGTGTGTTAACACAATGCCAAGGAGGAAAGGCATCAGTAATGATCTTAGAGAAGCAATTGTTGCTGCCCATCAATCTGGGAAGGGTTATAAGGCCATAAACAATTTAAAGCCCATCATTCTGCAGTGAGAAAGATTATTAAAAAGTGGAAAACATTCAAGACAGCTGCCAATCTTCCTAGAAGTGGACGTCCCAGCAAATTCACCCCAAGGTCAGACCATGCAATGCTCAGAGAAACTGCAAAAAACCCAAGAGTTACATCCCAGCTCTACAGGCCTCATATAGCATGTTAAGTGTTAAAGTTCACGACAGTACAATTAGAAAAAGACTGAACAAGTATGGTTTGTTTGCAAGCACTGCCATAAGAAAGTCTCTTCTCTGTAAAAAGAACATGGCAGCATGGCTTAGGTTTGCAAAGTTGCATCTGAACAAACCACAATACTTCTGGAACAATGTCCTTTGGACAGACGAGACCAAAGTGGAGATGTCTGGCCGTAATGCACAGTGCCACTTTTGACAAAAAACAAACAGCATAGCAGCACAAACACCTCATACCAACTGTCAAGCACGGTGGGCTTGTTTTGCAGCCACAGAACTTGGGAATCTTGCAGTCACTGAGTATACTATGAACTCCTCTGTACACAAAAGTATTCTAGAGTCAAATGTGAGGCCATCTGTCTGACAGTTAAAGCTTGGCCGAAATTGGGTCATGCAACAGGACAATGACCCCAAGCACACCAGACTGATAAAGTCATACAGAAAACAATTACTTCAGGCTATTACTGCTAAAGGTGGTTCTACAAGCTATTGAATCATAAGATGTACTTAGTTTTTCACACATGGCTTCTCCATTTTGGATTTATTTTTTTAAATAAATCATGAAACTGTGATAATATGTAATGTGTTATTATTCATCTGAGGTTGTATTTACCTAATTTTTAGACCCGCTAAGGAACAGATCCTGATATGTAAAACCATAGAGGGTGTACTTTGTTTCCCAGTCTCCCACCTACTGTAAACCTTTACTTTACATTCCATTCCATTTTGAACCTTTCCACAATTCAAAGGATTAAAACATCTTCAATGTATTCACTTCTTGATCATCTAATATAATCACAACAACCTGCTGTCTATTCTGTGGTAGGGAAGACTTTCCTGTGCTCTCCTACTAATTAGTGGGGGAGCTGTTCTATGTAAGCAGTATTTGGCTCTCCTGGAGTTAGAAACTACATCTCCATTCATCCTCAAGCAGTAGGGTGAAGATGATGGTAGTTCTAGTTTCCAACAAATGAAGAGCCAAATTTAGCTTTCCCTTGGTCACCCCATCTAAGACTTGCTTTGAACAGATGTTATTCAAACTGGTTCCTAAGTACAGTTTAAGAAATACTTTACTCAAACATACTTTGTTTTTCCCTTTGTCTGCACTTCTTCTGCTCTTTGAGTTGTTCCCTCCTGTGCCAACAGCAACATTTTACTACCATCTTGCTCCTGCGTGCCATCATTCAGTTGCCTTTCAGGCTCTGTCCATATCTATGAACAAAGAACAGATTCATTATGGCAAGTATTAGTGATCATAAAAATAGCACCCACCTAAATTTAAAAGGTCTTCAAATAGAATTTGCGGAAGATTAAAACATTTCAGTGTCGTGTTCTATGAAAAGATTCTGCTATAAGTTCTAGTTCTTAGTCTTGTATGTCAGCATTCCTCAAAAGGTTAATCCTCTAGTATATTGGACAGAAGTTCTCCCAAAGCTTTAAACCTCCACTATCCTTTCTTCAAGGTCTTTTTTTATGTTGAGTTATTAGGAGATAGGACTCTCCATTTGGGAATATTTTTATTTATGTTTATTTATTTTTAAATGTCGTCTCTTTAGGCCTGCGTCCACGCCCAGGTCTCTTGCTCCCTAAGTGAGAGTCATGACTCGCACATCCTGCCAGGACTTACCAGCCTGGAGGCCCCTGTGGTGTTTGCCATTCAGCTATTTTCCTTTCCCTCTCTGCACCCCCCCTTGCCAGCATTTACCACAATCAACAGTGGTCGCATTGTTTAAAACTTTTATGTTGCAGGCTTGACTGCTCGCCTCTCACTAACTGGCTTGGCAAAATATCAGGGCTTTGCTGTAGGGATCAGATCCTAGGTCCTGTTTTGTGTAGAAGCTGCTGGCTTACTGACTACTACTGGTAGTTGTCTGCTTCTGCCAAGCTGAAAGGCTACTCTTGATCAGAATCCTGCTCTTTGACTGCCTAGCATTTTGGATATATTTTTCTGGTAGATGCTACTTATTGGTTGTTTGGCTTGTGTTTTTTCTTCTCCCTCCTAATCTGGGTATGTTTGGGGATGCTTTTTTGCAGTCTCCACTTTGTTATTTTAAATAGTGTGATAGTTGGGCTGATGGGACTGTCTCCCCTTTCTGCCCAGCAAATACATGAGACTCTTCGATTCACTCAAGAAGCTCTCTAAAAGCTCTCTACAATTTGCATCTTGCTTCACCTGTGACAATGAAGCAATGGTTGGAAAGAAAATCTGCAGAGCGCACTGGTTTGATTTCATAGTCTCCTTTACCTCATTAGAGGTCTCACCAATCATTAAACAAGCAGTCACCCAGGGTCTTGAGGAAGCAGCTCATCTTCATGCCAAAAAGAGGCCCAGGGCTTCAGAAATGGACAATTTGCTATTGTCAACTTTGGAGGACTCCTTGCAAGACACTAAACTGCGTAGGGATGCCTGTGACACCTCTGAAGGCAAAGTGGAAGAACTGTCTGGGTTTGAGATTTCCCTAGTAGAGCCGCTTGTTAAGCCAGTTCACCAGGCCTTGAGACTCCAAGAATCTCAAGGTCAGAAGAATTTAGTCTGAATTTTTCCCTCCCTCTAGAAGAAAGAATCTACTTTACTTTTGTATGAGACTGTCAAAGAAGTCATCCTGTTGGAGTGGAAAAACACAAAGTCAAGACCTTCAACTAGAGTATCAGGCATGTACAGCTTCACTGATAAAGAATGAGAGTTCTGAGATTCCATGCCCATCTCAGATACAGTGATTTTCCCTTTTACCATGAGAACTAGCATGCTCTTGGATGATGGACAAAGCCACAAGCGGTTTCTCATTTTTGCTCTGAACAGAAGACACTTCCCATTCAATTATCTTCCCATTGTGATAGCTACAGCATCAAAAACATCTTAAAAAAATCCTGCATCCTGTCATACTGAATCTAAAGGGAAAATCTTTCAGAATGTACTATTATTTTGATGACATCCTGATTCTCTCCCAGGGTGAGAAAGACCAGCATCGTCAATAAGATAAAACCATCCTATTTCTCAGTAGTTGAGTTGGTTGATCAATTCAGCCAAGAATATCATGAGCTATGATCTACTTTGGGGCACACTTCAGAAAACCAAAGCAAAAAAAAACAAAAACACAAAAAAAAAACAAGGTGGTAAATGAAGCCAGTCACAGCTAGAGAGATCTCTCCGATCAGCATAGGCAGCATCAAACGTATTAAACCTTACAGCAGTTTATATCCCAGGGAGACTTAATTCTCAAGTGCATTTCCTGGGCCACTGTACTGTGGATTCAGGTCCCTGGGCCTCAAGCTCTTAATAATAAATAATAATAATAATAGTACAAAAATGGGGTCTGCCATGACAGACCTGATGGTGAACCCTCAGAACAGAAAAGTGCCCAAAAAGTTCTTCACAAGGAGGTTCTATTTAAAATTGGTGCAGATTCAGAAGGTATCAGAGGAACTAGCTTATGTGTTTCCCCCCATCCCCTTAATACAAAGTATACTGTAAAATATATTCTAGTGGGCCTTGCATAATTTGGTGACACTTCTTTAAGGTATACAAAGGTCGCCCACCAGTTAAGTGTGTGTCTCAATCCTGGAGCTTTGTTGGTTCTAAATGTTCTCACTCATGCACAATTTGAACCCTTGTCCTCCATCTCATTGAGCCTGTTTGAGCTGAAGACATCTTTTCTCTTGGCCACTGCTTCAGCCAGTATGGTATCAGAACTACAGGCCTTTTCAGGTGTATAATCTTTCACCATCTTCATCCCAGATAGGATGGGCCTCAGATCCATTTGTGTGTTCCTTCTCAAAATGGTACTGAAGTTGCAGCTGTCTTAGGATATGACATTAACTTCTGTCTGTCTAGAAGAGAAATAAAATAGTAGCTACCTATGGGGATTAGGTGTTTGACTTCACCGGTCTTTCAATATTTGTTGTCAAAGATCCACAAGGCTGTTTATAATTCCAACAGGATTCAGAGAGGGGCAAGAGGCTACAAAATACACAATAAGCAGATAGATAGTCCTGTATATAGAAGGATCTGCCGCCGAAGGGTTTGGGTCCCATAGGGGTTGAAGATTTATTCCTCAGAGCAGTCACTGTCTCGAGTGGCAGAATTGACAGTGTCTTCAGACAACACTTATAAGGCAGCCACTTGGTCATCAATCTCTACATTCAACAAGCACTACAGGCTGGATTTCCATGCTACAGGATCCTCCTCTTTTGGTTAAGGTGTACTTCACCATGTCTTTCACCTAATTTACAACACGTTTTGTTTTGAGTTATCAAGGGGTGTATACAGAATTTTCTTATGAAAATCCTCTTCTCTGGAAACAGCGTTGGCACTACCATTTGTGGAATGTTGACATAAATGACCAGGAAATTAGATAATCAGATCAGCTTATGGTTATTTTGCATTCCTGGTAATATGTTAGCATTCACCAAGCTGCCTCTCTTGTACATCATCTTCTAAAAATAAGGATGAATGTGGGGTTTTAAAACTTTTGTAGAACTCCTGTCCAATCAGCTGGAGAGGTGATTAACCCTTTAGGAAATGCAGACATATGATAAGGAAAGAAAATAACAGTAAGCCGATATCATTTTCTCATCAAGGACAAATTTTCAGGTTATCCCTGATCAAGCATAATCACAGTCACTGAGCTACTGATTAACATCCCGTGATTAAGTAGCGATATCTTGAAAACCTAAACTGTTAGTGTGTCCAGAGAAATAATGCTGAGAATCACCGATCTAGATTCATTCTAGAAACACTGTGTGGCACCCACTGACCCAACGCATAAACTAACTGGAATAAAGTGGTAAACTGTGTCACCAACACAAACTAGTTATGTAACAAAAACAGCAAGAACAATACACAGGCCATTTCTTTTAATATAAAACATATCTTAAGGTGTCAGGACCACATTATCTTACCAGTATTATTACTTATATATATAGTGCCAACATATTCCACAGCGTTGTACAATAGGGAGCGCTGTACTATACAGAATTCAAATAAATTTCATATTATTGTCATTTTAACCCCTTGGTAACTACAGCTAACATCCATGGGGGTTGGAGAGATTAGTGGTCAGGTTTCCACGGATATTTTGCATGCAACTACAGGTTCCTCCACAACAGAAAAAGTTTGAAAACCGCTTAATTTAGATAAACAATCATTCAAGATTACCAATAAAGGAGTACTCCACTCTCTATATACAGAGACTTTCACAAAATAGGTTTGCTGCAAACAAAACGTGTTGAGATGCAATAGGGGAGATGTATAAAAAATATAATAGGCAAAAGCACAAATGGGTTTTGTGTGCTAGATGATATGTATAAAAAGAGGCCTCTATGGGGGAGATTTATAAACCTGGCCTTATGAAAAATGTGGAGTAAAAGTGGCCTAAAATGAAGATCGGCATTTAAAAAAAGACGATTATTCCCGTTGTGTTTAGGGAAAGTGCAGCTGGTGAAAATTCCGGTTCTGCAAATTTATAAAGAAATGTTACTACCTAAGAAAATTTTGGGACAGAATTTTCACCAGAATCTTAATGGCAGGTATAATCCGTTCTTAAACAGACATTAAAGGGATAGTAATACTTCGTTTTAACTTTATTTTATTTTGTAGGCATTAAAAAAATATGACGAATGATATAAGTCTTATCTCTCAAACCTTTATGGTTTAAGAGATATTCACAAGCAAAGTTTCCCCTCCCGCCCCTTTTACCTAGTGTAAGCCATCTCTTCTCAGATGGGGATCTGGTTGTAAAACCAGACAGATAACAGCAGGGGACAGTCTTCTTACAATGAAAACAATGAAATCCCTGCCCCCCTTGACAAGCTTTTCAGGTTTTTCCCTTATCTTAATTGAATATTGTCCCTCTTTGCAGTCTACCTGGGCACCTCCCTTCTGCTCTGGCTGAGCAGTGTTACATCAGTAAAAGGGGATGGAGGGGGACACTTTGTCATTGAATTACTCTTGAACTATAATTCTGACAGAATTGAAATAACACTCTCCAAAGTCCAAATACTATGATGATTAATTAGAGCTGCTTTTATTATGAAACATTATTATCCCTTTAACATCACCTAACGTTATATTTATAATGATGCCCTTACACATTTATAGACCTGATATTGCCAGTTGCCATGACTTAAAAAAAAAGTACCATGAATGTTTTTTTTTTTGTTTTTTTTAAGAAATCTGCCCTACTTGTTTTATACATGTTTACTAAGCAAAATAAAAAGAATCAATTTCAGCTTTTTCTGATATTTGTGCAACATTTCCCCACTTGATTTTCAGAATTCTCCAAATGTGACAGTTTTAAGAATCGTCACACATGACCACAAGAGAGAATCAGTGGCTGACATTTTGACAGAGGACTGCTAACAACACAATCTCTGCCATTGATTCATATATTACTGATTCATATATTCATAATACAGGGGACGGGGATTAGAAAAAAATATTTATATTACTGACAGTATTGAGATTACAGAAGAGACATTTATCTTAAAAATGTTGCAAAATGCAAGACTTTTTATTCATTAACTGCAACAAAATTCTTACTTTAGCAAATAACAAATTAAGTTAAAACTAGTTGAAGAGGCCATTACACGGGCCACAGTGCCACTGCCAGCTGGTCGCGGGGCAGTCATGCGCAGTACAGACTGCCCACGCCGTGGCTGATACAGAGCTGGACACTCCAAAGGAGCGCCCAGCTCTGTATCAGCCACGGCGCGGGCAGTCTACTGCGCATGACTGCGGCGTTACACACATTTTAGGAAATTATTATATAGGATATGTATTTGGTGAATTTGGCATGGAGAATGGTTTTAATGCGCAAACACCTTAACAGATATGTGCAGACAATTTGTGTGAAAATAGCAACAGAGATGTTTTCTCCACTTTTGTACATCCACCAGTGAGCCACTGAAGTCAGTGGTGTTCATTATTGTAGGTTTAACCCTCTGATTGCCAGAGGGGTGCGGAATGCATTGCAGAGCAATTGCATAGCCTCTGGCACTAAAATGGTTAACAATTGAAAACTACAACAGTGTTTGCCTTTGGTGGATAACTATGATCTAGAGATTAAAATTTTTTTTTTTAGAAAACTCCTGGTCATTACACTGTACATGACATTACCTTCTCATTGTTATTTTCCTTTTGGCTCTGGTCATGTTCTTCGATCACTGGAATAGACTTTTCACTCCTTTCAGAGCCAGAGATGGGCACACTAGTATTTGGTGTAAAGGTCAATGGGACCACGGTGTCTTCAATGATCTTCCGTTCCTAGAATGATATGTTCAGGTAGTTTACCATTAGAGATACTGGTTGGAAATTTGAAGGACAAGAGTGAGAGGTCTGTGTGGGATCTGAGCAGCCGACATGAGAATAAGAGAAATTGAGAGTAAAGACTTTGCCCATTACCATAGCAACAAAAACGTGTTGAACTTTTTTTTATATTTTTATGTTATATGAGAAAAAAAAAACCAGACCATGCAACTGTACCCATCTTAAATTTTATCATAGGAGGCACTGCTACTTTAACCCTTTGACTGGCACTCAAAGGGCTAAGTATTGTTGAAATGCAAAATAAGGGACTCATTTTATATGCAGACATTTATTCTCAATTCTATGTTTCTTGAGAGAATTTTAAAACACATTTTGAATATTTCATGAAAACAAAAAAAAAAAAAAAAACAACAACAACACACAAAAGCATGGGTATGGCACATTAAAGTGGACCTGTCAACTTGACTGGTATTTGTATCATATAGCCTAAAGGTTCAGCAGACATATAGTTTAGGAGAGTTGTCTCCAAAAAGCAGCTTGTGAGTTACTGGTAGCTCTCCAACTACCAGTAAGTATCTCTCTCCATTCCAATCAGGTATCAAGGTATCTGGCCTTCCAGAGACATGTCCTGTGGTTGAAATCTGCTTCTCAGTTGGCTGCAGCCAACCTGGACACATCTGCGGTACCAAACAATGGTCAATCAGAGAGCTGACTATAATACAGATAGATTTCCTCACAGCATTTTCATGGTTTTACTGTCCAATTTCCATAATGCCTGCTTATAGCCTATGCCATATGGCTTGTAAATATGTGGTGTAAAAGTGGGTAACAGTCACAGTGTGACTCCATAGTCACATTCAACCTTAGTAACAAAAGTTTCCAGCTTTCTGTAAGATTCATTAAATGTTTTAATACACCACTCTAATATCTTTAAAGATGCAGAATATTGGCATACAGTTGTTAAGGATGGGATGGCATTATTAATCAGAAAATCTGTGGCTCACAGGAAAACTACAGGATTTGTCTTTTATAGTGAACTAGTTGAACAGCCCGTTACACGGGCCACAGTGCCACTGCCAACCGGTTGCGGGGCAGTCACGCACAGTGGAGACTGCCCGCGGCACGGCTGATACAGTGCTGGACGCTCCGAAGGAGTTTCCAGCTCTGTATCAGCCGCGGCACGGGCAGTCTCTACTGCGCATGACTGCAGTACACGCAGCAGTGTCTACTGCACATGACGCGGCGTTACACAAGTTTTAGCTAATTATTATATAAGATATGGATTTCTTCTGAAAAAAATTATAAGTCTTGCAAAACTTTTTTTTAACAACTTGAGCGATTAATAAGTCACTTGCTGTGCAGCAAGTGTGAGACAGAAGAGTAGGTAAGAGCAGCTTTGGAAGTTTTAATTCATACAATTATAAATTCAGTATATGTTTTTAAAGTCGCTCAGTACATGTTTCAGTGATAAAAAGTAGCACACATTATAGACAAGGTTGGAGACCCCTGTTTTAGAATATATTCCCACTTAAAGGGATAGTAATACTTCAAAATTACTATCCCTTATATTGAAGCCCTTAAAAAACTGAATTAAATGCCACCAGCGGCACCTCTCAAACATTTATGGTTTGAGAGATAGCCGCTTTTAAACTTAGTTCTCCCCTGATGTCAGTATTCTTGCTGAAGCAGGGGAATCCGTTCACTGAATCAAGCAGAGGCTCTTCAGCAGAGCCAGATCTCCTCATAGAAGAAACGATCCTTCACTAAAACGGTCTTCTACGTGTGCTTGGTAACCAAGCACACGTAGAAGACCGTTTTAGTGAAGGATCTTGTCTTCCATAACGAGATCTCGGCTCTGCTGAAGAGCCTCCACCGGTCCCGGGACTGGATTCCCCTGCTGCAGCAAGAACGATTAAGTCAGGGGAGAGCGAAATTTAAAAGTGGCTATCTCGCAAACCATAAATGTTTAAGAGATGCCGCTGGTGGCATTTAATTCAGTTTTTCAAGGGCTTCAGTATAAGGGATAGTAATTTTGAAGTATTACTATCCCTTTAATTCTGGGAAAAGTGAAAGGTGCACCACAGAGCTTAATCAGCAAATGAAAAGTCACAAAAAAGCTTCATTAGAATATGAAACTACACAGATACCATCACTAGCATATACAATAACAAGTATGAATATCTCCTTAACATTTCATTTGTTGGTCTTTTGGCTAACATGACAGTTATTAATGACATTTTTAGGACAGGCAAACCTAAATCAAGGTGACAGGTCAACTTTAAACTGGGTTCGCAGATGAGAACAAAATCAGCCCAATGGAACTGAAACAAAATATTCTGCCCAGAGTCATTTTCTTTTTTAATTTAAAGGTGGTTTCCGAACAATACAACATTACAGAATTAGCAGGACTTCACAGCGGTACCTCCTCATAGTATTTACGTTCCTCTTCCTCTACTTCTTTCTGAGCCTTTTCCCATTCATCTTTTAGTTTTTCCTGCTCTTTCTGGTACCTCTCCTGTGACAAAAATCACACATTCAGATATTGACAGGACACCATTAATGTAGGGTGACCAGGTGTCCTGGATTGCCCAGGACAGTCCCGGATTTTAACTGTGTGCCCGCTGACCCGGGCAGCCCCCTTCTGAGACAATACAAAGTCCAGGAATGAATACTCCAGAGAACAGAGTTCTAAACATTAGAAGGAGAAACTGCTCATAAATTACTGTGACAGGAAGTGACGTCACTGTTGGGCTACAAGAAAATGGATTCCAGACAGAGCTCTAAATAGAGAGAACTGAACCTTAATTCTGACATCAATCGGGCACTGCAGTGCAATTTAGTGTAATGCTAGTTTAAGGCTTTGGGTGTGGTGTACATTTTCTTGTATCCCACCGCAGGTATCCCTTTCTGTTAGAGCAATCAAATGGGGATTTCTCCCCTCCAGTGTTTAGAACTCTGAATTGCATTCTTCTCCAGCAGTGCCCATGAATGGCAGAACTGAAATGTGGTCACCCTACATTAAAGTCTACAGCAAGTACATGGCACATGGATGAGAAACAAAACACAAAGACCAATGTTCTCCAAGGAAAAAGATCTCTGGTAATGAATAATAAAAACATTGACATTTATGAAGGAGTTAACCATACATGTTCCAGAGTTTAAAAATATATTCTATTCAGGTCGATATTTATCAAACCTTGTGATTAAATGAGTTGCACGCCTCTCTGATCCTTAAGGGCGTAACCCTTTGAGTGCCAGAGGGGTACATAACACATTGCAAAGTTACCCATTGCGTACCCCTCTGGCACTAAAAAAGGGTTTAAAAAAATCTGTATGTATTGACCCCTTCAGGAACAGAGGGGTAAGCAACACATTGAGATGCAATGCACTGGACACATCTGGTCCCCAAAGGGTTAAGCCATGGTTTACAACATGTTAAACATGTTGTGGTTCTTTAGGAGTTAAAAGAAGGGGAAGGGGGTTGATTTGGCTAGGTGCTCTTTGTTCCCAGTAAACGTGCATTGTTTTATGCTCCTATTAACCCATTAGATGTCAGAGGGGTCTCGAAAGTACAGAGCAGCTTTGGAGACCCTCTAATATCAGAGATGTTATCTTCCCTGTGTAAGGATAATTATGGAGGGTGATTTCACTGTAGGCCGCACCCTCTCTTCATAAGCTTTATATAATTTTGTCATAAACATTATATCTTTATATAAATAAATTATTCTCCAGCCATAATAGGGTTAAAATATATTTACATTTCTTTCTAAATCTTACACTAAGGGCCATTTGTTCAAAGGGATAACTGACAAAAAAATGTTGTATGAACGACAAAAATAAGTAATTGTATTCATGAATGACATTTTCAATAGAGTACTCGACAAAAAAAAACTAGTAATGTCCATTGTGTACAACACAACTCCAGAATTGCCGGGCAAAGGGGAGGGGCAAGGGCGCGGCTAAACTATTCTCCAGCGTCGTATAGAGGAAAAGAAAATTTGTCGTAACTAACAACAAAAAAAAAGTCTTGCACAAGACAAAATTTGTACGTTAAGAAAAAAGTGGAGGGAATGTGAAGTTTTGAATGATAGAATTTTTGCCTTTCATTAAGACATTTTTGTCATTAAGTAAGACATTTTTTGTTGTTACATCCGACATTTTTGTCTTTACATCCGACAACTTCAATCAAGACCAACGACATTTTTCCGATCACAACCGACACACTCTGAAAATATTAATATTAACGACAAAAGATATTTCACTACTTCTTTGAACATATTGCCCTAAGACTGTTGTCAGACAGGAAAAGACTAGCCAAACCTCAACCCACACAGCCTAGTGTTCCGGAACAGTTGTCCACATGTATCTGATAAACTAGGAACTTTTTTAGGTCAAGGAATTAAAGGAGCCCAATACTTTAAACTTTGCAAAGGCTCAATGGTTGCATTAAAATAGCCGTGTGTGATATGGAAACTGGAAAGCTCACTCTCTTACAAGAAAGCCAACCTATAACCGTTTAATTTCAACTTCACAACAGAAAAAGTACAAGCAAAAACATGCTACTAGTTTTCATCAAATCAGGTACCCATGGCTCCTGCATTTATGCAAATAAGCCCAGGTATTGAGAAGTGTTTGATTATATAAATACATCTTGTTGACAATATGCACTTCTAAAAGTTTAGTTAGTTTTTCTGTTTGTTACTGATGATATCCAGAGAGCTGTAATTAAGATTCTCCAACATTGCTCTCCCATCTCAGGTGCAAATTACCTTCATCACCTCTTTTTTATTTTCATATTGTACATATATTCTACATTTTATAATTTATGACATTAAATAACATTCAATTTGGGGGACAAAATGAGGGGAATGATTAGAACACAACGGAATCATCACACCACCTGAAGCATCCTCTCCTGCTCCTGCTGCCACCTCTCTTGACGTCTGCGTTCTTCTTCTGGGTCCCAAGAGCACAAACGGTTTGGAGAATTCAGAGTAGGAATAAGTGCCTAACAAAGAACACAGTGTAGAATTAAAGTTTACAGTAAAACATGGGAAATAAAACACCACACTGTGCATTCATATGATGTGCCACTTAGAAAAGCATTGTATATAAAGTTGTTAAAAAGAAAAAAAACAAAAAACAGGCAGGTAATGTTCTATACTAAGTATTACTCTCCATTCAAAAATATTCCTGATTTATATCTAGGAACACAAAGTTGAGAAATGTAAATGGGCTTACAGCATTCAAATATCATGTACTCTAAGCTAGCACCTGTGAAAAAGCTTTAAAGGGATAGTAATACTTAAAATGTTAAAGAAATATATGTTGTAGGGTTTATCCCCCTGAGTAAAACAAGGATACTCCCACTGCTGAAAGGTGTTTTATTCAAAAGTTATTACAGCTCAAAGTTGAATTTTGTAGGTGCAATATCACAGTGGCTTGAAATGGTACAGGACACCATTCCTATAGAGCTTGCAAGTTTGTATTGCAGGTTCGTTCCTAGTTGAGCATCTCTGATATGTAAATTACGCTTGGGATTAGTCACCCCAAGGGTAATAGGGGAAATCCAGCATTGGACCCCTTACTCACAGTGCTTAGAGAGATCAGCTACACCTCACTGACGAGGCCCAACAAGGCCGAAACGTACGGCTGGGGTTGGCTGCTTCTCTTGTTCAGAGAAGAATTGCCTGGCATTTCGTGGTTGGACTGCTGTAAGGGCAGTACCAATATGATATGCTTTAGAATATTTCCTCTCTGTGAAAGGCACTAGTGAGCTAAAAGAGACTGCACACTGGGTAGGACACCATTCCTATAGAGCCTGCAAATTTGTATTGCAGGTTTGTTCCTAGTTGATCATCTCTGACATTTGATATACATATTAAATTGTACAGTGGTGCTGTTGTTACACCATCCTATGGACAGCTCTGGTCTGCTGAGTACCCTTTTTTTATTCAGGGGGGTAAACTCTACAATTTATTTTTTTTTACATTATAAGTATTACTGTCCCTTTAATACTTGTAGCTCCCTTTAACTTAATGCACCTTAATGAAGCAAGCTGATCTGCATGGCAGCCTACGGGCCGCACATCACAGATAATTCATATGAACTACTGTTGCGGATGCTGTTCACATCCACTAAAATGCAAGCCAAAACACCTGGACACTGGCCAATAATATATGGCCCGATCCCATGTAGACCTGCCTTATCACAGAACTCCATACCCCACAGAGAGATTCGGAAAGAAATGCCATCAGAGGTAAGCGCTGATGTCTTGGCATGTTCTAGGATGGAACACAGCCACATTGCCCATGTGAACAAGCAGAAATTCACAAATATTCCCATTGATTTAAAAAGGGATTTTAGTCTTACCTGTTAAATCCTTTTTTCATAGTCCATACAGGTTACTGGTAACTTTGGGTAGGCGATCCGCCCCTTTAAGTAGGCAGGAACAATTCTAGAATTGTATGCAGGGGGTGGAGCTTACCATCCCTCCTTGGCTGCAGCTAGTCAACCAGCTCCAGAAAGATTTGAGACACTGACTATTGACTACATAGTGGAAGGAAAATAAGACTCAAGTGAGCATGGTCTGCCACAGGATAGCCCAGCATGGTCCCTTGACAGGGTGGGAGACCAGTAACCTGTATGAACTAAGAGAAAAGGATTTAACAGGTAAGACTAAAATCCTCTTTTCTCTGTCGGCCAATACAGGTTACTGGTAACTTTGGGATGGTCAACCATTGAGTTTCCCAGAGGCGGGAACTAAAGCAAGAACCAGGCGCAAGGCCCCCAAAGTCTCCAGAGCAGATATGAACCATCATATCAGAGACAGCCCAACAAAACAAATGAAGTGTCAACGGACACTGAACAGGGGTAACAACACCCCAACTGTTACACAGCACACTGAACTAGAGCCAACAGGGCTCACAAGTAAAGGAAGCACCAAGAACCAAGAAAATCCTAGTCAGGCAAAAATGCCTCCAGGATTTTCCTCCAAAGCTGGCATCAGCCGATGCCAGTATATCTACACGGTAGTGCTTTGGAAAGGTGTGCACAGACGACCAGGTGGCAGCCTTGCACAACTTATCAGCAGAGGCCTGATTCTTGTAAGCCCAAGAGGCCCCAATAGATCATGTAGAATGAGCTGTGACTCTGAAGGGCACAGGCTTCTTCCTCAGCTCATAAGCCTTACGAATAGTGGACTCGATCTAAGAAGCAATAGTCACTTTGGATGCAGTTCTTTCTGCCCTGGGACCCTCAGGAATGACGAACAGCGTGCCTCATTGCCTGATAGACTCAGTTTGATGTACATAAAACTTGAGACAATGCACCACGTCTAACAAGTGGACAGCGACACAGCAGACAGACTCAATCGCCAGGAGAAAGGCGCATTTCCACATCAACAGGCGTAGAGGAATAGTAGTCAAAGACTCAAATGGAGGGCGCTGAAGGACGCCCAAAACCAAGTTAAGATCCCACAGAAGAGCAGGAATCTTGAGGGCAGAACGAGTAGGAGCAACGCCCTGAAAGAAAACCTTGACATCAGGAAGAACGGCAATGCGCATCTGAAAGAAAACAGAGCAGACGTCTGAACTTTAAGGGAACTCAAACTGAGGCCCTTATCCACGCCCTCCTGATAAAAGGCCAGGACCATAGGCAGATCAGATTCCTGATACAGGTCCTTATCGGCACACCAAGATAGGAAGGTCGACCAGACACGATGGTCGTTCTTGGAAGAAACAGGTTTGCGGGCACTGAGCATAGTAACCACCACACCAGAAGAAAACCCTTTCTTCCTCAATATTGAGGTTTCAATTTCCAAGCCGTCAAGGCTAGACGACGAACATCCTCCTTCCACAGATAACCCTGTAGAAGAACATTCGGACGGCAAGGGAGCTGGAATGGCTCCGCCACTGACAGATCCAGAAGCTCCGGAAACCAAGCCTGGAGAGTCCAGTATGGAGCAATCAGAATGACTGGACAACGCTCCAGTCGTAATTTCTGTAACACCCTTGCAACATGGGGAGGGGAGGAAAGATGTAGGCCAGAGGGAATAACCAAGGAATGGACATTACATCCACCGCCAGAGCTAGAGGGTCCCTCCATTGAAAGCAGAACCTTGGAAATGTCCTGTTGTGTCTTGTCGCCATCAGATCGATGTAAGGAAGACCCCATTTCTGAACAATGAGGGTGAACACCTCTGGGTGCAGCTCCCACTCTCCGCTGTCCACTGAGTGTCAACTGAGGAAGTCCTCCATGACATTGTCTACGACAGGAATGTGCAATGTGGATATGGCAGGAACGTGTTCTTCTGCCCAGGACAAAATAGCCTTGACCTCTAACCAAGCGGCTAGACTTCTTGTTCCGCCCTGCTTGTTGATGTAAGCCACTGCTCTGGCGTTGTCGGACTCCAACACGTTGATGGGAAGGAGAGATTTTTCCAGAGACCACCGACCCTGTGCATTCAGGTGACCCAGGACCGCACCCCATCCGGAGAGGCTGAATCTGTCGTCAGCGTGGTCCAGAAGGAAACTAGGAAGGACTTGCCCTTCAGCAGATTGGAGAGGTCGAGCCACCATGACAAACTCAGTTCCACATGAAGAGGGAGGGATACTGACGTCTTCAGAAGGTCTGGCTGTCCCTTGCACACCTGGTTCACAAACTGCTGGTATTCCCTGGTGTGTCATGGCAAACAGTACCGCCTCTATGGTGGAAATGAATTTCCTCATGAGAGATGACAGCTTCTTGGCTGAAACTGGATCTTGAGCCAGTATTGGAGAAAACCTGTGGGCAATCTGATGAGACACCTCGTCCATGAGAAACACCATGTTCTTGTAACAGTTTTGTAAGACACTCAGACCAGGAGGTTAGAATAAAACACAGTTTTATTAAAAGACAAGGAACACTGCCCACTACAGGCTAGTATGGAATGACAGGTAAATGATATACAGGTATATGTATGCCCTCTCAGGCCCAGTATATAGAGCAAGCACAAATACTGTCACAGGACAGGCATAAATAAGAAGTATCATTATCAAATGGGTTAAAGTTCTAGGTAGGTAATCAGTCTCTGTTGTGGTGTGTTTGACGACACCCAGTAGATGTTAAAAGTAGCAAGAGACTGTGGTGCAAGATGTGGAAGCACCTTAGCAGTGAGGCAGAACTGACACACCACACGCAAGTGTTAACGGAAAGGCTCAATATAATGGAGGCAACAGGCTCTGCAAGAGTTAATGGAAAGGCTCAGTATAACGGAGGCAACAGGCTCTGCAAGAGTTAACGGAATGTTCAGTCTGCACAAACACTGCTACTATGAAAGTTCAGAATGTCGCCAAGCGACACAGGATCAGGATCGCAGCTGGAACACTCTCAGGATGTCAGGATAGCCGGAATCAGGTCACGGAGCAGGAACGTCAGCAAGGCCAGGTCAATCACGGAGCAGGAATGTCAGCCAGGCCGGGTCAATCACGGAGCAGGAACCAATGAGCGTAGTCAGACGGGCCAAGTCGGTACACAGGAACACAGCAACAGTAGCACTGGTACAGGAACACCACGAAAGGGCACCTGATAGGTGCCAGAGGCCCGGTATATGAAGGCCATACTGGGCGGAGTGCACCACAGCGTGATAGTTCTTCTGGGTATCGAAGAGGAGGCCCAGGAAGAAAAGACGATGGGATGGGACAAGATCTGATTTGTCCCAGTTGATGATCCGCCCGTTATGGGTGACAGCATGAATGCATTGCTGAACCTGCTGATGAAGTTCCGCAGAAGAGGCTTTCAGAAGCAGGTCGTCCATGTATGGAGTAACTTTGATGCCGTCTCGGTGGAGGACAGACACAAAGGCTCCCAGGACACTGTTGAAGACCTGAGGAGCTGTCGACAGACCAAATGGAAGAGCGGAGAACTAAAAATATCCCCGGTCGCAGGCAAACCGGAGGTACTGCCGGCTCTCTGGATGAATGGCAATGTCTAAGTATGAGTCCTGAAGATCCAGAGATGCAAGGAATTCCCCCGGGGACATGGCAGCAATCACCGTCTGTAGAGACTCCTGGTGAAAATGAGTCCAGGTCACAAAGGGACGACATCCACCGTCCTTCTTGGAGACCACAAAGAGGTTTAAGTAAAAACCCATACCTCTGTCCTGAACTGGAACCGGCTCCAGAACGTCCTTGTCCAGAAGAGCCTGAACAGCGCCGAACAGACGGAGTTTCTCTGTGCCCTGAGGCGTATGAGAAGGAAGAAAGCAAAAGGGAGGAAGAGAGATGAAAGGGATCTTGTACCCTTCCGTCACTACCTGCAAAACCCATGGGTCCATCACTGAATCCTCCCAAATGCTGTGATAGTGACGCAGACAACCACCCACAGCAGAGTGTGGACCAGGGTTCGGTGAGTCATGCCGAAGAAGGCTTGGAATCCTTGGGCTTGGAAGAGACCTTGGGCTTCCATTGCTGTTTGGGCTTGGAGGAGGTAAGTGGAGCTGAGAAAACAGTCTGGTTCGCCGGACGTGTCTCATTCTGAAAGGAACGAAAATACCGGTAACGCTTAAGAGGTGTTTTCTTCCTAGGAACTAAGAGTAGAAGTGTACTCTTACTCCCTGCAGCCTCACTGATCAGATCCTTGAGATCTGGCCCCCCAAAAAAAGAAGTGCCTTTAAAAGGCAAGGAGAGCAATGCTTTCTTAGAAGCAGTATCAGCAGACCAGATCTTAAGCCAAAGAGCCCATCTGGAAACCACAGACATGGTGGAAACCCTAGCCACCAAACAAATGGCATCAAACAGGGCAGCAGAAACATAGTGCTGTGCCTCAGAAATGCTGGCAAGGAGGTGCATCCTAACAAGAGTGAGCAAGAGTGAGCTGTTCAGCCCAGACCGCAATGGCCCGGTTCACCCATGCTGCTGCGAATGCTGGACGCATGGCAGAGACAGCAGTGGCAAAGATGGACTTGAGGGAGACCTCAAGTTTCTTGTCAGTCCAGTCCTTTAGAGCAGACGCATCAGACACTGGCAAGACAGAAGACTTGGATAGCCTGGAGATAGGAGCATCCACTTTAGGAGGATGAACCCACTGAGCAAGCTCTGCCTCAGTGAAGGGATAAAGCTTAGCAAATTTCTTGGAGACAGAAGGTTTCCTGTCCGGAGACTTCCACTCTTCAGACACAAGGCGGTCAAGAGTGGGGTTAGGTGGAAAACAAGTAAGGGGCTTTTTAGGCTCCTGAAATACATCAGAAGGGTAAGAAGTAACCTCCTGCACTAAGGGAATGTTTAGGGTATGTAAAACAGCCCTGATCAGGCCCTCTGCCGAGGGCTCAGGATCAGCCTCAAAAGGGTCTCCAAAAAACTGAGAGAAGCCCACCGCAGAACATCCCTCAACATCTGAATCCACCAACAGTTCCTCCTCAGAGGGATCCGACACTTCAGGTACACCCTGAGGCTTTGGCAGGGAAGACTTGATGAAGGAGGGGGTCTGCCAAGAATGAAAGACCCCCTGTAATTGGGATGGGAAGAGTTGCAAAGTGGACCTAAGGTCCCTAGTAGCAGCCTTGAACTCTTGCACCCAAACTGGCTCTAATGCATGGCTGGAGGTCCCTGGGAGACTCTCAGGGACATCAGAACATGCTGGGCATAAGTGACCTGAAAATTCTCTAGTTATCCCTGAATGACAGGAAGAGCAATGAGCAATAGGGGATACAGAGGCCCCAGCTTCCTTAGTCTTAGGTCTGGCCCCAAGTTCCAATGGTATAGACATTCTCACAGTGTCAATAACCTTACTGTATAAGAAATCTCCGAATTACAGTGTGTATGATTAAAGTTTCACCCCAGAAATCACTAAAATAAAGTTATCTGCCAGGCGAAGAATTAATCAGCAGAGGAGAAAAGGAGAGTCCAAGCCCTGCGTAGGATACTCATTCTGGAAAGATCATAAAATGGCTGCCGCGGCGGGAGCCGATCAGAAATTAGAGCGTGAAGAAAGCGCTCATGGGCAATGTAGTTCTCCCAGAAAAGTACCCCAAACAATGCCTGAAGCCCCCTGAGCCCCCCAACACACTAGAAACATGAACCAGATGATAGAGCAAGGGCAGACAAGTAAAATGATCCATCAATGAAGTCGCTAGGTTAAACGGTTGCAGAGATATATCCCAAACTGTACAGTCCCATAGGAGTGACTGGAGCAATAGCGCCTATGCGGTAAAGCGCGCCTTTTTTTTTTTTTTTACAAAATTGAAGGTGTAATATTAAAAGACATGAAACATCACTAAAACATATTTGGATACCCAAAAAATACTGAACCAGTAGGAAAAGTGTCAGAAACCCCCCAAATGAATGCCAAACTAGCAGCTAAAGGGTTAAGTACCACATAAAGCTGCTCCAAACACCCAACAGACATACAGATAGACCCAATGAGTGCAGGAGTGTATAAATAGGAACTTCAAATGAAAAACCCCTGTGTGGAGGGGCACTGTGGGACATGTGGACCTGCACCACTCAAAGGGTTGCTCACCTTTCCTGCAGATCGTCTGTCTTCACATTACCATGTTTAACCCCTTAACGACCGGCGGCACGGTCACTTAAAAAAAAAAAAAAAAATGTTCTGTGGTTCTTAATTTCTGGTTCCGGACTCCCCGAACGGCGTGCAGCCGCGGGGGGAGCCCGGAATTCCATAACGGTCATAGTACATTATGGGTTGTTAACTCGAATCGACCCATGACTTACTATGACCGTCAAGGGGTTAAAGAAGAAGCCTCAGTGGGCAACTCCTGGGTAAAGAACTTGTAGCCATGATTTTCCTTCCAGGGCTTAAGGTCCACAAAAAGCACCAGGTTACAGAGCTAGCCACATCTAAGGGAACTGTCAGTTATGGTAATCCGCCTAATGGTGGTATTCCATTTCTAACAGAAAAATAAATAACTAAAGCTATAGCAGAAATGTTCTCTTGCCTGTGTTATCTTCACCAGGAACAAATCTTTCTGGAGCTGGTTGGCTAGCTGCAGCCAAGGAGGGAAGGTAGGCTCTACCCCCTGCATACAATTCTAGAATTGTTCCTGCCTACCTAAAGGGGCGGATCGCCTACCCAAAGTTACCAGTAACCTGTATTGGACGACAGAGAAATGGGCTTTTAACATAATTCGAATAATCATGTGACAGCAAGCACATAAAACAAAAAAGTAAAATAAAGAGAGAAGCGCCCCAATAGTGTAGTATTGTCAATATTGCACTAACAATATAAATAATAAAATATCACTCACATTTGGACATGGTCAGGGGGATGTTGCCAACCACTCTAACTTGCTCACAGGGAATTTGACCCCATCTCCGTTCAGGTGAGACCCGGGTGTTTATTGAACCTGGAGCTCCCTTGGATGGTGTTCTCCAACTTTATTGATGATCATGGACTTCCCAATAAACTAGTTAGGAGGAGGTTAGGAACTATGTACTCTTGAGACCCCGGAGAGGACTCATGTGCTTTTATCATCATGAATGCTAGAAAGGTCTCCAACACTTTGCTTTGCATTCGCTGGAGACCTATCATTCATAGGTTTAAACCCCCCATTTAAATCAAGGGGCAATGTGATGCATTGGATACCTCTCTGGCACTCAAAGTGTTAAATTCTGTCTTTAAAATTGTCACTACTAGCAACACTTTTATAAATTTACTGTGTCAGAACTTTCTCCAATTCTTACACCATTTTTTTCAAACACACAACTTCATGGCGTTATTTCACAAACTGGCATTACTTTTTTTCACTGCGGTATCAATAGCACCAACTGTTCCATAATGTCATGTGTATGAATCTGGGTTTTAGAATTCTCTAGATTTTGAAGAGTTCTATCTTTTTAAATCCTTGAAACGGAGGCAGCAAACTGTGAAAAGCAGTGGAACAGAAAGTGACAGTTGACAGGACTGCGGCTGTAAAATAAGCCCACTTGTCTTTATACATGACTGTGTCTATTGTGTTTGTTAGACAAGCTGTTAGAGTTTAAGCTGTAAATTCACATGTAGAAAACAAAGGCAAGTCCACATTATGCGTTTAGGAAATAATAAAATTAATAGAGCAAAACACAGGGTTACTTACTGGTGAATTCTCGCTACATTCGGCCTCTCCTGTTTGAAAAGAGTAAAATAAGTTAATTATATTTTAGTGTATGAACCCCAAATGCCCTATTAACCCCTCCAAATAATAACCCCAAATGTTTTACTATTGCCAGAAAATCCTAATGGCACCTATGAAATTTCCCTCATGTGCCTTTGTTCAAAAGAAAACATCTTCACTTAGGTTTGATTGTCATGTCCATGGAGGTAGACATGACAGTTGCTGGAATTTTTCTTCAAATTGAAGCCTCTCTGGCACTAAGAGGGTTAAGGAACTGATGGATGTGCAATTCATTGCAAAACAATGCATTGCAGACCCCTCTAGTCCAAATAGGTTACCATGTTCAGTGGAGGGAGCATGTGTCCTATGTTCCTAGCAACGGTCATGTCTGTCTCCACGAACATGACATCCACGACTAATTGAAGAGGTTATCTTTTGAACACAGGCACAAGAGGAACATTCGCTAAGGTCATTTCTATTTTCTAGCTTTAGTAAGGTAAATGGGAGGTTAATATTAGGAGGTGTTACTTGCCCTTTAATATGTTACAGTTTCTTCTCCATAGTGGTAAAAATGGATTTATGAATGAATAAATACAAGTTACGCATAGCTATACTTATGTACATATATACAAATCAAAAAATGGTTTATCTTCTACTGTGAAAGGTAATATAGCTTCCCAAACAAGTAAGAAGTAATAGACTACTGTCAACAATGGAGGTGATAGAGATATAATGACAACCTGTCATTCTTGCGCTGGGAACTTAAAGATCCAGATTATACATATATAATCATCTTGAATTTATTTCAGTTTTCCACTCTCAGTGATGTGAGCTCCTTCTACCTGCAGTTTGTAAAAACTGTGAGCTGAATGTTAACTGCAAAAATCTTAATAACTGGCTTGTTAGCTGAATAGAGCGAAGGGAAGCGCACTGTTATGATACGCACTGCCTAGTAGCAAATTTGTTTTGCCCGTTTTTGTGTGTTTTTTACATTGTGTTGACAGAGCTCACTTCACTGTAAGTGGAAGGAAGGGATGAACTGAAAGATCAGAGGCAAGTAAACCATTAAATACGGAGAGGCTGAGAAAAGTGATACAATTCTGGTGTAAAGCAACGATACACTATAAGGATTAAACAAAAATTCCCATTGATTTAAAAGGATTTAACCCTTGGAGACTTCTTTATGTTTCAAGAGATTAAAATTTCCACTTAAAACCAAATGGGAATTTGGGGAATGTTTAATCCCTGTGGTGCAGTTGGGTTTGCAGCAGAGAGCCAGTGAGTACCGTACACGCATATGAAAAAAACAGGTCACTTAAGTAATAATAAGTTGGTTGCTTTTGGAGGGAGTAAGGCTTTATGTTAACAACAAGAATAACTTTTCATTTACATGAATAAATTCAGAAGGTAAGAATCACACTACTAAAAATTCCAAACAAAGGTGCAGAAAACAGTGGATAAGAGCCACCCTCCACCAATAGAAGCCATGTGAGAAAGAGGACATTGATGCATGGTTAACCCTTTAAAGACCAGAGGGGTGTGCAGTGCATTAATTTGCAATAAGTATTTAGAATCCAGTTGGAAAATGTGAGGCTCAGTGAGCCCTAATAGGAAAGATTTAACCCTTTGTGTGCCAGAAAGGTATCCAACGCAATGCAACGCAATGCGTTGGATACCTCTTGGGCACTCAAAGGGTTAAGATGGATCCATCTCTTAAGTTTATTTAATTTGAAATAATTAAAAACTGCATGCTGTGTTAGCAATTTTTTTGTAATTTAAATATTTTTGAGAACTTAAGCATTATTTGTTGGTGGAGCCCTGTGGTACTTTATGTTTATTTATTGGGCCAATTTTACCTCACACTGTGCTGTGAATTACTGTAATTACCGAAGAACCCACAGACAAACGGAGGGGATATTTCTAACAGCACAGCTAGTACAATCTAATTAGCATAATGTGCAGCGAATTAGCATAAAGTGCAACTTTGCAGCACCGAAAAATATCAAGCTTTTTATTTGGTAGAAAAATTACCAGTACAATATTTCTATAGGCATATATATCTTACAGTGATACGTCCACCTTATGCAGTGAATCCTTCATGGGACTGTGGGTGGGGTCTCATAGATGCAGCAAATATAAGAAGGAGAATGGGAGATCCCCATGTTTCAAGACCCATCAGACTTCTGAGTGTCAATGTTCAGCCCCTCTTGTATTTCTAAAGGATTAATATATGCATCCACAACAGCAGCAATCCAGGACTGACCATAAAATAGCAAGTTTTATTATATATATAAAAAAATTCCCACTACTGTGAGATTAAAACATTAAAAAAGTTCAAACTTAAACCAAGCAGCAATGGAGGGCAAAATTGCATTTTTCGATTGCCGTCTATGAGAGTTTGCAGAAAATAATTGGGTTAAAATACATGAACCAGGAGAGATGACAGTACTTCTTGGACCAAGCAGAGACAGCTGCAGAGTTGATGAAATAATAAATATGCTCAAGGAAAACCATTCACTTTCATATTAGCACCGTAAGGACCTCACCAAATGTGATATTTCATGCAAATTACCATTAAATTGTTAGTGTACATACATTATTGTTTTGCCATATAATACACTTCTGGAAATCTATTTATACACAAGCCAGAAGAAAGAATTTAAGCCAGCTGTCTCTGATAGCTGGATCCTTAGACTCTGATGCAAGCACGTGCACGCACAGGAGTATGTGCTGTCACAAATGACATCACGCCCATATTCTCTCTCATTGTGATTTAATGGCTTTCAAAAGGTTTGAATTTCAAACAAAACTGCAGGGAGTCACTTGGGTCAGTTACCTGCAGTATCAGGAGACTGGGGCTGTTGGTGAGATATCCTGATGTCAGACAGGAATCAGTGCCACTGCTAACATCGCTCCCTATCTGCCTACAGGGCTAGGGTACATACTTTTTCATTAAAGGTTTAGTAATGCCCAAAATAAAGTTGATGATATGTGTTAGATTTTACAAAAATAAAGTATTTGGGAAAAGTCCTATCTCTCAAACCTTCATGGTTCGAGTGGTATCCTTTGCTAAATATCCCCTTCTCCTGATGTCAGCTGTAAAGCCGACAGAAAGTGATCCGTGTTGGCCGACACAAGGAAGCTCTTCAGCAGAGCCGCAATAGCGAGATTTAAAAAGAAATACTTCTTTGGAATGGTCTAAAAAGTGTGCTTGCAAACCAGGAACACTTTGTAGACTGTTCCAAAAAAGTATTTCTTTTTAAATCTCGCTATTGCGGCTCTGCTAAAGAGCCGTCCGTCGGTCCCCAGACCAGGAACTCCTGCTACAGCTGACGTCAAGAGAAGAGGAGGGAGAGGGGAACTTTAAACGGAGGATATCACTCAAACCAAAAAGGTAGGATTTTTTCCAAATACATTATTTTTGTAAAATCTAACATACAGCATCAACTTTATTTTGGGCATTACTAACCCTTTAAGGTTCTGTTTAGGGGCAAATACATGTGTACATGGTCCTTAAGGGGTTAAATAATAGTGATGATGTCATCCTGCCAAGTATAACAAGATTACTGTACGCTGCTGGTAGAGGCTTCATTAACCCTTTGAGTGTCAGAGGGGTACACAATGCACTGCATTCCCCTCTGGCATTAAAAGAGTTAAAAACTTACTACAGCTCAAATAATACAGCAGAATTAATTTTCATTTTGCAATCTTTGAAGAACATCTTGTTGCAGACTGTAGTTCTCCACTGGAAGCAATAGAAACAGAATCATCTAGGGCTAGATTCTATTGCAGGTGCTAAATGTTAACACCGTTTTATCAAACTTTTCCTATTGAAGTCTATGGGGGAAACTGGAGATAAATGCAGTTACAAAATTAGCACCCGCAATAGAATCCAACCCGAAGTGTTCAGTAAACAAGCTTGAACTGCAATAACTTTTGAATTCCGAACCAGAGTACCCTTGTTCTAGTCAACAGAAAAAGATATGTACTTCAAAATACAATATTCCTATTCCATTCAGTTTATACTAACATTTGCGACTATAATATAGTAGATTACATGGATAGTAATGTTTCATAATAAAAGCAGCTCCAATTAATCTTCATAGTATTTGGACTTTGGAGAGTGTTATTTCAATTCTGTCAGAGTTGTAGTTCAAGAGTAATTGAATGATAAAGTATCCCCCTCCCGCCCCTTTTACTGATGTAACATTGCTCACCTCAGAACAGAAAGGTGATGTCCAGATGGACTGCAGAGAGGGACAGTCTTCATTGAGCATAATGAAAAACCTGAAAGCCCTGTCAAGGGGGGCAGGGTTTTCATTGTTCTCACAGTAAGAAGATTGTCCCTTGCTGAGAGCTGTCTGGTCCCATCGCCAGATTCCACATCTGAGGGGAGGTGGCTTACACTGGGTAGAAGAAGCGGGAGGTCGATATGTTTTCATTCAATTGCTCTTGAACAACAACTCTGACAGTACTGAAATAACACTCTCCATGGCCCAAATACTATGAATATTAATTGGAGAGGTTATTTTTGTGAAACATTACTAATCCTTTAAGACATGCAGGGCATAAAATAACCAACATAATGTTCTAAAAGACACAGTGCTCCCCTTAATGTTAAATAATAAAACTTAATTTCTATGCAAGCAGTGGGTTTTTAAAGTGGTAGCACCAGGCATCCCACAGCAGAAAGAAAACTTGACACCAGTGAGGTTTTGTGCGCTCCACACAAACTACCAGGTTACCTGACTGTAAAAAAAACTGAGAGCGTCTCCAGGCATTCCGGATCTTAAGTGTAATGTTTAGTTGGACACTTTTGGGATAGTCTGAGATGCAGGGCAAAGAAAAGGCGTAAAAAAAAAATAAATCTGCAACATGGGTTTGCAAAAATAGTAGAAAAAAAATGAAGGATCATAAGGCAGTTTTGTTTAACCAAGCATCAATTTCTCTATTAGCTCCATCATATCAAGCTCCTAACACAATTAGGATATTCAGTGTGCGAATC
Source organism: Rhinophrynus dorsalis (assembly GCA_037306005.1). Classification (NCBI taxonomy): domain Eukaryota; kingdom Metazoa; phylum Chordata; class Amphibia; order Anura; family Rhinophrynidae; genus Rhinophrynus; species Rhinophrynus dorsalis. The sequence goes on along the minus strand of CM074718.1, from coordinate 90,310,429 downwards.
ACTAAAATACTTTATCACCTTCTAATCCTTTAAGGACCAGAGAGATGTGGAATGCATGGATTTGCAAAATATTCCACATCTTTCTGGGCCTTGAACTACTGGGCACCTTGAATTAAGGTTGCATGGCTGAAAACCAGTTTCAACATAGTCTATGGATCAAGTTATCCAAAAGGTCACAGATGGATATTTTAAGAGCCATTAATTTCAGCCTTTATTTCTGGATCGTGATCTTTCTCAGTGCAGCACTGTGTTAAGTAAAGCCTCTGCTTGAGGATATTAAAGAGGAACAACCTTGAAGCAAACATCTGTAACGTAGGGGATAAATCAAACCTCCTGTTGACTTGTAGGGAGCATTTATCTCCTTGAAAGCTATAAAGAGGTCGCCAGTGCTTTGAGAAGCAATGATCTGGACAGCAATGGGAATTAGAGGAGTTTTGATGTGTTGCCTATAGTTCACATGGTTTACAGCAGAATTGTACATCTTTAAGCTTCCTCAGTTTTCACAAGCACAAACTTTTATTTAAATATGATACAAAGATTGTAAATATTGGAAGGAAAAAGGTCTGATAGGGGTTCTCTGTTTGAGTCCTGTGAAACCCCAGGGATCCATGAACATGTACAACATGATCCACAAAACAAATGTAACTAATAAAAGAGGAACAAGGCTAGAGTGACCATTAGTGCACATGTGGTTCTTTATCTACCAGTGGACGTGTGGAAGATCAAGACATTTTAGATGCACAATTTTGTTTCATGTTGTAATAACAATAACAGCTGTTAGTAACACAAAAAATCTAATGCATGAGCGATGCAGTTTAGACTTATTCTTCAGTTACTGGCACCAACTAAAATTCTGATCGGTTTGAAGTAAATATTTTAATTTCTAGGGTGTTAATGAGGTCTTCTATGCATTGCTTTTCAATGTGTTGGGGACCTCTATAGCATCCAGCAAGCCAACCCTTTGAGTGCCAGAGAGGTATGCGAGCTGCATACCCGTCTGGCACTCAAAGGGTTAAGAGGCTTTATAGCTGGGGTTCCAGTTGGTTTAATTTTAAACAAAAAAGGCTCCACCACAAAAAACAGAGGATTACACTGCTACTAAACTATCACGAGTCAGCACATAACCTTCCAATAAAGGCTCAAATAAGAATTAAAATATTTTGTTTCATTATTAAAAGTTATACATAATCATCACAGCTGAGATGAACTGCAGTCAAACAGGTTCTGTATTTACATAGAGCTACTATTTTAAAGGAACAGTAACCATTCATTTTGACTTTACATATTCTTCAAGCACATAATATGTACAGTTAAACTGCATTTACTTTTTTTTTTCGCATACATCCTTAACAATGAGCTAGCCAGATCTGTATTCAGTAGGCTGGTCTAGTTATGTAATGTAAGTTAGGTGAAGATGAAAATAAAAAGTATAGGCAATTTGAACGTATATTATGTACTTGCAGACTATGTAAAGTCAAATTAAAGGTTTACTAGTAAATCGTATTGGGACCCATTGTCAAAGGTCAAGCTGACACCTCGCGAAATTAGTATTTCATCTGGGTTGGGACTTATCCAACAAGCAATCACACATCAAGGGCACGGTGAGTCATTGTATACTTTAGGGACTGGAAAATGGTACTCAAGGTAGTGGGTTTGGGAAGTGGGCAAAGTGGGAGCCTAGGGTTGCTTTATCCTCTCTCACTATGTTAATACAATTGCCTACTCCGACTGATTTGGAGACAGTGTGTGGTGAAGTATGCGACTGATTGTACTGACCATAATGTTCTTTTTGGGAGAATCCTTGTTCACCTTCAGGCACTCTCTTGAATGGAGACAAAATACTGTCTTTTTGCTCCTTGATATCAGTATCCAGTGACTTTAAAAGTAATGAAAAAATATATTATGTCTATATACACACATATAGAATCTATATAGACACACAAACACAAACACACATTTTTACAGTAATGTGCAAAAGTTTAGGAAGGTGTGAAAAAATGCTGTAAAGTAAGAATGCTTTAAAAAAAAAAAAACAGACATGTTAATAGTTTATTTTTATCAATTAAAGCGATATTGAGTGAACAGAAAAAAATCTCTAAATCAAATCAATAATTGGTGTGACCACCCTTTGCCTTCAAAACAGCATCAATTCTTCTAGGTACATAATTTTGTAGGCATATAGTCAGGTATATGATTAAGCAATTATACCAAACAGCTGCTAATGATCATCAATTTAATATGTAGGCTGAAACACAAACAGAAAGCATTCTTACTTTACAGCATTTCTTCACACCTTCCTAAAACTTTTGCACATTACTGTATGTATTTATATATACATACACACATATATATATAGCACAAACTGAAAAGTTTATGGTGGGGAAAAAAAGTGAATGAAAACCCCTTCCACCTGAATTTGGTGGGTGGTAGATACAATGTTAAACAAAAATTTGACACACCAGTCAAGCCATAAGACTTGCTTTTCCCACAGAAATATCACATGTGCAGTGTTGCTACTACTGCAAGGGATTCTGGGTAGGCATATGCAAATAAGTTTAACAAGGAAACACCTTTTTGTCTCAGATTCCACTTTATACATGGATTCCTTAGAGTATGTGTATGCTGAGCAACAGCTTTAAGACCCAACTCAGGAAGAGATGCAAAGCCAGTGAATTTTATGACCTATATTATTATATTATATCCTATATAATAATTCACTAAGTTGTGTGTAACGCCCGACATGCGCAGTAGACTCTGCTGCGCGTGCGGCAGTCATGCGCAGTACAGACTGCCCGCGCCGCTGCTGATACAGAGAGCTCTGTATCAGCAGTGGCGCGGGCAGTCTCTACTGCGCGTGACTGCCCTGCGACCGGCTGCCAGAGGCACTGTGGCCCGTGTAACGGGCTGTTCAACTAGTATATATATATATATATATATATATATATATATATATATATATATATATATATATATATATATATATATATATAATATTCAATAAATATATACCCCGATGTGTAATAGAAAGACTAAAAAAGGGGCTGTTAGAACAAACTAAATGCCACATATTAACACTTTTTTGTACCACAGAGGTGTAAAGTGCTGGCACACACACAGGTTAAAAGCACACATTTCTCTCACTCAAAAGTAATCCTTCATTCTCCTCTGTATTGAAGAAAACCATTTTACTTAGGGCCATAAGTACAAAATAATTGGAGAAAACTATTAGTTTTTAAAACTAATAATTTAACTAATACTTTTAACCCACTGAATGCTAGAAAGAAATCAAACATTAATTTACAATGTGTTCTGAGATCTCTAGCATTCAAGGGGTTAAATGCAAAATTTAGATAAATGAAAATGTCTATTTGTCCCCTCTATAGCTGTCTGTGTCCTCCCCAGAACTGCTCCCTTTTTCTCTTTGTGTATATGGCATTTAGAGCTAAAATACTGTAATTGCTGCTCACAGATATGCAAATATTGATTTGCTTAATCAATCTCTTTACCCAGTGCATGATCAGCTCCTTGGCCTCTACCTTCCTTTCTTCTTCTGATATCTTCCCATTTAAAGCAGATTCATTCGCAGGGACAGACGGTGTAAACTGTAAGCTGGTCACGACAGGCACGTCTTGGGTCATGTTAGGAGCCTGTGTGTTATCTAGAGGAAAGTAATAAGATGGAGAAAAGAAACCGCATCATTATAAATGGTCAGGCATTGAATATAATAGAAAGCAAACCTGCCACCCCAAGACAAGTTAGTTCTTGTTTTAAAGGGAATTAAAAACTGCCTACATATTGCTATATAGCAATTTATTTATATTTTCTTCACAGTATGACAATTACCCTTACCACACTCTGTTAGAAATGTGGCTCTGCCTTGATTCATTCATAGTCTGTGGCATTATTGGTCCAGCACAGAAACTAACTAACATACAATGGCACTCTGTGCCACCAAAATATAAAGGTTGGTTGATCAAAAAACTGTGTATTACAAGCAAATGTCTAGAACATATAGACAGATTTTAATTACCTTAAACACTAAATAAAGGTATATGAACCCTTTGCGTGCAAGAGGGGTGTACAATGCATTGCAAATCAATCCGCTGTTCACCCCTCTGGCATACAAAGTGTTAAAGGACCAGAGAGGTGTACAACACATTGCTTTGCATTGCATTTAACACCCCTCAGGTCCATAACCCTTTGAGTGCCAGATGGGTATGCAACACATTGCTTTGCAATGATTGCATACCCCCTCTGGCACTAAAAGGGTTAATGTGTTATCATGACAGGACCACCTAATGCAAGATCTTTAAGAATAAATAATGCATTAATACTTTAATAGCCGTAACAGATAACACTTTACAGTGGATAGTCCACAGTGACCAACAGCAGTACATCCTAGCTAGGAACATACTGTTGCTTGGCAATCACAGCCTAGATAATCCCTCTGTACAGCACAGTAAGACACTGGCAGATAAAACCCTTACCGAACAGATCGGTACATCACAGTTATACAAGCCATGACATCAGATGCTAGCATGATCTATTACTTCAAAGCCACCGAAATAGGGCTCTCCAGACTATATTTGGGCTGATAAGTTATTTATATGAACAATAAAATGAACAAAAGAACTGAAACAATTCAGTGGTAAACCAGCTGCATTACAGGAGAAATAAAAATTCCCCAAATTCCTTTTAACCCTTTTAATGCTAAAGATGGGGTCTCCAACACATTGCAGTGCCACTGATTGCACATCTGTTCACAAGCAGGGATTTGATGAAAAGTTTCACTGTTAGTGTATCTCCGTTTTAGTCCTCAAAACACCCTATCTTAGTACATCAGACTCAGTGAGGTGCAATGACATACTAACCTTCTGGTACTTGCCGTCCTGATTGAACAAATTCGTTTTTTGGAGAGGAATCCATCTCATCCTCTTGGCTTGTGTGATTGGTTTCTTGAGAAAAACCCTAAACATGGGGAACAAAATAAAAATGGTGTTCTTATACAATGGTAGTGAACATAACGGAAAACAGTATAAAAAAGTGAGAGCAATTCAGACAACTAAAAGTTTTTTTTAAAGTGACAGGACTTTATGTTAGTCCAAAATACTACCATCAAAGTGTCACAAGGGTAATTTTTAACCTTTGCAATGTTAGGGTCAGGAATCCTGTGGAAGTTACTGACATATCAGAGGTGTTTGTAACAACACACAGACCCACACTGGCGCACACACACACACACACACACACACACACACACACACACACACACACACACACACACACACACACACACACACACACACACACACACACACACACACACACACACATCAAGAGTTAGACAGAGATGTAGCCAAAGAGACAGACCCACACCCACATATTTATTAAAAAAAAAAAATCATAATTTGCTTTGCAAAACATATTTGAAGAAAAAACATATATGAAGCACTTTGCTTCAAAATATTGCTTATTTTTGATGTTCCAACAAGTGTTTTACCGCCATCAGTTGGCACATCAGTGAATTTACATATAGTGCCAGAGGAGGCTGGAGTAACATCACTACTGATGGGGGAGAGAAGCTGTATCTTGTAACAAAACTTGTTCTAGGTGATAGGGATATCTAACGACCTATTTAACATCATCCACACACTGGCAAGCTCTACCTTTCAGAGGTACAAGGCATTTCCTTGCCAGTAAATATGGAGAGATGGAGATACTGATCTGAAACCATGAATACAAACAAGACTGAGAAAGTTAACAGTCCCTTTGAGAACTTTCACACGAGTCCATCATTATGTCAATTCCAAAGATAACATTTATGAGAAAAATAAATAAGGTTAAATATTTGAACCATTGAGCAATGCTTTACGCACCCTCTGGTCCTCAAAGGGTTAAATCTGTATCAATATCCATAAACATTATGGATACACTCAGGGTTTCTTACTTTCAGTGCTGTGATGGAGTTCTGGACGTGTGACTTAGACAAGCTGAGCTCAATGCAAGCAATGTCCTGCTTCACTTCTGGGACAGGAGCATCTACTCTGGCAATGCCCTCAAACCTCTGAGACCTGGTCAATGGCGGCACAAATGTCCTCTTTCCAAATACACTTTCCTTCTGTTCTTCCATCCCATTGATAGTTTCTCCATTCATGTTAGCCTTTCCATCTACCTGAATGAGACATATAAATACATATATTCAGGTCAACATTTACATCTACCTGAATGAGGCAAATCCTATATAATAATTCGTTAAATCGTGTGTAACGCCACGACATGCGCAGTAGACACTGCTGCGCGTGCTGTAGTCATGAGCAGTAGAGACGGCCCGTGCCTCGGCTGATACAGAGCCGGGCGCTCCGAAGGAGCGTCCAGCTCTGTATCAGGCGTGGCGCGGGCAGTCTCTACTGCACGTGACTGCCCCGCGACCGGGTGGCAGTGGCAATATGGCCTGTGTAACGGGCTGTTCAACTAGTAAATACATATTTAATTTTATATTCTAACTTGCTTATTCCCCCAAAAATGCTTACAAACATGGTTACATTAGTTTTGTGTAATGTAACACCAACTAGTTGAGTTTGTGGAGAAATGGTGGAGGGAGAGGGAAAATATTGTTGCATCAAATTTATAAAGAATTGCTGCAATTTGCAGTAGTTTTGCTTCAATTTCTTGCAATGTATAGGTTGTTTTTAATGAAGTTTAGATGTTCGGAAAGTACAAGAATCTAGAAATTTCGCAAGACATCCACAATTATAAATGCACTCCTACAGCTTTTTTAAATCAGACCAGTCATTAAAACGATGATGTGTTTTATAGCCACAGATCAGATTTGAACAATAGGAGGATTTTAGTCTTACCTGTTAAATCCTTTTCTCTTAGTCTATACAGGTTACTGGTAACTTTGGGTAGGTGACCCGACCCTTTAATTAGGCAGGAACAATTCTAGAATTGAATGCAGGGGTGGAGCCTACCTTCACTCCTTGGCTGCAGCTAGCCAACCAGCTCCAGAAAGATATGACACACTAACTATTGACTAGATAGTAGAAGGAAAAGAAGACTCCAGTGAGCATGACCCCGAAGGACCCCCACGGACTGCCACAGGAGAGCCAAGCATGCTCCCTTGACAGGGTGGGAGACCAATAACCTGTATGGTCACTGGAAGGGACTGACTGTGCAGGCGCACAGACCGCACTAACCTTCCCGTCAGTCCCGAAAAACGGGACGGATTCCTTTAGACACATCTATTTTTTTACGGTAAGACATCTATTTTCAAGCTAGTAGCCATGCATTTAATGAATGCATGGAGACTTGCTATTATCTGAAAGTTATGCTTTAAGATCCAATGGAGGAGCAGGATTCTTAAAAGCAGGACGAGTATGAGCAACGCCCTGGAAGAAAACCTTGATATCAGGAAGAATAGCAATGAGTCTCTGAAATAAAACAGAGAGAGCAGAAGTCTGAACCTTGAGGGAACGCAAACTGAGGCCCTTGTCCACACCATCCTGCAAGAAAGCCAGGACCGTAGGCAGATCAAATTCCTGAGACAGGTCTTTGTCAGCACACCAAGATAGAAAGGTCGACCAGACACAATGATAGATTCAATTTCCAAGCCGTCAAAGACAGCCAATGAACATCCTCCTTCCACAGGTAACCCTGTAGAAGATGATCCGGACGGCAAGGGAGCTGGAATGGCTCCACCACGGACAGATCAAGAAGCACTGGAAACCAAGCCTGTTAAGCCAGTACAAAGTAATCAGAATGACTGGACAGCACTCCAGTCTCAATTTCCGTAAAACCCTGTGCAACATGGGAAAGGGAGGAAAGATGTAAGCCAGAGGAAATACCAAGGAATGGACATGGCATCCACCGCTAGAGCTAGAGGATCCCTCCAGTGAGAGCATAACCTTGGAACCTTCTGGTTGTATCTTGTCGCCATCAGATCAATGCAAGGAAGACCCCACTTCTGAACAATGAGGGTGAACACCTCTGGGTGCAGTTCCCACTCTTTGCTGTCCACCGTGTGTTGACTAAGGAAGTCTGCCAGGACGTTGTCTACTCCAGAAATGTGCACTGTGGATATGGCAGGAACGTATTCTTCTGCCCAGGACAAAATAGCCTTGACCTCTAACCAAGCGGTGAGACTTCTTGTTCCGCCCAGCTTGTTGATGTAAGCCACGGCCGTGGCTTTGTCTGACTGTACCCGGACTGGGCATTCTTCCAGCTGGGGTGTCCAGTGATGAAGGGCATGAAATATCGCCCGAAGCTTCAAAACGTTGATGGGAAGGAGAGATTCCTCTAGAGACCACCGACTGTGAGCACTGAGATGACCCAAGACCGCTCCCCAGCCAGAGAGGCTGGCATCTGTCGTCACCGTGGTCCAGAAAGATACCAGGAAGGACTTGCCCTTCAGTAGATTGGAGAGGTCGAGCCAGCATGACAAACTCCGTTCCACATGAGGAGGGAGGGATACTGCCGTCTTCAGAAGGTCCAACTGGATCACAAAACTCTGGAGTTCCCAGGTGTTAGCAATGGAAAATGGGACCACTTCTATGGCGGAGATGAATTTCTCCACTAGAGAGGACAGCTTCTTGGCTGGAACTGGATTGTGAGCCAGAACAGTCGTAACCCTGTGGGCGATCTGGTGAGCCACCTCGTCCGTGAGGAGCACCATGTTCTTCTGAGTGTCGAAAAGAAGGCCCAGGAAGACCAGATGCTGGGATGGGACAAGATCTGACTTGTCCATGTTGATGATCTACCCGTGATGGCTGAGAGCATGAATGCAGTCCTGAACCTGCTGATGAAGTTCAGCAGAGGGGGCTTTCAGAAGCAGGTCGTTGATGTATGGAGTAACTCTGATGCAGTCCCATTGGAGGACGGATACTAAAGCTCCCAGGACACAGTTGAAAACTTGAGAAGCTGTAGTCAGACCAAAGGGAAGAGCTGAAAACTGAAAGTGCCCTTGGTCGCAGGCAAATCTGAGATACTGACATGGGATTTTAATAGCGCTCTTGCAGCACATCTGTGGTCTAGGAGGCACAGTTCTTAAATAGTTTAAATCTTTCCTCACTGGTAGATCAGAGAGTAACATCAGGATCTTGCTCACCGGCACCAACAGAATTAGCCTGTGGAGTTCCACAAGGTTCCATCTTGTCTCCTATGTTATTTGCAATTTAATTACTACCACTGGGAGACATCATCAGAAGACACGGCCTAAGATATCATTGCTACGCAGATGACACACAACTCTACTTCTCCTTTGCTCCAGATACTTAAGACCCAACATGCCTCATCAACAGTTGCTTAGCAGGCCTCAGAGTGGACGAATGCTAGTTGACTTAAAGGGATAGCAATACTTAAAATGTCAAAAAAAAAAAAAAAAAAAGAAGAAGAATATGTTGTAGGATTTATCCCCCTGAGTAAAACAAGGGTGGTCCCACTGCTGAAAGGTGTTTCATTCAAAAGTTATTAATTTTCAAAGTTGAATTTTTTAGGTGCAATATCACAGTGGCCTGAAATTGTACAGTGGCGCTGTTGCTACACCATCCTATGGAGATTTATGGTCCCGGGACCAGAGCTGTCCATAGGATCGTGTAGCAACAGCGCCACTGTACAATTTCAGGCTACTGTGATATTGCACCTAAAAAATTCAACTTTGAAAATTAATAACTTTTGAATGAAACACCTTTAAGCAGTGGGAGTACCCTTGTTTTACTCAGGGGGATAAATCCTACAACATATTCTTTTTTTTACATTTTAAGTATTACTATCCCTTTAAAGTGAACCCTGACAAAACAAAGTTATTCTTGGTGAGGGGACCCTGGGCAACAATATCATCTCAGGATCACCCAACTGGCCTGGAACTTGGAGGCTCTGAACGCATTAGTTCAACAGAGGTACGAAGTCTCGGAGTGATGATTGACTCTGGACTGTCATTTAAACAGCAGATCTCAGGCGTTTTCTTCCTGGGAACCAAAGGCAGAAGGGTACTTTTACCACCTGTGGCCTCACTAATCAGATCCTTAAGATCTGGCCCAAACAATGATGTACCTTGAAAAGGCAAGGAGAGCAAGGCCCGGTTAACCCATGCCGCAGAGAACGCTGGACGCATGGCAGTACCAGCAGTGGCAAAAATGGACTTGAGGGAAACCTCAAGTTTCTTGTCAGTCCAGTTTTTCAGAGCGGACGCATCAGAAACTGGCAAGTCAGTAGACTTAGATAGCCTGGAGATAGGAGCATCCACTTTGGGGGGATGAACCCACTGAGCAAGCGCCACCTCAGAGAAGGGGTAAAGCTTGGCAAATTTCTTGGAAACAGAAGGTTTCCTGCACGGAGATTTCCACTCATCAGACACGAGGCAGTCAAGAGTGGGGTTAGGTGGAAAACAAGCAAGGGGCTTCTTAGGCACCTGAAAAACATCAGAGGGATCTGAAGAGACCTCCTGGACTAAGGGAATGTTTAGAATGGTTAAGACAGCCGAGGGCTCAGGATCAGCCTCAAAGGAGTCCCCAAAAAACTGGAGGAGCACACAGCAGAACATTCCTCAACATCTGAATCCACAAAGAGTTCTTCCTCAGGGTAATCTGATACATCAGGTACTCCCTGCGGTTTCGGCAGGGAAGATCTGACAGAAGAAGGGGTCTGCCAGGAGTGGAAGACCCCCTGTAACTGGGATGGAAAGAGTTGCAATGTAGACCAAAGGTCTCTAGTAGCAGCCTTGAACTCTTGCACCCAAACTGGCTCTAATGCATGGCTGGAAGTCCCTGGGAGAGACTCAGGGACATCAGAACATGCTGGGCATAAATGGCTTGAAAATTCTCTAGGTAACCCTGAATGACATGAGAAACAATAGGGGACACAAAGACCCCAGCATCCTTACTCTTAGGCCTGGCCCCAAGCTCCAACGGATTAGACATTCTCACAGTGTCAGAAACATTTAAAGTATAAGGAATCACCCAAATACAGTGTGCAAGATTAAAATTTCACCCCAGAAATCGCTACAATACACCTATCTGGCAGGCGAAGGGTTAATCTGCAGAGGAGAGAAGGAGAGTACAGGCCCTGTGTAGGATACTCATTCTGGAAAAGGCACAAAATGGCTGCGGCGGCGGGAGCCAATCAGACACATGAGTGCGAATCAAGCGCTCATGGGAAATATAGTTTTCACATAAAAAGTACCCCAACAGTGCCCGAAGCCCCCTGAGCCGCCCAACACACATAAAATGTTAACCAGATGACAGAGCAAGGGCAGACAATTAAAATGAGCCATCCCTGAAGTCTCTACGTTGAGCGGTTGCAGAGATATGTCCCAAACTGCATAGTCCCATAGAAGTGAATGGAGCAATGGCGTCTATGCGGTAAAGCGTGCGTTAAAAGCGCGGAACACACATTTTTCAGAGTTGAATCTGTGAATTGAAAGTACATGAAACATCACTAGAACATGTTAGAAGACCCAAAAAACACTGAACCCAGTAGGGAAAGTGCCAATAACCGCCCAAAAGAAGCAAAACCAGCAGCTAAAGGGTTAAGTGACCACAGAAACTTGCTCCAAATTACCCAACAGACATACAGATAAATGAGTGCCAGAGTGTGCAATAAGAACTCCAAAGGAAAACCCCTGTGCGGAGGGGGACTGTGGGACATGTGCACCTGCAGCACTAAAAGGGTTGCTCACCTTTCCTGCAGATCTTCTGTCTTCACACTATCATGTATTAAGAAGAAGCCTCAGTGGGATAACTCCTGAGGAAAGAACCTGAACCCACGATTTTCCCCTCAGGGCTTAAGCTCCACAAAAAGCACCTGAATACGGAACTAGCCACATTTAAGGGCATTGTCAGTTACGGTAATCCGCCTAATGTTGGTATTCCATTTCTAACAGAAAAATAAAAAATTAGCTAAAACTATAGCAGAACTGTTCTCTTGCCTGTGTCTTCCCCAAGGAACAAATCTTACTGGAGCTGGTTGGCTAGCTGCAGCCAAGGAGGGAAGGTAGGCTCCACTCCCTGTATTCAATTCTAGAATTGTTCCTGCCTAATTAATGGGGCGGATCGCCTACCCAAAGTTACCAGTAACCTGTATTGGACGACAGAGAAAAAAAGGTGTTTTTTTTTTGTTTTGTTTTTTTCTTTAAATCTCCCCCTATGGTTCTTATTGGCTATCAAATACTGTCCTGTATCTTACTACATCTGCCATCTTGATATGTTGTTCTCCAAAGGCAAGAGCAGAGTGGAGGAATTGTGTGGCACCATAGGGGAGAAATACAAAACACTCATTGAAATGGGGCTTTTTTTTTTTTTTTTTTTTTTTTAACCACATGCGTGCTAGAAAGGTCTCCAGTACCAAGGGGTTAAAAGTTTCATTTAAATCAGGGATGTCCAAATTACCAACAGGCCAGGATGTAAGGATTTCTCGGATTAAAACACAGGAGAATAATCAGTGGATCTTTCAGTTTGATTGGCCCACCTGTGCTTAAGCAAGGAAATCCTTAAATCCTGGACTAAACTTGGAGATCCCTGCTTAAATGTTACATGTTTTCACTGGAAAAAAGCAACAGTGTCTGTAATCCATGAGATAATGACCACCTTGCTTCGTACATGCTTGTTTTTTGGGGGGTTTCTTGTAATTTTTTATAGTAATTTGTTGTGCAGTAGAGGGTACTTCATTCACTTTCTCAAGCTTCAGTATAATCAACATACCTACTAACTGTCACTGATTTTCAGGGACAATACCTGGTTTGGAATCTGCCGTTTCCCCCAGTTTTAAAATTGTGTTTCAAAGTGATATTCTTTGTGTCTGTCAATTAGACAGAATTCATAAAGGTACAAATGGCGCAATGCATAAGGAAGCCAGAGGACTTCCTTGACCATTAGCCATTTGCCCTTTCAGCAACGGCCGGATCATTCATTCATAAAACGATAGATGTTTTAGACTCACCCACATTTTGAAGTGCATTTACAAAAAGGAAAAAAAAAACAAAAAAAAAGTACATTGTAAAAGTGATTTTTGATGTTTCTTGCCTTCAACCCAAAGTCTGTTCTATGAGGTTTTCTCTTGGTGCCCAGCTATATGGTACTATGAACCACTAGTGTTGTCTGTACTGTGACTGCCCAGGAGAAGTGTGTCTCTGGAGCTTTCTTTGGAATGTTGGAAAGTATGAATCAATGTTATTTTTTGCTCTATATAAAGGCTTCCAACCAAATATGTTAATTTCTGAAGTACAAGCTTCACAAGCTGATGTTCATGACTTTTCTTTAAAATAGCATCTTAATGTTTTTTACTGTGATGATTTTCATCAGTGTACATAATTTATGTCAGATATCAATGCCGAGAGCCTCATCTCCCACAGAATCACATTATTAAAGCACATTACATGCAGTAAAGAAGTCTTGAAGGGCTCTTTAAGGAACAGAGATGTGCGCAATGCATTGTCCTACCTTAAATGTCTTGAGGACCTGTTGTGTGTTTTTGGGCTGGGTGTAAGGCTTGGCTGTCAGCATAGGCACAGTCTTTGAGACAATATTTTTGCTTGGCGATGTGGCATTTGTTAGAACCTTGGAATCAGATTTGCTGCTTGGGGAGATAGTTGCTTCTACGGTTGCAGTGTACTTTGGAGTAGGTAAAGACTGCTGCCTAAGGTATTTCAGTGGGTTTGGGTCTGATGAGGTGAGCAAGCTCGTCTCAACTGAATGGCTTTTTTCCAGGATTTTTGGCATCATTAACTGCTCAAGAACAGCTTCGCTAATTGTGAACCTTTCAATGTATTTCTGTAATATCTTCTCAGCCTCCTCTTTTGATTTTGCATTCTTGTAAGCTTCATGCAGTTCTTTCTCTCGACGTTCTCTATGAGAAGAAAAATATGGAGAGGTGGAAAGGTCAGAGTTTCCAGTTACCAAACCCAAAGTGGGAAAACTTTACAGGAAATTGAATCTAACTGTTTTTTAGCAAATCTATTAGCAAAGTGAGTGATCTCATTATTTCAGGAGTATGCAAATGATGACACCCAAATGCTGCTGGACTACAACATCCATCATAGAGGCTGAAAAGAGACATACTACCATCAAGTCCAGCCCATGCCAAATCACCCGTTGATATAGAGGAAGACAAAAAAAACAAACATTGAAACCATTTCCAAATAAGCATCCTCAGCTGCCCATCAAATGATGTCTGATGGAAGCTGTAGTCCAACAACACTGGACAGTCACTGCCTGCATACTCCTGTTACACAGCAACAAATGTAATGAGCCTACTAGATCAAACCCGAAATAAATACAACAAAGTGCAAATACATTTTTTACATACTAAACTAGTATTTCCCTGGCTTAAGCCCAGTCTGCATAACATCACAGGGCTGAATGTTTTTCTTACATGGTGACAGGGAAATGGAGGGAAAAAGTCAAAGTATTCTGGGCCACAGTCAGAAAATAAAAGATGAGCAATTGTGGAGGAAACCAACTGCACCATGGGGAGGGGTGTATCATTATATATATATATATATATATATATATATATATATATATATATACACACATATACATACACACACATACATACACACACACACAAATATATATAAAAAATAAATCCCATTCACTTACATTTTTATTTCCATTTATAGAGCAGTTGGTATGTATTAGACCCTCCTGTATCGGAGGAGCCACAGTTCCCATCTACCCTCAATCTCTTCTCACTCCTGTATACAAGACTACTCCCATCTATGGAACTCACTGCCATCCTATGCCAGACTTTCACCCTATTAGTTCCAAGCTCTCTGAATACACATCTCCTCACATAAGCTTTTCTCCAAACTCATTCCTTCATGCACTTTTGTGAGAAACGATTAACCCTTTGAGTGCCAGAGGGGTACGCAAAGCATTTTAAAGCAACTGCGTACCCCTCTGGCACTAAAGAGTTATGTAGTCTAATTTTACTCTCCCTTCTGCCAAAGTGTGGCTCTCCAGTTGCTGCCAGACTATCATTCTTAGCCATCATGATGGGAGTTGCAGTCTGGCAGCAGCGGGAGGGCCTCACATTGCCTGTCCCTGCTCTAAATTGTAAGCGCTCATGATCAGGGCCCTCACTACTCTATGTTTTGATCAGGTTCTGTAGTCATTGATTTACCCCTATTTTGTACAGCGATAGGGAATATTTTGGAGTTCAACAATTATAATGAAAAGGTCAGACTGCTGAAATTCTTAATATTAGGAGGGCCTGAAATATAGGCCTTGAGAGAGTTAATCTTCGGCATTCAGAACCAATATTTTGTAAATCCCACTTTCTGAAATGTTAATAAATGCCACCTACTTTTCTTCTACTATTTCCTTATACGTTTTTATGCTTTTCCTTCGTTCGAACAGGTCCTCCTCCCCACTAAGTAGCCTCTCCATTTTCTTCCTCTCCTGCTCTTTCTTTATAAGGTCCTGTGATGCACTTCTTCTGCGAGTCTTCCACCGGGCCAGGTCCTGTAAAGTCAGGGGTTACGTCACCGAACAAAAGTCAATGTACAAGTGCACCATGGGAGAAGAGACAGCACCCAAAAAGAAAATGGAAAAGGTTTTTGTAAACAAACAAGGAAAAAACAGTAAGTAGTTATTTGTGAAAAGGATAGCAATTTTTTATTTATAAGAAGCCTGCTACAAAGCTGCAGTGTTGGAATGAGGACTTTAATGAATGCTGACATTTAACCCTTTGATTGCTAGAGGGGTGTGCACAACCCTCTGGCTCTCAAAGGATTTACCCCACTAGATATTTTTCAGTGCATTAGAGACTACCCTATCATCCAAAGAGTTAAATACATAAGAGATTATATTGATTTCCCTAGACCTTCAAAAAGGATCAGGAACTACAAAGACATCTGTGTATAGTAAATAGGTGTGAAAAGGGGGGGGGGAGTAGGGGTTATGTGGTGTGCCAAGTACACACACACACACTATATTTTATATTATATATATACATATATATATATATATATATATATATATATATATATATATATATATATATAAAATTTGCAGCTAAGATCAGTATATCCTGACTGCTGAGAAATGCTTTATTCAACATGTATGATTACTCAAAATACTTCTCTTTTGTGCTATGGAGAGCTTTATAAACAAATCAAAAGAGCATCTCAATAGGGACTAATGAAACAGCACTACCTAGTGGTAAAAAAAAATGTATGTATGTAGATATATATATCTTGTAATACCTTTTTATTGGACTAACAGAATTTTGGATTGACAAGCTTTCAGGAGAACCTCCCTTTCTCAAGTCTAAAGCATTTCTGACTAAAAGGACACAGAATTCACAGTGATACATAAAATGCAAGTTTGGCTGTGTGTAGGTTTAAGAAAACATAGCAGCAGATAAGGTCAGTGCATCTACACTCTACTTGTAGAAGGTCGTAAATACCTTTTGTAAGGATTGGAGTGGGGGGAGAGGGAAAAAAATGCAGGAGATGATAATGGAGTGGTGAGAATTAAAAAATGTTTGCACATGTTTGCACTTTTTTTAATTCTCACCACTCCATTATCATCTCCTGCATTTTTTTCCCTCTCCCCCCACTCCAATCCTTACAAAAGGTATTTACGACCTTCTACAAGTAGAGTGTAGATGCTCTGACCTTATCTGCTGCTATGTTTTCTTAAACCTACACACAGCCAAACTTGCATTTTATGTGTCACTGTGAATTCTGTGTCCTTTTAGTCAGAAATGCTTTAGACTTGAGAAAGGGAGGTTCTCCCGAAAGCTTGTCAATCCAAAATTCTGTTAGTCCAATAAAAAAGGTATTACAAGATACTTATTTTGTTTGTTATTTTACATCTGCATCACTGGACTAATACGGCTACAATCTCCACTCTCTCTCTCTATATTATATATAATACACACACACACACACACACACACACACACACACACACACACACACATATTGAACAAGAGCTCAAATTTTAAGCCGTAAAAACTGGTCAAAGCTGCCACATAAGGACAGCCATTACATCATAAGAAAATAAATTCTTGTTTAGGAAAATATTACTGCAATGAGGCACCTAATCTGGAATCCATCATCAAAACTCTTGGCCCAGTCACACTCTATGGGGGAGAGTCACTAAGCAGAGATAAAGGTGTGATAAAGAGGTGATAAAGTAGAGAGGACTTCTCCAGTTTATCACTTCTCCAATTCCTGTGTTATTCTATAGAGCCTATGCACTAAGATTTCTTCAAGTTTGGAGATCTTAGTGCATAGGCTCCATAGAACAACATAGGAATTGGAGAAGTGATAAACTGGAGAAGTCATCTCCACTTTATCATTGCTTAGTGAATCTCCCCCTATATTTCTACACAGAGATTATTCTAACTCTGGAAATAATGGGTGATTTTATTTTGGGCCTATGTTCAGTCATTCTGGAGCAAACAAACTACAATGTAGGAGACAAACACTCCCATCGACTGAAACTCATTGGAGACATCTCTAGCATGCAATGAGTAAAAGCCCCATTTCATCAACAGGATTTTTTTCTGCCTGCTGTGCAATGTTTGTTTGCTCCAGAATTTCTGCACTTTTGAACATGGGTCCATAAGACTGCTTTTAATAGAATATCACCTAATAATTTAGAATCAAACAGGTTTATTAATCCTCTGAATGCCAGAACGGAACTGTACACACCACATTGCTAAGCAATGCATTGTGCACCCCTCTAACACTCAATGGGTTACATGGTTAGGACAACATATTGGTGGTTTCTGAGCAGGTTATATGATTAGCATGTGTTCTAATTACATCTCTTGTTTAATAAGGAGAAGTAAACCTGAATAAAAAAAAAATATGTTTTTTGTGACAAATAAAGCAAGGTTACTCTCTCTGCTGGAAGGGAATTCTTTTCAGAGTTATTACAGTTTAAACTAATTTTTTCCATTAACAGTGCCCACTAGTGGCTACATTTCAGATAATTATTCTTTTTGAGAGGTAACTGACAACAGTTGTCCATAGAATGTGACAGGAAGTGTTAAAGCAGTTACTGTCAGCTTGAACTTTCAGGAAATAATGAAGCTATTTCTTACTTCCAGAGAGTCTAAATGGTTATAACATTTGAATAAACAACTGCCAGGGATTACCCTATAAGTTTTTATAAAAATGAATAAAACCTTACATCCTGCCATGTGTCATCCTCCTCCTTGAGCAGGTCATTGACATTCTGTAGATTCTCATGGTGTGCCCTGCTGTGGGGCAGCATACACCCATCCTCTTCATACCGCATGTCACACATGCTCATACTCCTGCAAAGCACATAAAACAGAGATGGAAGTAGCTCTCAGATTCCAAAGTACATGCATTCTTTGAAGAAACCACTAGGTGTTGATAAAACACAAGAAAATTCCATGCAGAATTATATTTGAAGGGATGCATAAACAAGTTATTGTAATACACAGACTTCAATATCTCAAATCAAATTGTGTATCTGATCTTTAGTCACGAGTTTAAAAGTCAAGTCCTTCTGCAGTGGGGTTTCTAAAATCCAAGGGGTTAAACAATGGGTTAAAGAAAGCTCCCTGAAGGCACAGAATTGTGCTTCTCATAATGTAGTAATCCCCAACAGACATTTATGAACACATTTTATATACAAATACATGGGAAGATTCAAACTAAGCAGATCCTGAGACCCTTAAAATATTAACCTTTCATGCCCTAAAGAACACTGAATGTAGACAATATGTCTGTGTATGGCTCGAACCCTCAGGTGCTCAAAGGAATCTTAAATGTTACAGCTTGGAGGGGGATGTCCTGCTTTTGTGTGTGTGTTTAAGCAGTGATATCTGTCGTTCTGGTATGGATAGGAGAATTGTTTAGCCTCCAAAGCCAAACGTGAAAAACTGTACTTCCTTCAAAAAGTGCAGTTTTTCTGGGTTTTTTTTCCCCTTTTTATATCAATTAAATCAGTGAAAATATATCTCCCCCTAATGTGGAGTTTCCCCATGTATTCCCACCATGCTAGTATAAAAAGGGTACCCGTTTCCCATTGTCAGTCGGTGCTTGGGACAGGGGAGAATGAGGCTGAATTTTTATGCTTGAGGTAGACAAGAAATATAGAAAGCTGAACTTGTTTGATAGGAGTATGAGTGGTAGCCATTTGTTCTCTTGCCATAGAAACAGATAAATCAAATGTTCAAATATACTCAGCCTGGGGAGCTTCATTTGAGACAGGACACGGGATCCAGAATATGTTGCAAAAAAGTAGTTATTTCATTGCATCCATGCTGAACATTTTCGGTCCTCAGGGGACCTTCCTCAGGGCAAATGTATATTATACACACAATTCCACAGTGATATTATGCCACACCCAGACCCAAGCACAAGACAAAGTTAACAGCAGCAGTTATTGTAGTTGTTGATGTTGCAGGTTGTTGGAGTTGCATTTACTTTATATGCATGTGTGTGGGATTTTGTCCCACTTTGTTTTTGTTGCTGTGAATGGATAAGGGAACAGTGATAGCAGCATCTGATGTTTTTTCTTGGGGGATGGTTCAATGTGTTTAACATGCACCTCAGGGTGGTCACACTGTATATGTGTATTATGAGGGCTGATATGCCAAGGTGTGACCACTCCTTCCCCTCTTTACAACCTTGTTACACAATATGCACATAGGTGTGCCCCCAAAGAGAAATATTCCCACACCTGTTATTTCAGGGCAGTGGGAGGTACACAAGGATGCTGTTGGCTGCATGCACCTGCGGTGGCTTGTGGTGCTGTGAATGCTGCCTCAGCACTAGTAGCAGTAAGAGTATTAAGTACATCCACCACTACCTATCCCATGTCATCATCACCACAACTCCTACCATTACCACCACTACTAATACCCATGGGCAGGGTGAGCACACCAGCTTGATGATCTTGCTGTCCGTGTGATGTTCAGACATAGATGACAGCAGAAAGAAACAAAACTGGCACAACCATAATGTTACTACTGGTGATGGTGATACCCATTCTCATCTTCATGTCTCTCCCAATTCATTGGTTTGAATAAATAATGCTCTCACATGGTCTTCTTGTTGACCACTCTCGGAGTCTTCACCATCAGCCTATTGTCCCTCTCTTGGTGCAAGTGCAACATAGGGGCCCATGGTGTCAAACTCATTATCACAAACACAGAAGCAGCAGGCGCAGGCAAGGGCAGTTACACTGCTACTATTACACATAGCCACATCTAACATTCCCCTTTTTAAATTACCACTCCAGATATCTGGGGACATTCTTGGTGTGGCAGCTCTACCTGCTGGGCTGAGTAAGCTTCCACTATGACTGGTGGATTTTACCACATCAGCAACACACACACACACACACACACACACACACACACACACACACACACACACACACACACACACACACACACACACACACACACACACACACACCTACCTCACTTATCCTTCAGAAAGTACTCAAACTCAAACTTTATTTTTCTGTCTCACTCACATCTACCTGTGTCTATTTCTAATCCATAACCAAACAGCACAAGAAAAGTTCTGAAAGGAGAGAGGGTGCCTCACAGAGTGATAAGGTTTATGATGTATAGTAAATCCACAAGTACACTTCAGAGGATATACTCACAAGGAGAATAGGTTACATACATAAGTAGCACATCAGCACATGTAGGATATTATAACTGCCTCCACACAGATCTCAAGCAGCAGCCACTTCTATGAACATGCTGTAGATCATTTAAAAAACAAAAAGGGGAAAAAATGTCCAGAAACCAACAAACAAACCAACCAACCAAACAGAAGGAGGGCACTATAATATGCATCTGGAAGTCATATATTGAAGAAATCGGTACTCACACTAGTAGACGCTGGTGAGGCTCTTTCCATCCATCAGCATATAGCAGCAAGGGAAACGCCCCGATCGAGCTAACAAATATAAAACCAGATCTGTAGCTGGACAAAAGAGTACCGATATCTTCAATACAGGACTTCCAGACACACATTATAGCTCCCTCCTTCTGTTTTGTTTGTTTTTAGCAAAGAGGACATTCTTGTGCCCATATAAAACAAAGAAAAAAGTCAAGGTTCTTGTGTGAAAATCATTGAAGTTCATGAAGAGGTAGGAACAATGTGCTTTTTAGGAGAGTGTATTACCAGCGAGTCCCAGGGTCTAACCCAGAGAGCACCCAGGTATATTTATAAATATACATACAACATATATAAATCACTTTTTGCAAAAATGATCAGGGAGGTGAATGTATGCTCAAGTATACAGAAATACTCAGGCAATGAAGAATAGCACCCATGGATCTTCTTGTGAAATGTAACCCTTTAACCCTTTGAGTGCCAGAGGGGTATGCAACGCATTGCAGAGCAATGCGTTGCGTACCCTTCTGGAACTCAAAGGGTTAAGTGCTAAAAGGTATGAATGCATTGCACAGCCCTCTGGCATTTGAATGGTTAAAGATCTGTGTTTAAGTAAGTTCTTTACATTTATCACATGACATTCACTTGTCCGTGATCAAAGTCATGGACTCCATTATAGATGATAAGTATCATCCCTGGTTTTATCTCCGATTCCAGCTGAAATCTATAGAGGAATTGGTAGTTAAAATCCGTGAAAGTTATCAACCTAATCCAAGATAATATAGGAATACCAAACACCACTTGCAGGATGCACAGCTGGGCTGCGGATGACTTCAGAGGCTTTATGAAAAAGTGATAGCAAGAGAGGAGCTTTTCTGGAGCAAAGCAATGGTTCCATAGGGAGAGTGTTCTAAAAATCCCCATTCATTTAAAGGAGTAGTAAACTTTTTTATGAAAACACATATTTTACCGAGCATTTCCTGCTGAATAAAACAAGGTCACTCCCATCGCTGTCAGATGTTTTATTCAAAATTTATAACAGTTTAAATACTCATTTAGTGAATTTACTGTGTTTACTTCCTGATAGTTCTAACTGACAGGAAGTGACTCAGCAGTTTCTATCACATTCTATGGAGAACTGTATGTCTCTGACTTTTCTGACTTTCCTCTCCATTAGAATCTAACAGAAAATCTAATTAGAATTTGATAACTAGAGGGCACTGCTAATTTAAAAAAACATGGGTTTAAACTGTAATAACTCTGGAAATATAAATCTCTCGGTAGTGGGAGTACCCTTATTTTACTCAATAGGGGAAAATCCCTACAATATATATTTTTTCATAAAAAAAGTTTATTGCTCCTTTAAATGTAACTTTTAACCCCTTGAATGCTATACGGTTCAGTTGGTATGCCCCAGAATTTCTCATCTTAATCATTCTGCACATGGCCTTGTGATTCACTAAGATTCCATTTCTGGTTTATGTTAAATCATGCTCATCTGTTGTAGGCAAGTGGGGTCAATAAATCTGTTAGAAAATATCTATATACACTTGGCTTTTCGGCTCTGCATCACTTCCAGAGTTCTACCAGCAGACAATAAAATGTACACCTGCATAAATATTTTGAGAATGGACGTCAGATTCTACATGGCGTGAACCTGTCATACGTGTTTCTGTTGGCAGACAAGATTGATAGGATCTGCCACTGCAGGATAAACCTCTGTAAC
The DNA here is from genome assembly GCA_037306005.1 of Rhinophrynus dorsalis. NCBI lineage: Eukaryota > Metazoa > Chordata > Amphibia > Anura > Rhinophrynidae > Rhinophrynus > Rhinophrynus dorsalis. The sequence continues at coordinate 90,287,864 of CM074718.1, read as the reverse complement.
AGGCAGAAGTGAGATCATGCAGCAGATTTTTACTGGTTTTAAAAATACGGAACACAATTAAAAGGAAATGTACAAAGCAGTTAACCCCTTTGAGAGTGAGAGGGGTTAATGGGAGAACATGAGATTGAGCTTGACTGATCTACAAAGCAGGTGTGTTTTATTGTAAGGGACTGTGGTTGTAGATAAAAATAAATTGCCGGTTTAACCCTTCGAGTGCCAGAGAGGTATCCAACGCATGGCATTCAAAGGGTAAAGTGGTGTCTTCTGCCAGCCTACAGAGCAGTGGTTCTCAACTTTCAGGACAGTCCCCATTCATTTTATGTAATTAACCCTTTGAGTGCTAGAGTGGTACGGAATGCATTGCTTTGCAATGCATTCCGTACCACTGGCACTCAAAGGGTTAAGTGTGTAGTTAAAGTGGAAAATTCAGCTTTATAATATTGCCCTCCAATACATTAGTAATATAGCGATAGGCAAAGTAATACTTGTATTATGCTGAATAAATCCACGTTATTGAAGTAATCCACCTTCTTCTGTAGGTATCCAGGGCACAGAGCTTACAAGAGAAGCACTGTGTGCTTGAGCAGGCAGCAACTTCCATTACCTTAAGGTAACCAATGGATGTCACCACCAATCAGAGCAGTGCACGGGACAGACAACGCAGACCCCAAGGTAACTTTCCTCTAAGATGTCTGCTCTGTTGTCTGCTGAATGCCTGCCGAAGAAGGTGGATTACTTTAATAACGTAGATTTATTCACCATAACACAACTATTACTTTGCCTTTCACTATATTACAAATGTATTGGGGGGCAATATTATAAAGTTGAAAGCTCCGCTTTAAGGTCCCATATGCATATAGTTATTTTTAGATCTCACAACTAAGATAAACATATAGTAAATCATTTACATAAATATGCAATTGTAACACTACATTTACATTTTTGTGAAAGCCTTCATAAATAAAATGGGGCACTCTAAATGGGTATCCATGGGACACCAAAGTGCCACTACACACTGGTTGAGAAACACTGCTATAGAGGCGTTCCTAACAGCTTTTTGCCTGGGGATCTAATGACACATACAGGCCTAGAGATCAGTCACCAGTAAAGGACAGAGGATCTAATGACATACAGGTCTAGAGATCAGTCACCAGTAAAGGACAGAGGATCTAATGACACATACAGGCCTAGAGATCAGTCACCAGTAAAGGACAGAGGATCTAATGACACATACAGGCCTAGAGATCAGTCACCAGTAAAGGACAGAGGATCTAATGACATACAGGCCTAGAGATCAGTCACCAGTAAAGGACAGAGGATCTAATCACATATACAGGCCTAGAGATCAGTGACCAGTAAAGGACAGAGGATCTAATCACATATACAGGCCTAGAGATCAGTCACCAGTAAAGGATAGAGGATCTAATGACACATACAGGCCTAGAGATCAGTCACCAGTAAAGGACAGAGGATCTAATGACACATACAGGCCTAGAGATCAGTCACCAGTAAAGGACAGAGGATCTAATGACACATACAGGCCTAGAGATCAGTGACCAGTAAAGGACAGAGGATCTAATGACACATACAGGCCTAGAGATCAGTGACCAGTAAAGGATAGAGGATCTAATGACACATACAGGCCTAGAGATCAGTGACCAGTAAAGGATAGAGGATCTAATGACACATACAGGCCGAGAGATCAGTCACCAGTAAAGGACAGAGGATCTAATGACACATACAGGCCTAGAGATCAGTTACCAGTAAAGGACAGAGGATCTAATCACATATACAGGCCTAGAGATCAGTGACCAGTAAAGGACAGAGGATCTAATCACATATACAGGCCTAGAGATCAGTGACTAGTAAAGGATAGAGGATCTAATCACATATACAGGCCTAGAGATCAGTGACCAGTAAAGGACAGAGGATCTAATCACACATACAGGCCTAGAGATCAGTGACCAGTAAAGGACAGAGGATCTAATGACACATACAGGCCTAGAGATCAGTGACCAGTAAAGGACAGAGGATCTAATCACACATACAGGCCTAGAGATCAGTCACCAGTAAAGGACAGAGGATCTAATCACATATACAGGCCTAGAGATCAGTGACCAGTAAAGGACAGAGGATCTAATGACATATACAGGCCTAGAGATCAGTCACCGGTAAAGGACAGAGGATCTAATCACACATACAGGCCTAGAGATCAGTCACCAGTAAAGGACAGAGGATCTAATCACATATACAGGCCTAGAGATCAGTGACCAGTAAAGGACAGAGGATCTAATCACACATACAGGCCTAGAGATCAGTCACCGGTAAAGGACAGAGGATCTAATCACACATACAGGCCTAGAGATCAGTCACCAGTAAAGGACAGAGGATCTAATCACATATACAGGCCTAGAGATCAGTGACCAGTAAAGGACAGAGGATCTAATCACACATACAGGCCTAGAGATCAGTCACCAGTAAAGGATAGAGGATCTAATGACACATACAGGCCTAGAGATCAGTGACCAGTAAAGGACAGAGGATCTAATCACACATACAGGCCTAGAGATCAGTCACCAGTAAAGGATAGAGGATCTAATAACACATACAGGCCTAGAGATCAGTGACCAGTAAAGGACAGAGGATCTAATCACATATACAGGTCTAGAGATCAGTCACCAGTAAACATAAAACGTTCTAATCTATTCACTGCCTCTATGTTCAATAGAAAACGGAGTAATTCTGGGGCAACTAGCCATAGGTCATAAATAAAAAAAATATCATTAAGTGGGGTCATTAACCCCCTGAACGCTAGAGAGGTGTCCATTGCATTACAAAACAATGCGTAGACACGCCTCTAGCATTCAGTGGGTTAAAAGCCCCATTTAAATCAATGGGAATTTGTAGGTTTCCTACTGTACAGTTGAATTACTCTCGGAGGCGTAAGTAGAAGCCACAGGGTCCTGGTGCAAAAATTGCCATGGCCCACCCCCCCGACCACACGGGCCCCGTCAACCACACTGGTCACCTCCACATTGCCCCCCAATGCCCCCATCTCCACAATGCCCCTCATTCTCCACATTGCCCCTCAGTCTCCTACCTCCCTGGTGGTCCAGTGGTGTGGCAGGGGACAGGTGTGTGCCTCCATCTGCACAGACCTCTTCTCCCGCACGGTCCTCTTCAGTAATGCAGAGCGCTGGGAGATGATGTAATCTCCCAGAGCTCCGCATTAGGAGAGTGCCGGTCTGCCGGAGGGAGATCAGCTTATTATGGGCATTACGGGTGCCAAACGAGGCCTATAGTTACGCCACTGATTACTCCAGTTTTCTTCTGAACTTTAAGGCCCTCAAGCAAAAAAAGTTTAAAAGAAAATAGTTATATCATTATATAATCCCTTGTACGCTAGACAGCTTCACATGGAACTGGGGACCACACCAGCACCCAAAGGGTTTAACCCTTTGAGTGGCAGAAGGGTATGTGGCGCATTGCTTTGCAATGAGTCACATACCCCTCTGGCACTCAAAGGGTTAACAGTTTTTACGAAGACTGACTTATGGGCAGCTTGGACTGCTAGAAGCTACCCATGTGAACAAAGTCTTATTCTAACCTGCTGACCACAAATATTAACCCTTTGAGTGCCAGAGGGGTACGCAACACATTGCAAAGCAATGCGTTTTGTACCCCTCTGGCACTCAAAGGGTTAAGTAGATGATGTTCTTCACAATATCCAGTTCAGCTGAATCCTTGCTACTAGACATTTGGGCTTTGAACACAGCCCTACCCATCACTGTTGGAGACTGGTTACACAGACTTCTTTGCCTGAACACTTGCATTGCATAGATTTTCTTTTTTTAATTAAAAGATATTCAATCATTTAATTTCACTTGTGTGTGAAAAGGTCAAGAAAGAGGTCGTTTTGAACAGAAATATTTTGATTGTGCTTTCATCCTGTGTTTTCAGAAATAATAAGCTTTCTAGGTGTAGTTTACATCATTTGATGTGTACTTAATGCATCTGCCACTTAACAGACCTATTCCTAACATTTCAAGCAGATTAAATGCTTGATTTGGGGTTTTCTTCTATAAACACAATGACAATGTTTTTCTAGATGGTTAAGGAATCTGAAGCCTTCCAGCTGATGTTGGACTACAAATCCCTTCATTACAAGTCAGCCAATGGCTGGCTGGGGATAATGGGAACTGTCCTCAGCATACCTGGGAGCTTTAAGTTATGGTCTGTCCGGGTAGAGTCCTGTGGTGCCGTTCAGGAGAGATAAATAACATGATTCAAGTCAAAGTAGGAGGAATAGGCTGAGGAAGGAGGAAACGTAGGTGGAACAGATTGGGAACGAGCAGCCTCTGCCTGGAGACCTGGTAATTAGCAGCAAAAACCAGATTCTCCGGGGCAAATCCGGAGAGTTCCCAGCTATGGTCCTCAGGATGCCAAAAAATGATTTTGAATATCGGTTCTCAAACCTCCCCTCAGGGACCAGTAACAGCCAAGCCTTTAGGATTTGCTTGCTTGGGTATAGATAAGTCAGGGGCTCCATCATTCAGATTTACATGTCTGTGCACAAGCAGGGGAATCCGAAAAACATGGCCTATTAGGGGTCCATGAGAAAAGGATTGGGGACCATTAATCTGGAATATGAAGGCATCAGCATACGGTCAGACCTTGCAATGTGTTTCCTATACACCTGCCCCCCGACACTCAAAGGATTAACCATTACCCGAGTTTGGCAATTCGGAATGGTGTGGAAGGGGATACAAATTTGATTGCACTCTAAAGGGCTGTAACCATATTCTTTACAACTGCCCAGATCCTATACATTAATCCTTTCCAAAAATTAAATGACAGTATTACCGCTTACTCCAAAGGCAGCTGGGCAAGTGTATCAACATCTCCAGGTGTTCCACTCCTCTGCATCTGGTTTAAGCGGTGTGCTACCAAGGCACAAAGGAAATACGTGCAAAACTGTTCAGTCTTCCTGCAAATGCTAAAGAGAGGTTGTTCATGGTTTTTTTCACACTGAAGTCCTAATGATGGTGGAGTGTGCGCTGATTCATTAAAGTTATCATACGCTCTCGTACATACATTGGCATGCAGGTGCAGGACTTCTGTGCCTACCTGCACGCACACAAAATGAGATGTGCTGGCATATTCGTACATCCCCCCACCCCCATGTGTTTCTCACCACTCTTGCTTGACGCTTCCACGTGTGCACCCACTGACTAATGCCAGAGGTTGTGCCCAATGCATTGAGGACACTGGATACCCTTCTAGCACAAAAAAGGTTAAAAAAATCTAACTGGATTGTGTTGCATTGTTTCCAAAACAATCAAGTACTGTCGACATTTATTAAAGAGTAACCCTTTGCGTGCCAGAGAAGTACGCAATGCGTTGCGTACCACTCTGGTATTCAAAGGGTTAAGGAGGCACTAATATTTCTATTGGTATGAGAATGTGTGCAATTTACATTGCACATTAAACTGAATTAACAAAATGGTCCCTAGCTTCGTACATAAAATTAGAATAAAGACACAGTGTATCAAAAAAAGTATTAAAAAATTAATTTTAGTCAAACACAGCAGGTTTAAAATAGCAGCAGCTAGACCCCCCTGAGTGACAGAAGGGTGTGCAAGACAATCCTGCCAATGCAAATGGTTAAATACAGTTTGTCAGATTCTGGAAAGGAACACAAAGCAAAAATACTCTTGTATTTTACTTCAGGAATGTCATTTCAGGTCAAGCCGTGATTAGGAGGCCACTAACACAATCAAGCCTACTTTTTAGCCGTCTGTAGATAAAATAGAATCAGGAATAAACAAAGTTGACATTCTCAATGTCACAAGGCTCAGTCTAGCAGGCCCACGTCAGCCATCAGTACAAAGTGAATCGGGAATTTGTAAACAAAACAGTTTTCAGTAAAGTCCCCCCCCCAAAAAAAATAATGTAAAACAATTGCTAAATAATGTTGGTGTTAAAGAACCTGTGTAACTGTGTGCATCTTAGGCATTGCATTTAAGGGAACTACTACCTCCAAATAATCACTCCTTAATCTGGTCAAAAAAGCTTAAGTGTCAAAAAAAAATTGTCATTTGCACTCAAAGGGTTAATGGACACCATGATTCATTTGTGTGAGGAAAGTTTGCCAAAATCCAATTTTTATTTAGCACTTAAAGCGGAACTTACATCTTATATAAAGCCGCCCTGCAATAATTAAGCAGGTAGCGACTAGCTTTATAATATATCTATTACCTCTCAAAATTACCCGATTGTAAAGAAATCCTTTATTTTCGGACACTAACAGCTAAGTTAGTGCAGTCTGCGTGCCTTCAAGGGATAGTAATACTTCATTTTATCTTTATTTTATTTTGTAGGCATTAAAAAAACATGAAGAACTATATAAGTCTTATCTCTCAAACCTTTATGGTTTGAGAGATATTCACAAGCAAAGTTTCCCCTCCCGCCCTTTTTACCTAGTGTAAGCCATCTCTTCTCAGATGTGGAATGCAGTCCATAGACCAGACAGATAACAGCAGGGGACAGTCTTCTTCATATGAGAACAATGAAATCCCTGCCCCCTTGACAGGTTTTTCCCTTATCTTAATTGAAGATTGTCCCTCTCTGCAGTCTACCTGGGCACCTCCCTTCTACTCTGGCTGAGAAGTGTTACATAAGTAAAAGGGACGGGAGGGGGACACTTTGTCATTGAATTACTCTTGAACTACAACTCTGACAGAATTGAAATAACACTCTCCAAAGTCCAAATACTATGATGATTAATTAGAGCTGCTTTTTTTTTTTTAAATCAAACATTACTATGCCTTTAAGTCCCTTCTGAGTTACCTCGTGGCACACTGCAATGCTTCTCAATGGAGACTGGGACTGACAGTGCAGGCAAGATGCCTGCGTTGTTGCCTGGCTTCCGGTCTCTTAAGAGAAAGGATTACTGTACAATCGGCTACTTTTGAGAGGTAATAGATATATTATAAAGCTAGTGGCTACCTGCTTAATTAATGCAGGGTGACTTTATATCGTATGAAATTTCCGCTTTAATATCCTACCCAGGAAAGAAAAGGAATATTTTGCATGACTCCTGGGGGAGATTCACTAAGTGGTGATAAAGTGGAGATTACTTCTCCAATTCCTATGTTATTCTATGCACTAGCATACCTCCCAAGTGCCCCTCTTTCAGACCCAAGCCCCTCTCACCCTGATGTCCCTCTTTTTTAGGAAATCAGATTGTGTGGTGTGTATATAAATGTATCACACTGCTCTACAGCAATAAAACTCACATTATTGTTTGTTTAAATGTCAGTATATGCGTTTATAAATTAGCCTGTGTAAATAAAATACTTTGGTCTTGTTATAGGTCATTCATTAGGATACACAAGGAGGTGTCAATAGGTCATGAAATAGCAACACCCTCTAAAACACAAATGTCCCTCTTTGGCAATTTGAAATGTTGGGAGGTATGCACTAAGATTTCTTTAACTTTGGAGATCTTAGTGAATAGGCTCCATAAAGCAACATATGAACTAGAGAAAAGTGATAACTTTATAACCGCTTAGAAACTCTCACCCCCTCTGAACTCTAAACTGCTCCAACAAAACTCTGTTAGGAAGCCTTCAGGAGGTAAGAATTTGGGACACTTGCATCATGCAACAGGGAATTGTGTGTGACTTCATGGTCATGACAGCAAAAGATCACATTTTGTACCCAGTGGAGGCTGCCCGATGGAAAATATAAAAAAAAAAGAATAATAATAAAAAATGGGTTAAAAAATCACCTATTATTGCAATATCTAAGTCATAGTGCAGCTGGGCAATGAATTAGCTTCACATTCACACTGTCACATGACCCAACCCTAGAGGCTCATGAAGGTAATTTGTACAACTAAATATGGAATTAATAAACCAACATTTTTCAATACCATTGCGTGTGTGTGTGTGTGTGTTGGGGGGCTCAAATGAAATTATGAAAATGTATGAAAAAATGAGACTGGATACAAATTATTATTTTCATGCTTAATGCTACTTTTTAAGTAAGCAGAAAAGTTACAATTAAAACCGCTTAGTATTCCATGAAGGTGCAGAGCATTTAAATATGATAATAGGAATGAATGAATCAATGTAAATATAACCATGCATTAGTTAGTTAAAGGAACATTACAGGTGCAAGACACAACTTACTCTGCGTCATCAGACAGAGCAGATCGTGGGCTGAATCTATAAGATCAAATATACAATTAGATTTAAATGTGAATGTAGTACTGTAGCTTTGCACAGTGGACCATGTAGAGCAAAGTAAAATGGACCAATCCAGGGTCAACAGCTCCACTGATTTAAAGGACCAGTAAATCTTTATTATGTGAAAGCATATTGAAGGACTTTTGCTGTACAGTCAAACAAGGGCACTCCGTGCTGGGGGATGCTCATATGTAAACTGGACTGTTAGTAACTGTGCCACCTGGGGCGAGATGCACGAATGGTGATGTGTGCCCGGCAATATGTGGTTAGCATATCACCATATGCACTAAAATATTAAGTACGAGAAGGGTCAAATTTAATCATTAGCATAATGCTGGCAATATATAAAGGTTGCCCTCCCTTACATATCGCTAGCAGTTCGCCAACCCTAAAGTTGGAGCGTATCCGTTCTTCCCCACATGCCCAGTAGAGGTGTGGAGAGGATCCTCTCTGACTTCAGCATCACAAACAGCATTACTCCCTTAACTCTTTCAGTGGCATAAGGATGTGGATTGCTCACTCCTTTGGCACTGAAATGGTTCCAAATCTAGATAATGGCAGACGCTGTATCACAGATTCTCTGCCCTTCTGCCAATCAGCTGATTCAGGTAAGCACAGGACTCACAAGGCACTCTGCACTGGAACCCCTTCAGTGCAATCCACATCCTTAGGGCACTGCAAGAGTTAAGGGAGAACAGCTGCTGTATTTGCTCTTAGACTGTATACTGTCTTACTGGCACCATAGAGAGCTATAAGGAAGATCTCAACATTTCCAACTCTAGACTGGCAATGTTGATACTAGACTGACAGCAAAGGCTGATAGTGCGTGTGGTGAACCGCCACAATAACAAAAACACACACATAAATATGACAATGGCTCTTTAAACTGCATTTCCCAATGCATATTAGCAATTGTCAAGCAAAATCATAAACCAGACAATGGCGTGGCAGATTCATGGCAATGTTGGCAGATTGTAGCGGATCGGTGGCAAATTCACAGAGTTATACTGTCAAAGGCATCTCAGTGCATGTTATTGATATTCCATGAACATGAATTCACCAACATTTTGCCATCCCGGCCCTTCACTGCCCATTAGCGACTCTCCCCCTGTAGTCCAGACATTTATTCTGTTGCATTCTATGGAAATAGTGGGTCACTGGCTACTCTATTCTATTGAATGTGATAGTAATGGCTCTATCACGTCACAACAGTTTGAACTTTAACAACTTTTGAATAAATCAGCTGTCAGCAGTTGAAATACCTTCATATTAGCTGGAAAAATCACAACATTATATTTTTTTTCCTATAATAAAACATTACTGATCCTTTAACATGGTGTTTTTAGCACCTTAAATGATATGCAGATCTCCAATGCATCACAAAGCAAAGCATTGTGACCTCTCTAACATTCAAGAGACTAAAACATGCAATCCAAATCAGTGGGAATGTTTATTTAATCTGTACATATGGCCCACTGTTTCAATAACTGAAAACCGTGAATACTGGAGGACACATTGAATTTTATAATTCTGCATATCTGCAGGACACTTTTATTCAGATATTGTAAATATATGTTACGAGTGACTCTCTGCATATCACTGGAAACAAAAAGGGCATTTTTATATGACTGCATGTTCTATTAACACATCCCTCAACCCTTTGAGTGCCAGAGGGGTACGGAACGCATTGCTCTGCAATGCATTCCGTACCCCTTTGGAACTCAAAAGGTTAAGGACCAGAGGGGTTCTCAATGCATTGCATAGCAATGTGCTAAACACCCATCTGGTCCATAAAGGGTTTATCATCAAGACAAATTGTCTTGTACAGAAAGTCAGATATTGCACAGCTTCCATTAATGTATATATCCATTAAGAGAAGATAAACATGGCAAAGTTTATATATAGACATGCAAGAAGTGTTGGAACTGTAACGTGCAGGTAGGACAACGAAAGAGGAGGTGGATGGAGAGAAGGAAGGAGGAGTGGAGGTTAAGCACAGATGAAGGAAGTGGAGGAATAAGTAACTTCAGATAGGAATCAGAAGAGGCAGCAGATGACAAGAAAATTAAGAAAACTCATGAAGCGAGAAGAGGAAAAAGCTGAAAATAAACTCACAGTTAAATGAAATATAGAGGGAAGGCAGGATGTAAGACATAGACAAAGGAGACAAACCAGGAAGAGGGCAGTTAAGCCAGGAAAACAACAGGAAGATGGCATACGGGAAATAAGAGATTCAGGAAATAGAGGAAAAACAGGAAGAGGAAGTAAAGTCAGCAAATAAGATATAAGAAAAAGAAATGGAGGGAAAAAGCAGGGATAGAGTTGAAGAGAAGCAAAAGAAAAGAAAAACAAGAAAACCGTTAAGAGGAAAAAGAAGAATGAGGCAGTTGAAGAGCAAGAAGAATTAACAAGAAATGGAAACTGAAAAAAGAAATGAATGAAAAGCAGCAAAAGCAGAAATTTCAGAGCAAGTGTAGGAAAAACATGTGGAAGCTTTTGATGAACAGGAAGAAATAACAGAAAAGGGAAATAGTGGACAATGAGAAAGAAGCAAATGGGAACAAATAGTATCAGGAGTAAGATATGGAAAGAGGAGGAAGGGCAGAAGAAAAAAAATGCAAAACCAAAATCAATCAATAATAATTCAGGAGCTACAAACAAAGGACAGCAATATTAGTAAGTCACATTACATTAAGGAAATATTCAGCAAGATACAGAGGAACCATTCTGGAATAAACCAACTGCACCAATGGGGAGACAGAAAAATTCCCATAATTCCCATGGAGTCATATGGTGATTTCATCACCTTGTATGTGACATCTCCAATGCACTGCTTTGCAAAACATTGGAAACCTTTCACATTCAAGGGGTTAAAAGACAGATTTAATGCAATGGACATGTTTATTCCCCTCCCCCATGGTACAGATGGTATACTTCAGGAATCTAAAGAGAAGCAATTCTGAATACAGCTCCTATTGCTTTTACATTGATACATAAGGCAGCAAATGATTTTTGGTCCACTGAATATACCTAAATATAAATTGTATGACTAATCATAATAAAAGAACAGTGGATGAACTGATTTTTGTGGCAAAAGACAAAAATGAAAAGAAACCAATGCTTCTCTCTCTGTACGTTTACTATGAACAGTCTATCCCGCATTTGGAATAGGAGCTTGGCTAAAGGAAATGGACCAGGAGATCACACCAACAAATGAAATCATCTGACCTCAGTAATTCACAATCGCACCTTTCAAGAGTTTCCTGTGGTTGGGAACTTAGCTCTGTGGGATTCACCATATTATTGCTCTGTGTGGAGGCCTGATCACAAGTCACGTCAGTTTTTAATTCAGTGTGTTCCTCCTTGTCATTCTGGTAGAGGGGCTTGGAAGGAATGTCAAAAGCTTGGGGAGCAATATTTGACTTTATGGTGTTCGATAAGGTGGCACTAGGGAAGTAATGTCAAAGACTGTTATAGATGCTATGAAGTTTAATTTTCTAATGGAGATTCATGTAAACCCATTCTGAGAGCCAGAGGGGTATGTGCAATGTACCGATTTTCAGAGCATTGCAGAAACCTCTGGTACTCGAAGGATTAAATGAGCAAAATCCCTTTGCTAACAGTACAATAAACGCATCTAATAAAACATTGTTATTGCTCAGTATCTTACTAGTTTATAGTTCCTATTCACATGTGAGAGCAGCAGTGTTATAAACGTACAGGTCTTCCCCCATTGACTTGTCCCACCTCCAGTAAGAGCTGAGGCTGCCAGTGGCAACATCTTCCTATTGGATATGTAAGAGGATATCACATCACAGCAGCCAAAAGTTCCAACTTTGGTTGGGGGTGGGGGGCATCAATAGTAGGATTGTATATTGAGGGCTGTATATTTATAATTCTGCAAGTAGGTTCTATCTAGCAAAATACTATACTTCAAATAGATTATATATTTACTAGTTTTAAAGCCCCTATACACAGGCCAACACTGGCAGCGCTGCAGTCATGCGCAGTACTGACTGATCGAATGCGCCATGGCTGATACGGAGCGGTGTGCTCCGAATTCAGACCGGAGTCCTCTCTGTGCACCTTCCTGAGACCAAGCGGTCCCAGGAAGGTGCACAGAGAGGACTCTGGTCTGAATTTGGAGCGCCGTGCGCAGTATCAGCCGCAGCACAGGCAGTCTGTACTGTGCATGGCGGCTTCTGACAAACATCCTTAGTGAATTATAATATAGGATTGGTGCTTTGTAAAACAGATTGCAATAATTTGTGATTTGGTTTTCTTATCTCTATGTTTTCTCCTGTAAACACTCATACATATGTCCAACCTTCTAATTACATTATATGATATAAGCATGCCATTTTTGTTCCTCTACACATCCTATATAATAATTTGCTAAAACGTGTGTAACGCCGCAGTCATTCGCAGTAGAGACTGCTGCAGTCATGCGCAGTAGAGACTGCCCGCGCCGCGGTATCAGCCGCAGCGCAGGCAGTCTCTACTGCACATGACTGCCCTGCAACCGGCTGGCAGTGGCACTGTGGCCCGTGTAACGGGCTCTTCAACTAGTTTCCTCTAAATTGTAATTTATAGCAGGTCAGGCTGCTGCTGACTGGGAATCCTGGTATTAAAAGCATCAAACTGGAACAAAAAATTCCCGAAATTTTTTTTACACAGTATAAATACAGGGTGGACAGACTTTTTTTTTTAAATTCAAAATGGTGAATAATAGCACTAATCACTCTAAATATTTAATTCATACACCAAATATAAAGAGGAGTTGTTAATCAACATTGTGATTTCACGTTGTTGGACAAAACTTAGGACATTTGAAAAATGGCAAAAAGTGGAGCAGTTTGGGGGGGAAACCAACTTCACCATGCATTGTGTTCCCTATGGTACAGCAGAGTTGCCATAAAATTGCTCTGCTTTTGGGTTTGTGCTAAAAACAAACAAAATATATACATTTTCTGACCTGGTCATTTTCTTATCCTTTTCTAGGCAAATGCTGGATTTCACCTCCTCTTTATGCTGCAAAGAAAAGGGAACTGGGAGAAAGTGACTTTGGCCAATGCCAACTGGCTTCTTGGTGACAGAGATCCTTCGGACCATCATATCATCCTTTTCTGGATTTGGAATATTTGTGTCTACTTCTGGATCTGCTGTATGAGAAGCTTTTTCTGGAATCAGAGTATTTGTATCTGCTGGGTTCACTGCATATGCAGCTTTTTTTGGATTCAGAGTAGCAGTAGCTGTTTCTGGATATACCTCATGCGTAGCTTCTTCTGGATTTGGAAGCACTGTATCTTTCTGCACATTCACTGCAATGGTACTTTTTTCTTGATGGGGTTCATTTGCTTTCTTTTCTGCATGACTAGCCTTAACTGGATTTGGAATACTTGTAGTTTTTTCTAGATTCACTAAAATTGCACTCGTTTCTGGATAGGGTTCATTTGCTTTTTTCTGTGCATCTGCAGCCTTAACTGGATTTGGAATACATTTTTGTTTTAGATTCTCTGAAATTGTATTCTCTTCTGGATAAGCTTCATTTGTTTTGTTTTCTGCATTTGTAGCCTTTACTGGATTCAGAACACTTGTAGTTATTTCGATATTATATGATTTGGTATTCTTTTCTGGATATGGTTCATTTGTTCCCTTTTCTAAACGTCCATCACTTTCTTTCCCGTCATCTTTTGTACTAGCAGCTCCTTTTAGGTTTGCAAGAACTTGGTCTCCCAAAGCTGAAACATTTGCTTTCAAATCCCTATTTGCAGAGTCGGACAAGAGTAACCTTTTCCTAAAGAAAAAGGCTTATATTACATTTAAATTATCTCCTTCTAGACACACAGTCCATGCTTGTTTCACTGGGATGTCAACACACAGTCACCAGTTTATAAACCTCAAAACATCTGAGAAATCAGCAAATCTTCAAACTTATTAGTATTTTAAAAATTTAGACATTTAGTATTTATCAAATGCAATTAAAAATGAGAAGTATTTTTGTACAGGTTATAAACAAGCAGACACACATACAAAAATTAGCTGCAAGAACACACACACACACACATTAGATAGATGCAAGTCCGGCTCCCCATGGAGTATACCAACAATATAAAGAGCACACAAATTACTATTTTCTGTGTTATTAGATGACAAAAACTAAACATACATAAAACTCATTCTACAAAGGCTGACAACATTCCCAGAATGAATCAGGCAAATTTTGTGGCAAATATGCCAGTTTTCCAAATTATTAATATTCAAATCTTATACATTATTTTGTCAAAAGTCACCTACTACATGTAATGCAAAGTCTTATTTGAATAGTTAAACACAGCAAATTCATGCCTCTCATTTCACGGTTACTGCAGGGACAATACCACACAAAGTGACACTAAAGAGCACACAAGCTCACAGTTGTTGACTTTCTTCCTGTAATGGGTCTTGTTTCCCTTCATTGGTTTCGATCTTTAAGCGTTTCTGTTCATGATGGCCATCATGAAAATGATGGTCATGTGACACAGGAGACGGTGGGTGAAGTCTAGCAATCTTCTGGAATGTACCCGTTCTCCGCGCCAACATGTCATCACGTTGGGTATCAAGGAGATGTGCATCATCTTCATTGTCAGGAGGTGCAGGTGAACCAGCGCTTCTGCAAAGCTCAGCTGTAACAGTCTTACTCAATGAGCTGAAAGCAACAGTTTTGGATGGAAAGAAATACAAGTGAGACATGTTACATGTTAAAGTAAGTAGAATAAGAGATGGAAATTACTAAATTCATAATGTTGGCTTTATTACACAAGGATAATTATGTAGATCCTATTTTTATAGCAATTTACTCTGTTTAACAGAATAACTTTTGGATAGACATTTAGTATATTATTTTTGGTTTTTGAATGTTTCATATGCCAATTCAGATTAAAGCACCAGCCCCTTTTTATTTAACTTCTAGGCATACGTAGAATCTAATGCCATATTTCCTAAGCTAAAGAGGTGTGGGTAATTATAGAGCAAACCAACCACTAGAGACAACAAAATAGTGATAACTTATGAGAGTTGCAGGCATGTAATTGTTATAAAACATAAAAGGGAAACTACTGTTGCTATAGTTCCATGTACCTTGCTTCATTCTGTAGGACTGTTCTTGTAATGGCATTTTCCAGCACCTGAGCGGTGGCTAAAGATGTAACCGTAGCACACAACACATCAGATGAACTTCCCTCCTTCCCATCGGCTTCACATTCATCACCAGAACCAGGCTTGGCTATGCAAAGCCGATCCCATCTCTGCTGGTCAATTTCAGTTACTGGGCCAAAGCGCACAAACTTCTGTTTGTTTCGAGCCCGTTTCTGCTGCAGTGACAATTTACGTCTACCATAGTCATCATTAGCTGCTCTACACACGTCAATCTGCGACAGTTGCTCTTGTTCAGTTTTCAGATGCTCACTTTCCATTTTTGAGGAAAGGGAAAAATAAAGAATAAATAAACAGACAAAAACAGCAAGATATGTACCATATAATAACATCCAGAAATGATGTGGATTTTATTTGAACATAAATTTAGCTTCAAAATTGTAATACACACAATTTCAACTCAGGCAGATTAAAAATACATTTACTTGAAAATGTCAATACTTAGTAAAATAATTGCTTAATATTTAGTAATGTGTTGTAAATAATAGGTAAATGAAATCTTTATGAAACATTTGTTTCCTGCCAATTATGTTTTCCGTAGGGAAACAAAATGTAAATTTATTAAGTATACTCTGCTGTATTTTCATAAATTAAGACCTTATAACAAAATCATGTGTAAGCCATACAGATGTTGATGTACTGATAGACCTGGGGGAGACTCACTATGATACAACATAGTGATAAAGAGTAGATCACCTCTCCAGTGCGATAAACTCTCCTATTCCTATGTTCTTCTATGTAGCCTATACACTATCATTTCTCTAGTTCTAGTCCTGTTATTGCATAGGCTCCATATACTAACATATGAATAGATGGAGTTTATCACTACATTTCATCATTTGATTCACTCCATAGTGCATCTCCCCCCTGGATTAACTCTTGCGAAAAAAAACTGTATCATTCAGCACTGCAGCATTCAAGGAATTAAAGTCCCAATTAAAATCTGATTTATTTATTTATTTTTAATTTGTCCACTATGATGCAGTTGCTTTTGCCCCCAAGGTGTGATAAAGAGATGATGAAGAGGAGATAACGTCTCCAGTGAGATAAATTCTCCAGTTCCTAAGTTATTCTATGGAACTTATGCACTAGAGTTTATACATCTCTACCATACTTTAGTGCACAACCCTCCCTGGTCTTCCAAGTGCGCAAACTATTTATAAATGTTTTATTATGTGAACTTATTTTGTATACACGTAAAAATATTAAACTACAGATCTGTCTCCCAACAGGTCTATGGAACAGTTTACAAGACTACAGTGAAATAGACATTGCAGTACAGAAAAGATCAGATTACCAATCACACCTGTCTTCAGAAGACAACTGAAGCCTCTGCCACTTTTCCATGTCAGCCTTTGTAATTGAAGATGTAGGAAAAACTAGAGGCTCCTTTTGCGGAGAGTGCACAACCTGACTTTTACGTTTGGCCAGATCATCTTTTTGTACATCTAGAACTCTTTCTGGTTCCAGTTCCTCATCTGGCTCATTGTCTGCAGGTCTTGTAAGGGTCTTTTCCTTACAAACGGTGATTGATTTTTCAGTCAGGTCATCTTTATTTTCATAGGGCCTGTGTACACTGGAGTTTAACAGGCAGAAATCACATTATAAATAATGAATTTTCTGGTCATTGATTTTATGTCACATAATGAATTAACTGGGTGGGTCTAGTTTAATACAACAAATCATTATCTTTAGACCAAATAATAGTTCTAAGAATGACATAGCTCAGTTTTCAAGTATCCACATAGTCATTTGCAAGCAACCAGACATAATTTATGGGCATTTTTGGGTATGCTTATTTGTAGATTGTATTGTTTTTTCAAAGTGGCATTCAGAGATGCCTAACTATGTAGGACTGCTATCTTAACCAGGGTGCAAGCTCTTAGCTCACACAAGCTATACACAGTAGAAGTATTCTGAAGCATATCATACTGGTTCTGCCCAGATGACAGTCCAGGAATGAAATGCCAGGCAATTAATCTCGGTATGAGAGAAGCAGCTTACCCCAGACATACTTTACAGCCTCCTTAGTGAGGTTCAGCTGATCTCTATGGACTCCTGAGCAAGGAGTCCACGTCTGGATTCCCCTATTACCCTTAGGGTGACCAAGCCCAAAGGTAATCTACATATTCAAAGTGGAGATCAGAGATGCTCAATTAGGTAAGACTGGAATTCTACCCAGGGTGCAATCTCCTTTAGTCTTCACTGATGAGGAACAAGAAGGCTGCATTGGTTGCTTCTCTAGTTCAGATAGGAATTGCCTGGTATTTCATGGCCGGCATGTCAACTGAACAGGACCAGTATTATATGCTTCAGGATACTTCTTTAAGTATGGCACGTTTGAGCTAAAAGTGATTGCACCCTGGGTAGGATACGTAGTTAGTTAAGCATCTCCGACTACCAATGTGTCAAATTGCCTATACATTCTATTACTTTCTCCATCTTCACCACTTTTTTTTTTAAATTATTTTATGCCTCCAACTGTAAGCTTGCTGAATTTGTGTTTGCAGAGTAAACCAAAGCAGGACAGATACACATTGCATCATCCCTTAAGCCATGAGTAGTCTGCATGTTTACAATGTATCTTTATATACAATCTATCCCTACCTTTAGTTTATATAGTATACACTTAGAATAAAGTAAGAACAAAATGGTTACTATCCCTTTAATTCTAGGACATTGCTAGAAGCATATGAAGCACTTTACGGAGCAATATGCCACTCATTAAACAAAGATACATTTATGCAAATCACAAATGACAGATGAAGTGCAATACCTAACAGTAGCAGGTGACAGTTGGAATAAACTAATTGTGTTGCTACATTAGAATTTCTAAATAGTTTGTAAAAAATTTTACAAAAGCACTTGGATGTTAGAGAGGATTCCGTTCAAGCATCCAATAATTTCCTTAATAAATATAACCTGCGGAATGTTAGGTTGACACCCTTAAGTGGCCTCACAAACTTGTAGTTAATATTCCAATATTTTTAATACCAGAATTTAACAAGGCCTCTAAATGCAGCTGGTTCCAATTATTTTTTCACTTAACCCTCTGAGTGCCAGAGAGCTATACAAAGCATTGTGTTGCAACAGGTTGGATACCGTACTGGCGTTCAAAGGGTTACACAACCTACTGGCTATCAAAACCAACCACAGCACAGAAAACATGAATGTGCAGCAGTATAATGGTGCAGCACATGCTTAATTAGCGTATGAAACTGCATGAATCTGGCATATAGTACCAAATATAGATATCTCCTTAACACTGCATTTGCTGTTCTTTTGGCCAACATGACACACTGGCAGTTTTTAATTAAATTTTCAAAATATGCAAACTTGAATCAAGGTGGCAGGTCCATGTAATCATGTGTTATTGCACTTTTTTTGCAAAATAAAACACACATTTTTATTCATGCTGTTCAACAGTTGGTTCTCAACCCTCTCCCCAGGATTTACCTGCTTATGCACACGTGAGTATATACAATTACTGAGTCTCTGACTGACTCACCTGTGCATAAGCAGAGAAAATCTTAAGGACATCGGTCTTGGGTTACTGGTCTCTGAGGAGAGGGTTAGGAAACACTACTCTGAAGCAGGGCCAAATTTGCATCTCAGGTGCCACTAGTCAAAGCCTGCAGATAAACCTGGCCACACCCACATCTCTCACATGACCCTGCCTCCAGTACTATCCAATTGCTTGGTACATTAAATAACTTTAGCCCGGAATATTGTAAATCTAAAATGCTTAACCCCTTACATTCTAGAGAGGTCTAGAATGCATTGCTTCACAATGGGTTGAAGACATCTCTAAAAGCTAACCTGTCATCAGGTTTTACCAGGTCTGCTCCTGTGGGACTAGAGTTGGTCAAATCCCCACTGGAGGGAGGGGGGGCAACTTCCTCCCTCAAAAGGAATGGAGTAGTTTAGCACCAAGATCATACATTGGTGGTAATCAAACAGGAAGAAGCCTCTTGATAGCATCCATGTATTATTTACTCAGATGCCAATACATGCCTACATATAAAAAAAAGGAAGAGCAACAAGAGCTATAGCTGTGATTTGTTGAACCTTTTACATGAAATACTCAGCTAGAATAAGTATAAAAATGCTCAACTGACATGCATGCACTAAGATTAACATTTTTTTTTGTACAAACCTCTTCTCCGCTGATTTCTTTGCGGAAGCAGGAGATGCAGATCTAAAGTGTTCCTGCTGTGGTCTTGTCTTGTTGATATAGGACCCATGTATATATTGATTAAATGGTGTAGTAGTTCTGCGCTGGTTCATTCTTGCTCTCCTTGTGGCCAAATCATCTCTTTCTATATCAGGTACTCTGCATTCTTCCTCTTCTTCTGAATCCAGGTCCATCCCTTCATGGCATGTCAGGAAAGTGTTCTCTTTCCGAAGCACAATATCCGGTGCACTTTCACCCTCTTCTACAGTTGGCTTTTCACTAACAGTGTTACAGTGACATTAGCCAACAATTCACACAATACAAATCTCCCACTAAAGGCAACGTTTCTACATACAGATTGTTAGGGATTAGTCATGACATTTTACCGTTCGCCAGACAAAATTTTCAATGGAAATAAATACTGATAAATGACATGTTTTATAAGTTAATGGTATATTAATGGAAGTAAAGTCTTTTTGCAGAACTCAGAGTTAGAACTTAAAGCCTAACAATTTGACATCTAAATTCACCCCCAACCTAGTGGACAAACTAATACAATTCCATCTAAGAACAGGTGTTGGAACTGACTGATGTGTACCACACCTGCTTAATACCTATGTACAAAGTGTTCTATGCCAAAATTTCTTACACAGCTTACTGCAAGGTGAGGGTACTGTAGGAATTAATGGGTGTTTGGGGGTTTTTCCTTGCACCTTAATTCTCACTATGTAGAAAAGCGCGGAGAACAGGAGTAAAATTCTCCTGTGCATGTTAAGGGGCTGGCTTTCAGGGCTTGCTTGCATCGAAGCATTACAATGGTGCAGTCTGTGCACTGGTACGCATTAAATTAGGAAAAGCCCTCCTACTTGCCCAGTGGTGTAGAAGCACAGTTTTCATGGCAAAGTCTATGTAAGGAAAATTAACCTGTCTAGCAGATTCTTACATTTCCCACAATGGATAGGACAATATTTGAGAAAAATAAAACTATAGCAGGCTAAATGCACAAAGCAAGATTGGCACAATTGTGAGGCTAACCAATGGCACTATAATGTGACAAATTCAATTTTCAGAATTTCCACTGATTATAAATTAGGCTTTGAACACCCTGAATTCTAGAGAGATCTCCAATGCATTGCAAAGCCCCATTTAAAACAATGGAAATTACATGTTCTCCCTATGTTTCAGTTAATTTGTCCCAGAATTAGGGCGGTGTTAAAGGTCTCTGGTAGAATTGTGAATGGAGGCCCCCACATATAGGTGAACACTTTGGATCACTCCTTTTCTCCATTCTTAGTTGAGTGGAAAATGGACACATTTGTGCGCTGTGCATCCATCCATAACTCCTCTATGACCATAGTATTAAATACGTTCCTTTCTATAAAATTGATATTCTTTGGAACCCAAGATGAGGACTCTGATGAATGCTAGGTATGTCCAGCATTAAAATGTCCCTGCCCAGAATTGATCATCTTTTCCTTGTGCATATGGCCCAGAAGACATTCTTGTCTGGAGTGGTAACACATACATCATGGGAATTTGTTATGTTAGTTAACAGTAGAATAGACAACACAATTCATCTGTTCCCACGTGTCCTGTCACACTGTACTGGTGCACTGTGATCTCACTGCAGTGACACTTAACACTGTACAAGAAAAATGCATCTTAGGAAAGCACTACGCACTGTAATTTATTCCACGCCAAAACAAATACAGATGAAATTACTTAATGTGCAAATGTTAGTATTACATTCATACTAGCTGTTTAAGGCAAACCACAAAGATCAGGGAAACAAAATTTATCATAAATAGCAAATGAAACAGTTTATTAATATTACACCCAGTGGCACATGCATAGCAGACAATTTCCAATTCATTTTTTGATGTTTTCCACTATAGCTTTCACACACCACTTCAGTTATTCCGCAACTTGTTCCTATTAACTATACACCATATATGTCTACATTCAGTACGGAGTCAGGCCAAGCGTCCAATCAATCCAATAGCAGTGCTAGGTCAGCCTTAAAAAACATGGCAATATTTGCAGCTGGAAATCCTCCTGCCTGGGGGGGGGGTTCTCAAGAGAAAGGTATCAAGTCACCTTATTTTTGGAGGACAAAATGACAAAATAAATAAATAAAATACAAAGTCACTGATTAAAAATACTGTTCCAACAAAAATGGGGTGTTTTATATAAAATCAAAATAGTGCAATTCCAAGGCAAATATACTGTACTATAGGGAACAAAAATATTCCCAATGATTTAACCCCTTAGTGACCGGCAGCACGCGTATGCGGTCGGCACTTAACGCCCACCGAACTTTTGTCCCCATTACCTTCAATTACTTCCGGGACGTACATGTACATCCTCTGTCACTAAGTGAGTTTCTGCGGGACGTACATGTACGTCCATTGTCGGGATGGGGTTAAAGTGGAATTTTCAGCTTCATAATATTGCCCCCCAATACATTACTAATATAGCGAAAGGCAAAGGATTACTTGTATTATGGTGAATAAATCCACATTATTGAAGTAATCCACCTTCTGCAGTAGGCATCCAGGGCACAGAGCTTACAAGAGAAGCTCTGTGCGCCTGAGCAGGCAGCAACTTCCATTACCTTAAGGTAACCAACGGATGTCACCACCAATCAGAGCAGTGCACGGGACAGACAGCTCAGAGTTAGAGGTAACTCTCCTCTAAGATGTCTGCGCTGTTGACCACTGGATGTCTGCATAAGAAGCTGAAAGTTCCACTTTAACCATTTGAATGGGAATTTGGAGTATATTTATTTCTTCCCTATCATGTTCAGCTGGGCCACAACGGTTCCACTTTGATTTTATGAATAAGGTCCCATGGATGTATACGAAATGCAAAAGTGGAGCAACACGGGAGCAATTTAACTACACAATAGAGGACAAAAAAATTCCACTCTTTTAAACAATGAGCTGGAGATTTTCTGTAGATTTTTGAGGGGTTAAAACCCCATTAAAAACTTCCATCAACTGGTAACAGATGATGAGGCTGGGGAAAAAAACCTACACCCATGAAGTTCAGATGAAGTTCAGAAGTTGTTGATAGTGCAGATGGTTTATCCAAAAATTTCTGAACTTCCTGCCTACATAGAGGCCAGTGTGATGATGGTATTTTGAAATGTAACTTTTTTCTGTACAAAGTATTGGTAATTATTATGGAAATATGTTTCAGGGGGTTTTCTGCTAAGTAAGACAAGACTATTTCTGGAAGATGCTACGTTCCGAAGTTATATTATTCAAACTGTCACAAAGAGGTGAAGACATGAGGATCACATTCTATTTAGAGACATATCACAATTCTCAGTTCCCCCACAGAAGGCAGAGATAAAACCATGTTGCCTGGACACCAAGTGGAATTACTAGTAAAATGGAATTTTGAGTTGTAATATATTTTAATGAAGCATTCCCAGTTAGTGTGAGCACATTTGATTCACTCAGCAAATATTTATTTGTAATAAATATGCCCTGCTCTTAAATTTCAAACATACAACGCAGTGTTGAACAATCTATAATAGACTTAGTGGCCAAACAGATTTCTTTAGGAGCCAATCTGAAGTTTAAGAGATCATGTAGGGTGTGCATGCGTATGGATATATAAAAAATGCCTTTAAAATTCAGAAGACGTTAGAAAATGTTGTAGCCTGTGATTTTCACCTCTGCTTTATGTTTTTATTTATTTATTTTTTTAAAGATGTGATTTATATTTTAAAAGATACACATAAAACCATGGTTTACAAAGACGAGAATAAAACATACCAGCGAACGTCTAGGAGTTTATCTACCACAGTTGTATCTACAAAAGCCCTCTCTCAGGAGGTAATTAATGACATTCTGAAACTTTCCCGCTAAGAGCAGACTTCAGTTTTGCAATTCTTTGTCCTTGGAGGTCTAGCATTGTACCAACTACACACATTTACATAACTCAAAGGACAGCTCTAAGTTTTCTCTGAAATTTTCATTCAATTACCGGAGTTCAGCTTCTTGCCAGGCAATCGACACATCATGCGATTCATTTAACACTAAGTTCAATAGGTTATGCAAATGCACCTGACTGTAAAGAGACCATTTTCATGCCATTAAAAAACAAAACAAACAAACAATGGTGCATGAACACAGCAAACTTCCAATGAGCATTCTCATACTGTGGAGCTGACCTGCTGTAGCGTTTAGTTGCAGGCATGACCTTGATACCAGCGTGCTCAAGGCTTTTTAGTCTCCGGATCTCCTCTACTTCCTTTGGAATGCCCTGGCCTGCAGGTGCTTGTTCCTTTGCATCCCTCTCATGTACAGTGTGAAGTTGTTCTGTTTTTACACCCTGATCTTGCAACAAAACCACCTGCTTGGTCCCTTCTTCTGCACATTGTAACTCATTTAGTTCTTCTTTGATTACTTCTGGTTGGCTCTGGCTATTGGATTATGCAGTACAATTAAACTACAGGACAGTGCATTTAAAAAAAAAACATGCACAGGGCATTACACACAACAGTAGAGAGTTATTATTATTATTCTCTTTTTATATAGCGCCAACTTATTCCATAGCGCTGTACAATTGGGAATAGACATACAGAGGTATTAAACAGTACAATCAGATGTGGAGAACAGAAGGATCAGCAGGGCCCCGCTCATGACAGCTTACAGTCTAGAGGACAAACCAACCACACAATAGGGGAGAAAAAAAACAATTCCCATAAATATCCATTTATTTAAATTGGATATTTCACCCCCTGATATCTTGAGGTAGCCAAGACGTTGCTCTACAATGTACTGGACACCTCTCAGTCAAGGGGTTAAAAGCACAACTAAATAGGAATTTGATAAATATTTGTTTGTCTCCCTATGGTGAAGTTGGCTTGCTCCAGATTTGCTCTGTTTTAGAAATTCTGGAACAAACCAACTGCATTACAGGGACAAATAAAAATCCCATGCATCTAAATTGGATTTTTAAGCACTGAATGCTAGAGGTCTCCAACATATAGCTTCACAATGGACAGGGTTAAAAGCCCATTTAAAGTTACAGGGATGTTTTGGTCCTCTATAATGCAGTTGGTTTGCTCCAGGCCCAGTCTTGTTTTGTACAGAGTTCACTTTGTGTGTCAATTGGTAATAAATCTCACTATACAGACTCCACATGGTCACACTCATTCTGAGCTCTTACAATGTCATTTTCTGCTGAGGTGCCACTATGTGTCATTACCTACATAGTCTCCTCCTTACTCCTTCCTCTTCCAATTAACACTTATTTCCAGCTCTCCCACTAATCCCACATTATCCCCCTGTCAATTGGAGTTTATAAGCAAAAAAGTAACACTATGCAAAAAGGTTTGATCTCTCCTGCTGCAATTCACTTTGATATAGTGGTTCTCAATCTTTTTTTTGTTTGGGGCACCCCTAACATATTTAATGTACTTTATCAAGGGCATAAGTAGGGTACAATTAGAGATGGACTGATACCAATTTTTTAAGACCGAGTAAGAGTACGGATACTTTTTTCAAGTATTCACCGATACCAATTACCAATATTTTTTTTGCGGTCATTTGCTAGTTTTCCAAGTACCTAAAGCATATATTATATACTGTAGGTACTTGGAAGTATCGGTGAGTACTTGAAATATATATACACACACACACACATACATACACACACCACCTCTTGATTCTCCCCTTTTGCCTCTTTCTCCCCCCCCTCTTGATTTCCACCTTTTACTTCATTCTCCCCCTCTTGAGCTCCCTCCTTTTGCCTTGGCTTTTTCTCTCCCTTTTGATCCCCCTTTGTCCCCCTCCTTGACTCTTGATCCCACCCTTTTGCCTCTCTCTCCCTCCTGATCCCCCCTCCTTTAGCCTCTTCTTGGCCCCCCTCCTTTTGTCTCCTGATCCTTCCTCCTTTTGCCTCTTTTTTTCTCCCTTAGTCCCTTTTGCCTCTTTTTCTCCCTCTTGATCCCCCTTCTCTGCCTCTTTCACTACCCGCCCTTCATGCCCCATCTTCCTCTGTTGATGCCCCTTTTCCTGCCTTACCCTCCTCTGCCGGGAGCTCGCTGTTCTCTCACGAGCCCTGGCAAAGGTCAGCATTGGATTGTTGCCATGGTAACCCGTGGCAACGTTTCACGCTGCATGAGGGAGAGAGGCTCCCTCTCTGCAGCACCAACCCTGACACAGGATATTGGTGCTGGCATCGGCCGCACTTGCGCGAGTACAAGTACTCGCACAAATGCTGGTATCGGCACAGATGCCAGTATTGGTATCGGTACAAAACATAAATATACAGTTATTATTAGGTTTTATAACCATAATACCAAAACTAAATCTATTGTGCATAACAATTTCTATAAATCTTTATTTAAAAGTCCATTTTTGTCAGTCTTCATAGAAAACATGCTGCACTCTAAGCTGATGTCCAAGGCGCCCTGGTTGAGAATCACCGATATAAACAGTGGTAATCACCTGTTTTGTTTTTTTTATTTTTTTTTTATTTTTGTAATCAAAGCCAACAAATTAAAGGGATAGTAAACCCCCCCGAAAAACTGTAAGCCAAATGATAGGAATAATAAAAACATACTTAACGCCCTCGTTCCCATCTCTCAAACAGTTATGGTTTGTGAGATGTAAGAAAATAAAGACCTCCGCTCCCTCCCCTGCCTGACGAGCTGTAAAGCTGTCAGAGGCAGAATGTGGTCGCCCGACTGTAGGCGGCTCTTCAGGAGCACTGTCATCGGGATATCTAACTATAATTACTTCATTGGTATGGTCTACAACGTGTGCCTGGCTTTCAAGCACACGTTGTAGACCATTCCGATGAAGTAATTATAGTTAGATATCTCGATGACAGCGCTCCTGAATAGCCGCTGTCTGGTCCCGGAAGCAGGATCTCATGACGTTCGCTATACAGCGGACGCATGAGAAGGGGGAAGGAGCGGAGGTCTTTCTTTTATTACACCTCTCAAACCATAACGGTTTGAGAGATAGGAATGAGGGCGTTAAGTATGTTTTTATTATTTCTTACATTTGGTTTACAATTTTTTGGGGGTTTACTATCCCTTTAAGCCTTTGTGTTGGAATGTGTTAGATACCTCTCTGGCATTATGTCACTCTGAGTGTTAAAAATAGTGTAATCAGTGAATACACCATTTTGCTGAAGTAAAGACCTTTGTTCGAAAACAGGTTTTATGTAAACATTAAAGAGCTCTTTTAAATAAAACAAAATTTTTTTGTGTCAGCAAGATCTGTTTTGTTGAAAATAAGCGTGTTTCTCAGCAGTGTGCTTACAGAAAACAGCTTCTTCCTTCCAAAAAAAGCTGCTGGCGCAGAACCAACCAAACCAACTCCCAGATGCCTTTGCTCTGTGCTAGTTACAGTAAAATATTCAATATTTTTACATCTTCTCTTCTGCATGTCTGCTGCAGACAGGGCTACATAATGATGGGAAAAAAGTAGCAAACCAGAATGAAAGCCACAGTGTTAAGGTAACCCCCCCCCTTTACTTTCTGCCAATCATGGACACTGCCAAGACAAGAGAAGCAGACTAAGTCTCTTCCGTTCTAGTGCAACTATGGGGGTAAGATATTGTGGCATCACTGGAAATCAGTGTGCAATCTTCAGAGCACCACAAAGTTCTAAATAATGACGAAATAAATTATCATTGTCTGGTTTGACATAAAGTGATTACTGTGCTGGGCTACAAGAAAATAGAGGTCAAGCCCCATGTATTAGTGGAGAGAATATTCTATAGCATGCCTGGCCAAGAGACCCAAGTTGATTTGAGAGCTTGCACTCAAACTATTCAGCCAATACTTTTTCTATACCAGTCTCCCTCTGGTGTTCAGAACTCTGTAAGGAGACCATTTTCTTGAAGCCTGGCACGTGTCATTTTAGGTTGCAGCAGCCAATTAGCAATTGTGTTTAGAACTTGAGGATTCTGTATTGTCCCAGAAGGTGATTACCTGGTACACTGAACACAATTCAGATCCATGTCAGCCGACAAGACATGTGCTATACATTAGTCCTGAACTAGTACAAAACTACAAGCTCATTGTGCTGGATTTATAAGTGTCTTTTACATGTAGCAGAACACAGAGCACTAAGAACTGGACTGGTACAGTGTTCTTATCCTTAAAGATTTCAATATCAAACTAGTAACAGAATCGCAGTGTCAATCTAAAGTCCACAAGTGCCTCATCCAGTGAGCAAATGCTTTGTAGATAAAAACATTGCCAAATCTCTGGTATTCACAAGGGTTTAAAGGAAAAACGTAGACCAAAAAGAGAAGTTCGGTGCCCCATACAAAATGCACTGCTTCTCATGCCACCCTTTATTTCAGTACTAAATATTACAGTTGTTTGATATCTAACCTTTTGCAATGCAATACATAACCCCTAAGGACTGCAGAGAGCTCTACGCTTTTCTGCCTGGTGAATTTGTGCATTTTACACCATTACATCAAACCCAATGGGTATCAGAGGGTTACGCAATGCATTGCAAAGCAATGCACTGAGTGCCTCTCTGGCACGCAGTGCGTTAAGAAATATAATATGTTAATACAGCCTATCTACCCCATTATATAACAGTGACATGCCATGGGTGGGTGGTAGTCACCTTTATGTATTTGCATATTTACCTAAAGTAAAATATATAAAGTTAAGTTGCTTATTTATATTACTAGTTGAAAACCCTGTGTACACACAGTGCCACCCAGAAACCTCGGCTGGTAACCAGATCCTCTCATCAGTGGCGGCATTGCCGTCATGCGCAGTAAAGACTGCCCGCGCAGCGTCTGATAGGAAGCGGATGCATGACTGCAGCGTGCGCAGCCATCTCTACTGTGCATGATGGCTTCTGACAAACATACATTAGCGAATTATTATATAGGATTGTTTTTTTTAACTCTTATTTTTATACCTAAACTCAGTGGTCCATAAATAAAAGCCAAAGGGACTTATTCTGCAGTAAACTAAATGCAGAATAGGTGACAAATAAAAATTCCTGTTATGTTAAATTGGGCTTTTAACCCCTTGAATGCTAGAGAGGTCTCCAATGCATTTCAAAGCAATTTAGGAATATTTATTTGTCCCCTATGATGTAGTTGATTTACTCCAGAATAACACCAGTTTGCTTTTATAAATATGGGCCAACGTTGTCACTTATTCCCATATGCATTTCCATTCCCACTTCTGTTCCAATATACCAAACTACCTTTAGATTATATGCTGTTCTGAAATTGGAGCCTCAATTTTTGTCTGCTACAATAATTGTTTCTAGTATTATTGTCTATTTTGTCTCCCCATTATACAGTTCTGTAGAATATGCTGGCACAAAATAAATGATGATGATAATAATGATGACATCATCACCAGGTCTTCCCTGTAGTCTTCTCTAATTGTTCTTTATGCTGTATGAATTGTCTCATTGGGGTCACCAGAAATGTTATTCATCTCTATACTGATGAGGTCTCCAAACAAAATGCAGCCCAGCTCTCACTGAGACTAGCTGCATATGTGTTTTGTCATGAATGGATCGGTGTAACAGTCTGCTGACATTTCAGACTCTCTCTCGGATTCAGCAGGAGAGACGTGGAAATCACTTTTCTGACTCCTGTTCTCGTCTCCCACAGATCTGTCATGCTTCACAATTCATACCCAGCTTAATATAGAAGAAACAGGACTGCTGATGGTGTTCTACATGATAGTAATGCTTAATATATATTGCAATGTTTCTCCTCCTGTGTAAAAACAAGGGTACTCCCAATGCAGAGAGGTGTTCTATTCCAGAGTTGCTGCAGTTTAAATTTGACATTTTTACGCACAGTATCTCAGTGACCTGAAATTTTACAGTGGCGCTGTTGCTACACCATCCTATGGACAGCTCTGGTCAGTTGACCAAAAATCGCCATAGGATGGTGTAGCAACAGCACCACTGGGAAGTTTCAAACTATTGCGATATCGCACCTAAAAAAAAAAACCCAAAACGTATAATTTGAGCTACAATAACTTTTCAATAAAACACCTCTCAGCAGTGGGCATACCCTTGTTTTATTCAAGAGTATACACCCTATTATGTATATTTTTGTACATATCAAGTGTTAATATCCCTTTAAAAGGCAAAACTTGTCTCTTATGTTGTACAAATGCAAGACCAAAAATTAATGCATAAATGAGACCTAACAGTGAATACTGCTGATAAATCTATGAGGATGGGATCAATGCACCAATATTTGCAACATTTTAAGCAAATTACGTGATTTTCCTTTCGGTGATTGCTAATCATTCTACAGCAATCCAGTTGGTAAAAGTTGGTATGAACAAGTATTTAAAGCAGAACTAACACCCCTAATAAACTTTGTTTGTAATAATTCCCTATCTGGCGACTAGCTGCTTAGTAGCGCTAGTCGCCAGAATTATTACCTCTTTATGGAAAAATATGCAGTCCTCCTCGGCTGACAGGCAGGACGGAGAGCGGACATCTTGCCCTAGTGACGTCCACGTGTCTGCTCTGTCAGACGGCTGTAGGAGGCATTGCTAGGAGCCATTCGGCTCCGGAAGGGACTGACAGTGCAGACGTCACTAGGGCAAGATGTCCGCTCTCCGTCCTGCCTGTCAGCCGAGGAGGACTGCATATTTTTCCATAAAGAGGTAATAATTCTGGCGACTAGCGCTACTAAGCAGCTAGTCGCCAGATAAGGAATTATTACAAACAAAGTTTCTTAGCGGTGTTCGTTCCCCTTTAACAAACGTTAAATCTCATTAGAAATTAGAACAGAGCACACTCTTCAAATCTCCTCCTTCCAGTATTTACACCTACAATGCAATGGTATACCTTAACCCCCCTCCCGCCCCAAGCACCAATGGAATTACTAGTTCTTACATCATCTTGATCAATATCTGCAGACAATTCCTTCAACATACACTAAAACGGATAGCAGGAATGAGTTGTGTGTAACCTGTTTGATAGTAAATTCATTTGTCAAAAGTCATAACGGATAACTATGTACGGTCTATATATATTCTATAGTAAATGTTATATATGCTGTTACTATAATTCGAAACTAGATATATATAATACACATAGGCGTCCGGGGGGGGTACACTTTCCCCTTCCATATTAACATAGCGACTGAATGGGCTAGCCCGCGGGTCACATTATGGCTTTGCCGCCGCCCCCCCCCCCAAAAAAAAAAAAAAAAAATTTTGTAAATATTGTAAATGGATCCATATACTTACCAAACAGGATCAAAACATAGGACAATACTTTGGCCAATTATGGGCCTGGTAGGTGTCTCGGGGGGGGAGGCATGGGTTTAGTGTTCAAGAATATTACAAATATATGGCAAAAGGATTATACTTTACCTGAATGGGCGCTCTCCCCCTAGAGGTGAAGTGGCAGTACTCCAGCTTCTCCTGCAGTCCTCCCGCTCAGCTTTCTTTTTGCGCAGAGGGGCTGGGATGTAGGCTGTCTGGTTGTTTTTGTTGGGGAGGTACTGATTGAAAGGCACAAATGCTTTGTTTTCTCCAAAGGATACCCGTCTGGCAGACATGTCGTCTTTCCTTACATCCGGTAACCTTCTGTGGGGCAGGTCTGACTCAGAGTCACTTCCTCTTCCTAAAAAAAAAAAAAACGACAACAAAACAGGCTACCTCAGTTTTGGGCAACTTGTAGGTCAACAACAGATAGAATGCTGCAATGCCCATCATCCTCAGCCAGCTAATGGCTAGATCAAGGGTGGAAAACATTTACTGATCCTGCTGTTGCTGGACAATAGCTCCCATCATCCTCAGCAGGATACTGGCCTGCTGAGAATGATCAGAGTTTTAGTCCATTATCATCTGGATCTCTACAAGTTGCGTGCCCCTGGGCTAGATGCCCACAGAGCAAGATTTCTAAGAGATTATAAGACAACAAATTTGTCAAGCCTTTAACCCTTTGAGTGCCAGCAGGGTATGCAACAAATAGCTCTGCAATGAACTGCACCCCAATAGAACTCAGTGGGTTAACCAATCTCCACTGTTAGTATGTCCACCTTTCCAGCTCAAACAGCTCAGAATACAGATCATGTTTCAGACCACAAGCATAAGAGCTTTCTAAACATTTCATTCTGTTTTAAATGAGTCTCAGCACTGCAACCCAACATGTGTGTGGGCAGATTTAGAGGAAAACCACTTAAACCTTCCTTTATATCCTTGTTGGGTATTTCAGTAACTTCTCGCCAAGCTTCAATCCTCACTCGTCAGATATATACAAAGTTTTTATTTTATCTGCTTCGTTGTTTGTTTTTTGAACAGCATGAAGTTTTCTACTTTATTGCATTCCTCCTCTCTGTGGTTGCAGTTATTTTAATAAAGATAATCCAAGGTTGCGTAAATTGAAAGTGTGGCCAGACAACACTGGAGAATTTTGTGTTATCGGTGTTAGTGCTGGATTATTAATTTTAACAAGTAAATCCAAATACTGCATTTATAGTGATTTTACAGCAAATATAAAATCAACAAGACTGATTCTAAAGCACGTTTGCTTTTCATCGGCTGTTCTATAATAATAGTACATTGGTTCTTAACACTGAACAAATATAAGTAACAGCAGACTATGCATATGTTAATATTAGTGGCTACATGGAACAAAGATATTTCTAAGGGTGCAATTTAATTTTCTTTAAGTATCCTCTTGTAATACATCCTGTAACTTATCCCATTGATTCTAAACTACAACCTGTGGGACACCAATAAGTAAGGTTTTAATGATACCCCAGCAGTTAAACACAGGTTGAGCCAGCATAATGACTGATCCACTGCTTGATGACTGGTGAGTGATCCTGAAAACCTGACCTGCTGGTATATCCTGAAGCATAAAGAGAATTCCCCTGACAAATGTTATCAAGTAACATTATTATACACCTGATAACAATACTGTGTTAAACACTTGCACAGTACACAGTTATTAAACAAATTGCAAAGAAATGCATTTCTAACAAGGTTTAATTGTTCATAATCCACAAGGATCTCATTTAAAGTGGCACTATCATGCTTAATAAGTTATGCCCAATTAATTATTAGTAGCTTGTTAAAGGGTTAGTAATGTCTAACTTTCACAAACCCTAATATTGTAGGTATTCAAAAAATAAACTTACTGTGACAATTTAGATCTCTCAAACCTTTATGGTTTGAGAGATATAAGTGCTTAATGTTTCCTCCTTTTGCTG
Organism: Rhinophrynus dorsalis; assembly: GCA_037306005.1. NCBI lineage: Eukaryota > Metazoa > Chordata > Amphibia > Anura > Rhinophrynidae > Rhinophrynus > Rhinophrynus dorsalis. The sequence goes on along the minus strand of CM074718.1, from coordinate 90,255,035 downwards.
ACGAGCTGTAAAGCTGTCAGCAGTGGAGTTCAGTCATGCAACTCAGGCGGCTCTTCAGCAGAGCAGAATGAGCAATATCTATAAACAGATACTTCGCCGGAACAGTGTACAAAGTGTGCTTGGTTTGCAAGCACACTTTGCAGACCTTTCCACTGAAGATTTTGCTTTTCGATATCGCTCATTCAGCTCTGCTGAAGAGCCACTGGCCGGTCTGGAACCGGGATCTCATGACGTCAGCTAGATGCTGAAGTATGGAAAAGGGGAGGGAGGGGGTAACTTTAAGATCTTATATCTCTCAAACCATAGAGGTCTGAGTGATCGAACTTGCCCCAGTAAGTTTACAGTATTAAGTTTGTTACTGTTAGACATTACTAACCCTTTAATAATGTTTTTAAGTCCCGGCATGAGTTGGAATCAGATCATCGTATGAAACTTACATCAGTGGGACATCACAGGCATCTTGTAGAACAGTGATCTGTGCGCCTGTGCTCTCTGTCCCTGTCTCATCAGTGATAGGTTATTTGCCAAAGGGTAGCTGCATTGTATGGTACGGTACAGACAGGGAAGGACAGCGCGGCGCCACAGATCACTCTTCCCCAAGATGTCTGCTTGTTTCGATGTTATGATTCCAACTCATGGTAGCACTTAAGAAATGTTATTACACTATTTTCAATATTAACAAGCTACTAATTAAGATTAAAGCAGACCTTTCACATGTTAATAAGTTGCCATTCAATCATTAAGCATATGGTGACTAGCTTGAAAATACCTGTCTTACCTATAAAAAGTGGCAGATTCTAACAAAATCTTTACCATTTGGATACTGATTGCCAGTTTAATGCAGTCTGCGCGTGTGCGCCATCAGTCCCTTCTGGATACCATGTGGCAAGCTGCAATGCTTTACAGGAGACCGGGACTGACAGCGCAGGCAAGATGTCTGCGCTGTTTACTGGCTTCCAGTCTCCAAAGGGTAAAGATTTCTTTAGAATGTGGCACTCTGTACGGTTAAGACATGTATTTTCAAGCTAGTCGCCATATACCTAATGATTGAATGACGACTTAACATGTGAAAGTTCTGCTTTAAGCATAACTTGTGTAAGTATGATAGTTCCGCTTTAAGACTACCCTTTAAAGGATTAGAGAATTTTGAAGTAAATTGCAAGGTAATCTGTTGCACACTCCTCTGGTCCATAAAGAGTTAAAGGGATAGTAATGTTTCACAATAAACGCAGCTCCAAAAAATCTTCATAGTATTTGGGCCATGGAGAGAGTTATTTCAATACTGTCAGAGTTGTAGTTCAAGAGTAATTGAATGATAAGAGTATCCTCCTCCCGCCCCTTTTAATGATGTAACCTCAGAGCAGCAAGGCTGTCCAGATGGATCACAGAGAGGAACAATCTTCAGGGAGCATAAGGGAAAACCTGAAAAACCTGTCAAGGTGAGCAGGGTTTTCATTGTTCTCACAGTAAGAAGATTGTCCTTTGCTGTGCACTGTCTGGCCGCAGGACCAGATTCCACATCTGAGGGGAGGTTGCTTACACTATTATTATTATTGAAGCAGCTGTTTTTGTGAAACATAAATATCCCTTTAAGCATTTGAAACACAGCAACAAAAAACATTTGTTAACTCTTTTGATAGAAGAAACAGTTTTGTTCCATATGGATTTGAAATATGAAATTTATGAAAATGGCTGCAGTGAGATTACAACAGTCTGGATACCAGTCTACTGGGAACACAATCTTCTATGAGAAAACTCAACACTTACTAGTACATGTTGCAAAATATTACCTGTATCATTAGAAACTTTCCTCCAGGATTTAATATTATAATTGTTACTGAATTCCCTGGAATCTGGATTACTGCTATGGATAATAGCTTTTCTCTAGAACTAGAAAAGTCTTGTGAGCTATTAAAGGTTTGAACATGATGCTTTTTTCTACGGGGTGCAAGCCTCGACTTTGTACAAAGCACTGGAAGATCAGCATAAAAACCCTTATTTTCCTAACATATCAGAAACGAAGAAGCAGCTGATCTTGGTAAAACAAGAACATCACAGATTTAATATATATTCACTGTAACAATAACACCCGTTGGTGTCACTTGCTGGTACCTGTGTAGCTGAGGAACATGCCAACTATAATCATAAAACGCACACCTGAAGTAAGTGCCCAGAAACAAAGTTCCCGTTCGGCCTCTTTGAAGATCAGCTTTTCTTTTTATGAATTATATAAGCAGAGAACAGTCAGATGGTGAAGCCCTGCCAATGCCTTGAGAACTTAAATGCATTTCTAGTAAAATGGGGTCAGATAGGTTCAGCTTGTTCCAACCCTTCTTCATTAGAAGTATGGTACCTTAAAGAGACAGTAACGTTTGATTATTAAGACACTGTTGATTATGCATTATACTATAGCGAAACGTGCCAGTTCAAATGTCCTTAAAGGGATAGTAATGTTTCATAATAAAAGCAGCTCTATTTAATCATCATAGTATTTGGACTTTGGAGAGTGTTATTTCAATTCTGTCAGAGTTGTAATTCCAGAGTAATTCAATGACAAAGTGTCCCCCTCCCGCCCCTTTTACTGATGTCACACTGTTCCGCTAGAGCAGAAGGGAGGTGCCCAGGTAGACTGCAGAGAGGGACAATCTTCAATTAAGATAAGGGAAAAACCTGAAAAGCTTGTCAAGGGGGGCAGGGATTTCATTGTTTTCATAGGAATAAGAGTGTCCCCTTCTGTTATCTGTCTGGTTTACGGACTGCATTCCACATCTGAGAAGAGATTGTTTACAGTAGGTAAAAGGGGCGGGAGGGGGAAACTTTGCTTGTGAATATCTCATAAACCATAAAGGTTTGAGAGATAAGACTTATATCATTCTTCATGTTTTTTTAATGCCTACAAAATAAAATAAAGTTAAAATGAAGTATTATTATCCCTTTAACGTTGTATTCTTTGCTTTATTTTAAAAAGTGTTCCCCTCCTGCCCCTATATCCTATGTCAAGCTTACTTTCTGCAGAGAAGAAAGCCGCTCAGGATGGATTGTGACGATGGACAATCTTGTGGAAGCATAAGGAAACCCTGCTCTGCTTTGTCTGAGGGGAGGTGGCGTTATATATATGGAAAAAGTGCGAGAGGGGGACACTTTAAAATAAAATAAAATGAAGAATACAATGTTAAGGACACAAACTGGTATGTTTTGCTTAAAAAAAGTATAATGAATAATCAACAGGCATTACCATTTCTTTAATCAGGAAGCTAAAAATAAGAAATAATGCAGCAAACAAAGTGGTTGGTTTGCTCCGGGATTTCTCTTCACTTTCATTGGAGACCAATACAACTCCCATAATTCCCACTGATTTAAATGGAGCAGTCTCCAACTCAGGCTGGATGTTCCAAAGAAAAGTGGAGTTCACACTATAGGGCAGAACTAAAAATTCCCATTGATTTAAATGGGGATTTTAATACCTTGAATGCTAGAGGTCCCCAACGCAATCCTCTCTAGCATTTCAGGGGTTAAAATCCACCATTTAAATCAATGGGAATTTAAGGCATTTTTAGTTCTCCCCTATTGTGCAAGTGGTTTACCCCAGAACTCCTCCACGGCTGTAAGGGTTTTTTATTTGTCCCCCATGGAGCAGTTGGTTTGCTCTAGTCTTGCTCACTTTTATCTTGCCGAATATGGTTCTTGCAGTGTAACAATACACATTAAATGAACTATACCAGTGACTGAGCTGGAGCACTGAAGATGACCACAGACATTTAGAATCCTCTTTGTTTGGCCCTTTGAGTGCCAGTAGGGTATGCAATGCATTGCGTACCCCTCTGGCACTCAAAGGGTTAAGGTTACCTAAAGTCATCATCACTAGTTTTAGAGGTGGTCCTTGTAGACTGACCGGGTCATTGAGACTAGAATCATGCCAGCCATTGGTCTAGATGAGGATTATGGGAGATCCAGCTGCTGTTGTACTACAAGTTACTCACCCTTGGGCTAAAGGCATTTATAGCAAGTTTCCCAACAGCTTTCTCTCCAAGTATTTTGTCAAAACCTACAACTAAACCCCATTCTTAGTAGGTCTACCCATCCATTTCATCTGCTCATATTATGGATCATGGTTAAAACCGTAATAATAATGAATACTTTGCCTTGATTGCATCTTTACAAAAAGTCTAAAAAATTCCATAAAATGTGGGCTCTCATTTCATACAGCTCTAAGATTACACTATCCTGAGTTCCAGATGACTTATGCTTGGAGCATACAGACTATATACTTATTTTATTTATATGCATAAAATAAAGAGTGTCAGTGTTTCTTAAACTTGGCAAAAGTTCAGCTTTAACATGTCAAACAATACGTACAAATAGAATATTACAAAGGTTCACCATTGTGTGCGAATTCCACTCACCGTCACTGCTTCCTCTCAACACTACATCTGGAGAGGGTGTCTGTTGTGACCGAGAACCAAAGGAATCTAGGCTATCAAAGGAATCGTCTCTGCCGTGCCTAGGAGGAGACAGGGAGTCACTTCTCTCAGAGTCCCAGCAGTCTATGTAGCCACTGTCCCGAATGCTACGTTTTGGACTCTCAATTTCCTCATTTTCCTGCAAGGTTAAAACAAAGTGAATAAAGTACTTCTGAAAATAGCCTTAACACATGCTTAGTGGATAAAACACAGTGCTGCCCAGTAACTATAAACCACTACACCTTTAATGAACAATTTGTCCAAGCACAAACTACCACTATCTCAATAGTCACTATTAGACATTATGCCAGGGCTGACCATTCTGGAACTTTAGAAGTCTAAGAGAATTTTCAGGAGTCCGTTAAGTGTGTTAGGAGCCAGTGATGTGGTGAATGTGTACTGTTTGCTTATAACAGATTTTAACCCTTTGCGTGTCAGAGATAGCCAACACATCACAGGGCAATGTGTTGATCCCTGTCTGGCAATCAAAGAATTAAAAAAATATTCTTTATTCATGGATAATATTAGCACCCTTAATGCAGGACCTGTATAGTCCTACAGAAAAACATTTTAATAAGTGTCCTGAATTAAAGGGAATGCCTGGTCACCTCAAGGAAATTGTGAAAATGGTCATAAAAGATCAAGAAAGGACTTCAATACATTGGTTTGCAATGCACTGGAGACCTAGCTAGCATTCATGGGTTAACCTCTCGAGTGCCAGAGGGTTTGCAATGCACTAAATTCCCTTCTGGCAATCAAAGACTTGAGGTGCTGTCCTTTCTAGAAGTAAATTACTAGGAATTTCATAGAAAGGGAACAGCATAGAAAGAACTAGATCATGCACCAGTGCAGACATTGTGTAAATGACCCAATTGTTAATTAGCGGACATGATAAAATTAGACTATTAACATCAAAAAAAGGAGAGAATTCTAAACCGATGGTGTATATTGTCAATTAAGCTGGTGAAGCTGATGTAATAAGAAAACGGGAACAACTCTGGGCCAAACCAATTGCACTGCATGGAACAAATAATCATCAAAATGGAACATTTAACCCTTTGAATGCCAGAGATGTATCAAATTAATTGTGCAGCAATGTGAAGGAGACCACTCTAGCATTCTAATGGTTAAAGGCTCCATTTCAAATCAATGGGAAGGGAATTTACATTTTCTCCCATGATGCAGTTGGTTTGCCCCAGTTTTTGCATACGTCCCATAGATTCTTATTAAAAAACACTGAGGCAACATATTTATTTTCCCTTATATTAACAATGGACATAGCTTCTTAACCCTTTGAGTGTCAGAAGGGTGCAAAACGCATATCCCTACTGGAATTCAAAGCGTTAAATTATAGTTCTTGCAGTGCGTGTTTTGCTGTTCCTAGTAAAGCATCATCTTTGTAACTTAGCACCTGTATCGTCTTGTTTTAGGTGGAAGGCCTGGCAGCAAATGAACGCCAAGTATAATCGCTCTAGATCACATGGGATCATTTTCTGCAGCAACACAAATGTTGCCATTAAAACTATTGTGGCTGTAAGACACCTATGTGATCTACACCATGGAAATAGTATCCGTTCTGCAAAATTTGTTCTTTCAAGTTCCTGCAACAGTCACCAAGTGAATTAGATCTAAATAGATGCTGGGCCTAGTATTCATGAGCAACTTTGTTTTGCAGATGTTGCATCAAGGGTGATTTTGGATATAACTGTACCAGTAAGGGCCATCCATGTGAATAACCCCAATGACAGGGATGGATTTCTCACCAACATGATTGAAGAACACAGTAAAGTTTGAGGATGGAACAGGCTTGTTACACTGAGCAGGTAAAGGCTGGTGACCAATTCCACCTGTTTCTCTGGCAGTGTCTGTTGGGAGATGATTATGTCTTGCATACCTCCCAAGTGTCCCTCTTTAGGAGGGACAGTCCCTCTTTTAGACCCAAATCCCTCTGTGCCTCTTTCCCACCCTGATGACCCTCTTTTTAGGAGATCAGATTGTGTGGTGTGTATATAAGTGTATCATATTGGTCTACAGCAATAAAACTCACATTATTATTTGTATAAACATCAGTGTATGTGTTTATAAATTAGTCTGTGTAAATAAAATACTTTGGTCTTGTTATTTGTCATTTATTAGGTTACACAAAGTGATGTCAATGAAATAGCCTAGAAATTCTCATTAATGCCCCACCCACCAGCCACGCCCCAGCAATACCTCCTAAAACACAAGTGTACCTCTTTGGCAATCTGAAATATTGGGAGGTACGGTCTTGCCATGTTTTACCATTTTACCTACTGTCTTTCACATTTCTTGCTCAATTGCTTTTCCTAGTCTTCCTTATTAACCACCCCTTTAGTCTGAGTCTCTCCCTTGCCCATCTTTCATCTTATCAACAGTCCTGGGAATATAGGCAGGGAGGGTTGTAGTTGTGAGGTCTGGTTATGAATTGAGCCAGGGCACCTCAGTTTCTTTGCCCTGGGGTGCCAAAAATTATAAGAGAGCCCACTCATAAAAAACAATGAGATCTCTTCGGTGAAATTTGCTGCAACAAAGTTGCCAATGTGAACTAGGATTCAAAGGAGTATTAAATATGTATTATGGAAAAACAAACAAAACACCTACATTGTAGGGCTTGTCCTGTAGCATAAAACAAAGCTACACTCCCTAAGAGATGCTTTGCTATAAAGTTATTACAGTTTAAACCATTTTTTATATTAATTTTGCCACCTGTTGTCAAGACAGTGTCCAGACAGTTCTCTTTAGACTGTCATGGTATCAGTGTCATCACTTTCAGGCACATTAAGCAGCCATAACTGATCAAAGAAAAATCTCCCATCAAAGGCAGTACTCTGAGTTTTCTAAGCTGGAAAAGGTTTAAAACATGTTATATATAATGTTTACTAATTCTTTAAGGTAGAGGCATAAAAAACATCCAGTATGATCTACCCTGCTTATCAAAGAAAAGTAGGCACATGAAAAAAAAAATGCCTCAATAAATCTATTTAGCAGCTTACTCTAGAACAGGCAAATATTTTTGTCCAAGGGTCATATTTAGATTGTTAGAATTTGTGTGGTGGGACAGAATGTTCATTTTACACAAATGTCAATGTGTGAACACAATCAAACACATACACACATGCTCGCATACTCGAGCACAGACACACTCAAAAGCATTGCTAAAAAAAAACAAAAAAAAAACAACACACATTAACCCATTGAATGCCATGAATTGGATATCTATCTGCACTCAAACGGTTAAGTCCTATAGTCTTCTCAAATATTATATTAAATTATATTATATATATATATATATATATATATATATATATATATATATAATCTTTCCTACAGAGTAAGACACAGGCTCTCCCATTGCCGGGGAGTTTTTACATGGTTAAAAAATTATATTGTAAGTTAGGCTGAAAAAAAAAAAAAAAAAAAAAAAAAAAAAACGGAAAAGAAACCCATACGGAGTTTTACCCATTAATGCACAGCATAACCCTGTATGTGCGATTCTGCTAGAAATGCATCTAATCGTCTCTTAAATGTATTTGTTGATGCTGCCATTGCTACATGCAAGGAATTCTACAATTTAACAGACCTTGGAATGAAAAGATCGAGAGAGATCCTTGTATTGATCTCACATATACTTATACAATGCAACAAGATCTTCTCTAAAGTAAATAAACCAAGTTTTGCTAGACTTTGTTCATTCCTCCATTCCCTTAATGTTGTTGCTCTTCACTGTACTCTTTCCAGTTCTAGAATATATTTTTTCAGAACTGGTGCCCACAACTGCACTGCATATTAGAGGTGAGGCCTTACCAACATAATTTTGCCAGTGTGCAAATCGTTATCTACTCTTGCTTCAGTACCCCTTTTTATCCAAGACAGGGCTTTATTGCTTTTGCTACTGGTCACGGCTTCCAAGTTTGTAGTTTACAAGAATCCCTGATCTTTCTCTAACTAGCAGTCTCCTAAAACCGTTCCATTAGGTTCATAAGTAGTAGGTTCAAATGCATTACTTTACACTTTGCCTCATTAAACTTCATATTTCATTTGTTTGCCCAGTCTGTTATTTTATGTAAATCAATCTGTAGAGAACAAACATCCAGTTCTGAATTTATTACCCTGAATATTTTACTTTGATCTACAAATATTGAAATGTTGATTTCTATACTTATTTCCAGGACATTTATAAACACGTTAAATAACAGCGCACCTAATACTGAACCCTGAGGTACCTCACGCTCAGCTTTAACCCTCTGAGGCCAGAGGGGTAGGAAACGCATTGCTATCTCAATTATATGTGAATCAATTACAACATGAACCAATTAGTAATATGCAAACACCTCCTAACAACCCCCAGTTACCTTACCATAGCCAGAAAATCCTAATGCCCCCTATGAATTTTGTCATTGTGTCTTTGTTCAAGAAACATCTTGAATTCAAACTAAAGCAGGCATAGAGCATGAGCCTACTTAACTCCATAAAGACCAAAGGGGCAAGAAACGCATTGTGAAGCAATGCATTGCACACCGCTCTGATCAATATAGGCTTAAGTTTACCGTGTACAGTGAGCAATCATGTCCTCTGTGGACATGACACCCAGGACGGATTGAAGGAAATAGGGGAAATTAGGATTTGCTGTCCATAGTAGGGCATATGAAGTTATGACTTAGAAGCGCGAGTTTCCATTTAAGAAATGCTTATGGTTGCATCCCTTCTTCCAGCTCCTGGAAAGAGGAAATTGAAAGTATTTGTAGCTGAACCGCATACACTGAGTGAAGAGAACAATGGCTGCCATTGACAGGCGTCTATTCCTAAATTCTTTCCAGGGCAAGCTGCTTGTAGTGAAGCAGTCCAACCCAGCGGAGGAAAAGGTCAGCGGCATCCATCCTCACCCATCTGCATAATACATTCTTTTTCATTCTAGGATCTCCATGGAAATTAGACTCAAGTGAAGCTAAAATAATTCAGTCAATGTAATTTAAATCAGCTAAACTCCCTCAAAAGTTAATTTTACACCTCCCTCCTTACAGGGTTAACCCCTTAGTGACACTTAACGCCCACTGAACTTTTTTTTTCATTTTATTGAATGACTTCCGGGACGTACATGTACATGCTCTGTCCACCTGGGACCTCTGCTTGGGACGTACATGTACGTCCTCGGGAGGTAAGGGGTTAAATAAAACACATGCAGCATGGATTTGAGGAAACCTTTGCAGTTCAGATCAATGCAGCTCTGCAACATGTGCTTTTCATAACTGGTTATTTTTTTTAATAAACTTTTCACAACAAAATGATAGAGCATCATGATAAAGCAGGGGACATAAGAGATACATACCCCCAGTGACATAGCATACATTCCGACAGAAAGAAAGAAGAAAATGGGAGGGGGTGAATGATTCATATCAGTGTCAAAACAGATAAGTTACTAACAAGCCACCAGTGTTCGATCAATCAAGAAGAGCGGTCCTGAGTGAGGCTATATGGAAATTGTAAATTAGGAGTCAGACGCTCTACTAGGAACAAGCCTGGAAAACAAATTTACAGGCTCACTAGGAATGGTTTCCTACCCAGGGTGCAGTCTCTTTTAGCCCACCAGTTCCCTTCACAGACAGGAAATATCCTAAAGCACATCATACTGGTCCTGGTAGGTCATCTCTGAACAAGAGAAACAGCCAACCCTATATATAAGTGTTGGCCTTGTTGGGCCCTAGTCAGTGAGGTGCAGCTGTTCCATCTAGGTACAGTGAGAAAGTGGTCCAATGCTTGATTTCTCTGTTACCCTTGGGGTGACTAATCCCAAGGATAATTTGCAAATGTAAATTGGGAGTCAGATGCTCTACTAACAGGAGAATCCAGTATTGGACCACTTGCTCACAGTGCTTAGAGAGATCAGCTACACCTCAGCGACAAGGCCCAACAAGGCCTGAAACGTACCCCTGGGGTTGGCTGCTTCTCTTGTTCAGAGAGGAATTGCCTGGTATTTCGTGGCTGGACTGCTGTTATGGCAGGACCAGTAGGATATGTTTTAGGATATATCCTCTCTGTGATAGGCACTAGTGGGCTAAGAGAGTGCACAACTCCTACAGAGCCTGCAAATTTGTATTGCAGGCATAGGTCCTAGTTGAGCGTCTCTGTCTCCCAATATATTGTGAGGATATAAGCAAAAGTAATAAATATTAATATCACTACAAGCACCCGCAATGAATAAGTGACCGTTTTTAACCTTAAACCATCACTATGTATACAAAGTACAATTTAATTCAATGAAAAACAAACTGAAACCATGTCAATTTAATTTAAAAAATATATTAAGGATCAATTTTGTCTTCAAAGTAAACAATTATGGATTTCAAATTATAAAATGTTAAAATCATACTGCAGTTTAATTTCCATCTATTTTAGAAGTTACAGACTACAACTGGTTATTTCTTCACTCACGCTTTTTTCTTGGATGCTTTTTACTTCCCGGCATATACATGGAGATCTGTGGACTGGTTCAATTTAATGTAAGATAGGTTTACATATCATGTAAACCACCAGTTAATCCTACAGACACACTCTGGAAAGCCTCAATGTTGAGTAGGTTATTGTAAATCAGGGCCCTTTTCCAATCAACCCCTTTTATAGAGAAGGGGGCACCTTTAATAAAATGCTACCTTATCATTCAGAAAGATTAAACTACATAAGTCCTTTGACGGGTGTTTAACTACTGCTCAAAAATGTAAAAACAGATTCATGGTCAAAGTGAAATTGTAGACTAGCCAGGACGATTTATATCCAATACCCAAACCCATCCTCCACTAGTAATGGGCACTTTATGAATATTTATAAGAATTAATGCTTGCATTTCACAAAATTGGCTGCCCTCCTGTGAAAATGTTACAATTTCAGGATAACCAAGACAAATTTTTCCATATTTTTTCACTAATAATCCTGCCAAATGTCAAAGCATATGAAGTGATCAGACAACGTATGGCAACTAACAAAGTGTATCACTGTGCACATGCCTCTATGTTTGTGAGTGTGCGTGTTTGCCTCGGTGTATGTCTAAGAATCTTTGCACACGCGTGTGCAAGCAGAAGGGTGTCTGTCTGCATCCAAATGAGAGAGAATGTGGAGAGATAAGGTGAGTGTGACTGAGTGACACTGAACAGGTACAAATGAAAATGCGAGACGAGAGTGCACATAAGAATTAGAGTTGGCCTGTACATGTTGAGTGCCAAGACTTTAACGATGATATTGCTTTGCCATCTGAGGTTAAATATTTAAATGCTCTTGATTATTAATACCATATAGGTATCTCTCTGGCACTCAGTGGGTTAAACAAATATTTTACGTAGCCACACACAAAAAGTAAAGCCTTACTAAATGCCAAAACAAATCATTTTAGTAAGTATTGCATACTTCAAAGCATATCTACATGAGGGATATCTGACAGCACTTAAGACCTCTAAGCATCGGAATGTACTTAACAGTAACTCAGATCTGTCCAGACCCAGAGAGATAAGGGAAGGTGCACTATTTACAGACCGAAATACCAGGAAAGTCCTTCCACCAGTGCATCACTTCTTAATTGAATAGTTTCACTAAAGCTGGCTAGCAGCCTGCAAGCGATCAGTTTACCCTTTGAGTGCCATAGGGGCATATCTTGGAACTTTTTCTTCTGCCATCCCCGGAGGGGGAGGCCTGTGGTGGCAGTGAGGGTGACAAACAACGGGATTTGTGTCAAATGGGGGTTGGGCTTAATCAGGAAACCTGTTACAAATATAGGCAATAGGCTGGGGAAGGAAGTGGGTGGGGAGTGGGTGAAACTGACAGGGAAAGAGCACCAATGGGCAGAGTTTCTTAAGAAACTGCCCACAACCCAGACACTCAGACGCTGCCGCGGAGACCTGGTAATAGAGTCAAAACCGGAGTCTCAGGGGCATAACCGAAGAGTTCACACCTATGCATAAGGGTGTGTGCACACTGCAGAAACCTTTGTTCAAAAATGTATATACTTAATAGCTGTATAAATCCTGATTTCTAATTAACCCCTTGGATGATAGAAATGTCTTCAACTAGGCTGCAAAGATCTCTAGCATCAAATGGGCTAATTAACATGTTCTTGCCCAAGTCATTTGCTCTGCATTTCATTTAAACATTTACATTCCATTTTATTTTGGCCTGAGGGACACACCTCTGTTTAAAAATACAACTTCTGTTTTGCCCCACTCCTAATACCATTCCTGTCTGCTAACAGATGACTGAGATGTGTGCGAGAGAAACGGAGAGATGTGAGTTGTGCCTGGCTATCTGATCACAGACTGAACTGATACTTTCACTGTTGTATGGTTTGCTCTGTAAGAGTGATACATTGTATCAGTGTTCTGCATAGTGATAAAATGCCATCACTCTTCCTTTGCAGAGAAAGCCAGAAGTCATGTTCTGTCTAGCAGTACTGCTGTATGTGTACGGTCAGACAGGCCTGAGAGCCATATTTTGCCCACCTCTGGTTTACAGGATTGTCTATTACTGTTAGATTTATATTTATTTATATCCATATATTTATATTTATTAGAATCCAGAAAGAAAGATGGTACATTGTTAGCCAGTAGAGTAGATATGATTCAGTGTAGCAAAAAACTTATAAGAGTGATATAAGGGGATACTTTTTAATGGCTGAGGACATAGAAAGTGCATGCTTTCATGACACTAAGGCCAGTTCTTCAGGTATGGGGTGACAAATAAAGAGAGAATAACATTTCTAGTTACAGAGTAAATGCAGTGTTATTCTAGCTCTATTTGTTATCTCATGCCTGAAGAACTGGCCTTAGTGTCCTGAAAGCTTGCACTTTCTATGTCCTCAGTTAGCCATTATAAGGTATCACCTTTATATCACTCTTGTGAGTTTTGTGCTACACTGAATCCCAGCTACTGTTATCATAACTTGTTTCGAAGCATTACTCACCCTTTCACTTAATCCCTAAACATTATATATGGTATGACATATTTCAGATAAAGAATTTAGTGTTGTATGCATGAAGGAAGCAAACCAACTTCATCACGGGTGGGGAGATCAAAATTCCCATTTTTTTTTGTTAAACAAGGCTTTTAAAGGGGAAGTAAACACCAATTATGAAAATATGTATGTTGTGGGCTTTTGCTGTTGAATAAAACAAGCGTACTCCAAATGTTGGCAGAAGTTTGTTTCAAAAGTCATTAGAGAGCAAACTTACATTTTTAGACTGAGTTCCAGATGTTGTATCTAGGTGGCACTGTTGCTGTTATTGCCAGCGAAAAGCTGAGTGTTGCAGACACGTTTCCCACAGATGGATTTAGAAAAGCTTCACTTCACAGTAAAATATCTTTGAACTCAAGTCATCATAAAATGGCAAGTTAACTCTAAACATTTAATACTTTGAGTGCCAGAGGGGTACGCAAAGCATTCCAAAGTGATGTGTTGCGTACCACTCTGGCACGCAAAGGGTTTAAAAACACTTCTAGTTTACTATTTCTTTTACCCCGTGAATGCCAGAGTGGTCACAAACTCATTGAAAAATAATGCACTGGAGACCCTGCTAGCATTTGCTGGGTTAAAAGTCTCATTTAAATTAAAGGGTTAGTAATGTCAGAAATAAACTTTATTCAGTATGGTAGATTTTACAAAAATAAAGTATTTAGAAAAAGTCCTCTCTCTCAAACCTTTACGGTTTGAGAGATATTCGCCTCTAAAGTTCCTTCCTCCCCTTCTCCAGACGTCAGCACTCTACTGAAGGCAGGAGATCCCGGTCCTGGATGGTAGATCTTCAACAGAGCCACAATAGAGATCTTTAAAAATAATTTCTTCATTGGAATGGTCTACAAAGCATGCTTGGTTTGCAAGCACACTTTGTAGACCATTCCAATGAAGCAGTTCTTTTTAACCCCTTCAGTGCCAGAGGCTTGGGCCATTTCCTGTACCCTGCAGGCCAGACACTTTTTCAGCATTTTTGCTATCCTTCTGTTTATGCTTGATTTCCTCTGGGGATTTTTAGTTAAATATGGAAAACTATATATTGTTTTTTTCAGAACGAATTGAGCTTTCTCGTGGTACCTTACATGAAGAGAATTTTACATCGTGCAAAAAGCTATGATGTCATAATGACAAAAAAAAAGTGAAAATTTACTCATTTTCCTAAAATCACATAATATGTATCAAAAACATTTACGTTGATTGAAAAAGTTTCAATTATTTGAAAAAGCCCCAAGTCCCCCGAGTAAAAAAATACAAAATTTGTATAGTTTTACCTACGTCCATGGCTAGCGTAGAGCCCTAATCACCAGCAGCGCAAAATGACATTTTCAACTTTATAAACTAAAATGCGCATTCTAGGGTTTTTGTGGTAAAACTACCCTAAAACAGTGGAATAACTATATAAAACTATATATTTCGGAAAAGTAGACAACCTGCTGCATCTAATGAGGGGTAACTTGCCTTCTTACCCCAAGCCTGGTGTGCACAAATGCCTCCAGAAGATGGCGCTAATGAAAAAAAAGGCATTTTCTTACATTTCTGCCACTTCAAATATACTGAAATTTGTGAAAACCATGGCATTTCCAACTGTATTCATTAGCTAGTGCTCTTAGGAGAAAAATGACACCCCATTGGTATGAGTTTAACTACCTCAGGGGGCGTTAGAAGTGCAAAATGACACCTACTGCAACCTCAAATTTTTCTAACATTTTCTCAAACATTACTTGTCTGTACACAAATGGTTATAACAACTACAGAAGTGAAGAAAGGGTACACAAACCATACCATTTTGAAAAGAAGACACCCTGCCGCATCTAATGATGGGTGACTTGCCTTGTTACCCCAAGCCTGGAGTGCACAAATGTCTCCAGACGGTGGCGCTAATGGAAAAAAAAGGCATTTTCTTACATTTCTGCCCCTTCAAATGTACTGAAATTTGTGAAAACCATGGCATTTCCAACTGTATTCATTAGCTAGCGCTCTTAGGAGAAAAATGACACCCCATTGGTATGAGTTCAACTACCTCAGGGGGCGCTAGAAGTGCAAAATGACACCTACTACAACCTCAAATGTTTCTAACATTTTCTCAAACGTTACTTGTCTGTACACAAATGGTTATAACAACTACAGAAGTGAAGAAAGGGTACACAAACCATACCATTTTGAAAAGAAGACACCCTACCGCATCTAATGATGGGTGACTTGCCTTGTTACCCCAAGCCTGGAGAGCACAAATGCCTCCAGAAGGTGGCGCTAATGAAAGAAAAAGGCATTTTCTTACATTTCTTCCCCTTCAAATGTACTGAAATTTGTGCAAACCATGGCATTCCCAACTGTATTCATTAGCTAGTGCTCTTAGGAGAAAAATGACACCCCATTGGTATGAGTTTAACTACCTCAGGGGGCGCTAGAAGTGCAAAACGACACCTACTACAACCTCAAACTTTTCTAACCTTTTCTCAAATATTACCTGTCTGTACACAAATGGTTAAAATAACTACAGAAGTAAAGAAAGGGTACACAAACCATACCATTTTGAAAAGAAGACACCCTGACGCATCTATTGATGGGTGACTTGCTTTGTTACCCCAAGCCTGGAGTGCACAAATGCCTCCAGAAGGTGGCGCTAATGAAAAAAAAAGGCATTTTCTTACATTTCTGCCCCTTCAAATGTACTGAAATTTGTGCAAACAATGGCATTTCCAACTGTATTCATTAGCTAGCGCTCTTAGGAGAAAAATGACACCCCATTGGTATGAGTTCAACTACCTCAGGGGGCGCTAGAAGTGCAAAACGACACCTACTACAACCTCAAATGTTTCTAACATTTTCTCAAACATTACTTGTCTGTACCCAAATGGTTATAACAACTACAGAAGTGAAGAAAGGGTACACAAACCATACCATTTTGAAAAGAAGACACCCTGCCGCATCTAATGATGGGTTACTTGCCTTGTTACCCCAAGCCTGGAGTGCACAAATGCCTCCAGAAGGTGGCGCTAATGAAAAAAAAAAGGCATTTTCTTACATTTCTGCGCCTTCAAATGTACTGAAATTTGTGAAAACCGTGGCATTTCCAACTGTATTCATTAGCTAGTGCTCTTAGGAGAAAAATGACACCCCACTGGAATGAGTCGACCTACCTTAGGGGTGCCAGAAGCACATCACTACACCTACCTGTTTGCTTCTTCGAAAATGGCGGCTTGTACTAAAATGTCCATAACTGTTAGAGACATGAAGGAAAGGTATAAAAGGTATACCATTTTGGAAAGTAGACATTCTCCCGCATCAATTGAGGGGTCACTTGCCTTTCTACCCCCTGGGCTGAAGTGCACAAATATTTCCAAAAGGTGGCGCTATGGGAATAAATACATGTTTTTTTACATTTCCACCACTTCAAAGATACTAAAATCTTTGAAAACCATAACATTTCCTGCTGTATTCAGTACCTGCTACCAACATGAGAAAAATGGTAGCCTATTTGTGTGGGTTAACATACAATATGTGGGTGCTAGGAACACGTATGTAAACCTGACACTTTTGTTTTTGAAATTATCTGCTTGCACTAAAATGGTTATAACCATAATAGATATGCAGAAAAGGTAGAGAAACAATGCCATTTTGGAAAGAAAACATCCTTCCGCATCTAATGAGGGGTCACTTGCCTTCTTACCCAAAGGCTGGTATGCACAAATGCTTCCAGGAGGTGGCGCTAGTGAAAAAAAAGGCATTTTCTTACATTTCTGCCCCTTCAAATGTATGGAACTTTGTAAAAACCATGGAATTTTCAACTGCATTCATTAGCTAGTGCTCTTAGGAGTCAAACGACACCCCATTGATATGAGTTGACCTACCTTAGGGGGTGCTAGAAGTAGAAAACTACACCTACTACAACCTCTGATGTTTCTAACATTTTCTCAAATGTGACTTGCCTGTACAAAAATGGCTATAACACATTCAGAATTGAAGAAAAGGTAGATAAACCATACCATTTTGGAAAGAAAACAACCTGCCGCATCTAATGAGGGGTCACTTGCCTTCTTACCCCAATACTGGTGTGCATAAATGTTTCCAGAAGGAGGCGATATAGGAAAAAAATTGCATTTTTTTACATTTCTGCCCCTTCAAATGTATGGAGCGCTGTGAAAACCAAGGAATTTTCAACTGCATTTGTTTGCTAGTGCTCTTAGGAGTCAAACGACACCCCATTGATATGAGTTGAGCTACCTTAGGGGGTGCTAGAAGTAGAAAACTACACCTACTACAACCTCTGATGTTTCTAACATTTTCTCAAACCTGACTTGCCTGTACGAAAATGACTATAACACCTTCAGAATTGAAGAAAAGGTAGATAAACCATACCATTTTGGAAAGAAGACAACCTGCTGCATCTAATGAGGGGTCACTTGCCTTTTTACCCCTAAGTTAGTTGGCACAACTATTTCCAGAATGTGGTGCTACAGGAAAACAAACAAACATTTCTTTTACACTTCAGTCACTTCAAAGATACTAAAATGGTTCAATGGCGTGGGATTTCCTAGGAGGACTTCTTGCCAGCCTAAGAAAAATGGTACCCCACTGCTGTGGGTTGACATACCAATTTACGCTACAGGAGCGTAGCTACCAGTGAAACAGAAATGGTAAAGCAAACAGTGTATGTGTGATTTTATGGCTAACAGATGAAAGAAGCTAGGGCGTCAGCCGGTGTACGTGCGGACCTGTGACTACAAGTGTAACAAAGTATGTGGGAGGGTGAGGGATTAGGCAGTGTGTGTGGGTATGAGCAGAGGAGCAAGGATGGTGGTGATGGTGGGGCAGTGTTTGATAGTGTGTATGGGAGATCTGTGACTACCAGTGTGCAATGTATGTCCCCTCATACAAAGCACTGCGTTGGACCCCCTCCCTCCTGTGGCATGTGCATTTTTTGGGGCTTTTTCCCACAATATTTTTGTGTAGACCTCGTTGGGGGCATCAGAACCCACACAATGAGGTCTAAATAAAAAATAAAGGGGGTGGTCCAGTGGATTGCAAAGCAATGCATTTGGGCCCCTGTGGCACACAAAGGGTTAAATTTTTTTATCGTTACTTTGTATTCAGATGGCCACCAAACAAGCTCTGATCACAAAGTAATGATAAAAAGTCCTGTGTGTGTGCCACAGGAAGGGGGTCGGCATTGAACTCCCCTCCTAGTGGCACACACAGGGTTAATTTATGTTTTAATTTTTTTTTTTTATTATATACCTCATTGAGGGGCATAAGGACCCCCTGATCCCTCCCCAATGAGGTCTTAGTAAAAAAAAAAATATATATGTCCACAAACAGAGGGACCCTGAGAGTGCCACAGGGGTCTCCAGCGCATTGCAAAGCAATGCATTGGATCCTTGTGGCAATCAGAGGGTTAATTTTTTTTTTTAATCATTATTTGGTAATCAGAGCTTGTTGGGGGGCCATCAGGACCAATCATGATGGCCCCCCAACAATCTCTGATAAGGAAGTAATGATAAATGCCCTGTGTGTGCGCCGCAGAAGGGGGGCTGCATTGGCCCCCCTTGTGGCACACACAGGGTTAATTTTTTTTTCTTTACTTTTTTTTATTATGGACCTCATTGGTGGGTATAAGGACCCCTCTGATTCCCCCCAATGAGGTCTTAAAAAAAAAAAAAAAAAAAAAAGGAATCAAAAGAAATGTCCCTGTGAGTGCCAAAGGGGTCTCCAGCGCATTGCAAAGCAATGCATTGGACCCTTCTGGCACTCAGAGGGTTAATTTTTTTTTTTATTATTACTTTGTAATCAGAGCTTGTTGGGGGGCCATCAGGACAAATTCTGATGGCCCCCCAACAATCTCTAGTAACAAAGTAATGATAGAAGCCCTGTGTGTGCCACAGGAGGGGGGGGTGCATTGGACCCCCCCTGTGGCACACACAGGGTTAAAAAAAATTTTTTTATTTTTTTTAATAATAGACCTCATTGAGGGGCATCAGAATCCCCCCTGATCCCCCCAATGAGGTCTTTCAAAAAAGAAAAAAAAAAAAACCAAAGAAATGACCCTGTGAGTGCCACAGGGGTCTCCAGCACATTGCAAAGCAATGTGCTGGGGACCCCTGCGGCACTCACAGGGTTACTAAGGATTTTTTTTTTTTGATTTTTTTTTTATTATTTTAATATTTTCAGACCTCGTGGGGGACATCAGGACCCCTCCTGGTGTCTCCCCAGTAATTGATCTCCCAGCCGATAGGCTGGGAGATCAATTTGGCGACTGCAGGAGAGCAGAAGCTCTCCTGCCTTTCACTCCTACCACCGGTAGGAGTGAATCGGGTAAGGGAAACTTCCCTAACGTCATCGGTGATCATGTCACCGATGACGTTTGGAGGTTTCCCCCGGTCCCGCCCACTCCTACCCGGAAGTTCGGGTAGGAGAGGCGGAAGAGGAGAAGCTGCGCTTCTGCTGCGCTTCTCCTCTTCTTTTATTGATCTCCCAGCGCGATCGACTGGGAGATCAATAACAGGGGGGACATGAGGAGTGATCCTCATGTCCCCCCATAATTGCCCAGCCTTTTTTTTTTTAAAATGCGGCCACTGCATGCCGGTTATACCGGCTCATGCAGTGACCGCATTTTAGTGGGTACATTGTACGAGCTTGGCACAGCGGGTACAGCTGTCCAAACTCGTACAATGTACCCACTTGGCACTCAAAGGGTTAAAGGGTGCTATTTCAGCTCTGCTGAAGAGCCTCCTTGAGTTACACAACTCGAATCTCCTGCTGTCAGCTTTACAGTTGACATCAGGAGAGGGGGAACTTTAGCAGCAAATATTTCTCAAACTGTAAAGATTTGAGAGATAGGACTTTCTCCAAATACTTTATTTTTGCAATAACTACCATACTGAATAAAGTTTATTTCTGGCATTACTATCCCTTTAAAGGGATAGTAATGTTTCATAATTAAAGCAGCTCAAATTAATCATCATAGTATTTGGGCCATGGAGAGTGTTATTTCAATTCTATCAGAGTTGTAGTTCAAGAGTAATTCAATGACAAAGTATCCCCCTCCTGCCCTTTTTACTGATGTAACACTGTTCAGCCAGATCAGAAGGGAGGTGCCCAGGTAGACTGCAGAGAGGGACAATCTTCAATTAAGATAAGGGAAAAACCTGAAAAGCTTGTCAAGGGGAGCAGGGATTTCATTGTTCTCATAGGAATAAGATTGTCCCCTTCTTTTATCTGTGTGGTCTATGGACTGCATTCCACATCTGAGAACAGATTGCTTACACTAGGTAAAAGGGGTGGGAGGGGGAAACTTTGCTTGTGAATATCTCTAAAACCATAAAGGTTTGAGAGATAAGACTTATATCATTCTTCATGTTTTTTTAATGCCTACAAAATAAAATAAAGTTAAAACGAAGTATTACTATCCCTTTAATGAGACTTTTGGGAATATATTTCCACTAAGGGATCGTTATGTTGTGCCTGAATTGCTCGTATTCTACTTTCTATATAATGACCCTTAAAGGGATGCTCAGCTAACATTCCAGTGGCTGCAGGTGAGCCAAAATTATACAGTGATTCAAAACAAAAAACCCAAATCTACCTTCCTGATTTGTGCCAACATTCCCTCGAACTCTTTCAGATCCAGATTATTTCCGCTGTATGAAGTGCAGCTGTTTGCAGCTTTTCCAAGCCAGTAAATGGTGACTAGTACCTGAAGCAATAAAGAGAAACCATTTCAAAGTCATGAGACATTTCAAAAGGAACTTTTGGAACCACAAAAACCTGATTTATTAAGCAACAAAATTCAACAGGGAATGGAAAAAAATTAATAGTACTGGAGTGATCGCAGAAACATCAGGCATCTATTAAAGAGAAAAATGTCACTGGACTTGAGTAGTTTAGCATTTTTATTAATCTCCCGTGTAATGTCTGTGGTTGGCAGCGATTATCCTTAAACCTACACTTTCATGCAAAGTGTCAGAGTATTAACCACTTAATTACTGGTGACGTGTCAGGACCATCAATCCCACCCCCCCCCATGAATAACAGGTGACGTTCCGGTCACGTCACATTTTGTGCTTAAAGCTCTCCTGCGGGAGCACTATAAGCACTAACGGGGTCTGAAATTCACAGCTCCAAGAACGGAGCAGTTTCTTTCAGACCCCCATTCGGCACGCCAGTACACATCATCAGTCACGTATAGCGGTGCGCCGAGAAAGAACAAAGTGGTCATTCAGGGAAAGTTACTTCCCTGACTGCTCTTCGTTAAAGGAGCAGTAAACTTTATAAATACATTATATATATCCTAGTGTAAAAGCCCTTTACATGGGCCAAGGTCTGGGTGATGTTAACTCTTTGAGTGCCAGAGGGGTAAGCAATGCATTGCTTTCCCCTCTGGCACTCAAAGTGTAAGATGCCGGTCCTTCTCTGCGTACTGCCTCACTGGCGGCGCATGCAATGCAGTCATGCACTGGTAGCATTCTGTGCGTTCGGGCAGTCTCTACTGCACATGACTGCATCGGACAAACATTCTAGCGTTTTATTATATAGGATATATAATATTATATATACACACACACATACATAAATACACAAAAACAAATGTGTTATACGTTTTTCCTAATAAATAAAACAACTGCAACTGCAGTGAGATTTTTTTTTTTAATTTAAAATTACAATTCACACTCATTTTTACATTTTTATAAAGCACTCTAGAGGAGACATGGGACTATGGCTTTACATAGATAGTGATAGAAAATGTGCCACCTGGAGTCTAGAACAGAAAATTTCAATGTAATAAATAAAAAAAAAGTTGAGCTGCAGTAAATATTTCCCAGTAGTGGAATACCTATGATTTACTAAGCAGGAAAAAACCCTATTAAAAAAAGTTTAGTTTTTGTTTTCTTTCTTTTGAATGAAAAAGTTACTGCTCTTTTAAGGGAGAGAAGCGGCAAAAGCAGTTATTCATATGCATGTTTAAAATTATTTACAAAAAGTGTACCTGAAAGCTGATCCTGCCCGGTGGGGTTACAACACATACTCTTACAACTGCATGTCAACTTCAATTTACATACATATTTAACCCCTTGGATGCTTTGGAGCAATGCATCCCTGGAGTTAAGGATTTATAGGAATACTGACGTCTATAAGTGAAATTGACAGATATGACTTTAACCTTTTGAGTGCCAGAGGGTTATGCTTACCCCTCTGGTACTCAAAGGTTTAAATATAATGCACTTACAGCCATCATCTGCAAAAAGAAGGTATTTCTATGCTAAATCCTTAAAATATAATGTTTATTTGTAGATGGTCATTCTTTGACAATTTTGTTTGTGCTGTTTGTAGTGATAGACAAGAGTCAAGGCAGTTAATTTAATGGAATTGGTAATCACCTCTTGTATTTAAAAAGGATGTTACCTTATCTGAACCCATGTATAGAAAATAAATGCAAAATCACTTCTAACAGACAAGACTGTTTACTCCTTAAAGGTATAGTAATGTTTCAAAATAAAAACAGCTCCAATTAATCTTCATAGTATTTGGCCCATGGAGAGTTATTTCAGTACTGTCAGAGTTGTAGTTCAAGAGTAATTGAAAGATAAAGTATCCCCCTCCTGCCCCTTTTACTGATGTAACACTGCTCACCTCAGAGAGCAGCAGGGTGGTGTCCAGGTGGATCTCAGAGAGGGACAATCTTCAGTTAGCATAAGGGAAAAACCTGAAAAATCTGTCAAGGTTTTTCATCGTTCTCACAGTAAGAAGATTGTCCCTTGCTGTGAGCTGTACTAGAGTACTATCCTGCATAAAAAGAGGTGTAGAAGCAAGGGATGCTAATATTATCCTACCTCTCTATAAATCCTTGGTTAGGCCTCATCTAGAATATGGAGTACAATTTTGGGCGCCTGTTCTAAAAAAAGACATTACTGAACTGGAAAAGGTGCAGAGACGTGCAACAAAACTGATAAAGGGATTGGAGGATCTGAGTTACAAAGAGAGACTAGCCAAACTAGGTTTGTTTACATTAGAGAAGAGACGTCTAAGGGGTGATATGATTACTATTTACAAATACATTGAAGGTCAATACAAAGAACTATCCAATTCATTTTTTATGCAAAGAGCTGAGCTAAGAACAAGAGGTCATCCATTAAGACTTGAGGAAAGGTGCTTTCGACTGAAACAAAGGCAGGGATTCTTTACAATAAGGGTGGTAAGGCTATGGAATTCTTTGCCTCGGGATGTTGTGCTTGCAAATAATACAACTGCATTCAAAAAAGCAATGGATGCCTATCTAGCACAGAATAATATTGACAATTATGACAGATGGCTTCAAAGCAAATAGGATATTGATCCAGGGAATTGTAGTCAGGAAGGAATAATTTCCCCCCACACACTTTGGACTAGATTGGAAATGGCTCCAGAGGGCTTTTTTGCCTTCCTCTGGATCAACAGGGGTGTTTTGGGCATGGGCTGGACTTGATGGACGCATGTCTTTTTTCAGCCTTATCTTCTATGTTACTATGTTCTATGTCTGGTCTTAAGACCAGATTCCACATCTGAGGGGAGGTGGCTTACACTAGATAAAAGGGGAGGGAGGGGGATACTTTATTATTCAATTACTCTTGAACTACAACTCTGAAAGTATTGTAATAACTCTCCATGACCCAAATGCTATGAAGATTAACTGGAGCTGCTTTTAATTTTTAAACATTACTATCCCTTTAATGACCCTTGACATGCCAGGACCCATCATTCCTGGTCCAGCACTTAACTCTGAGTGCCAGAGGGGTATGCAACACATTGCAAAGCAATGTGTTACATACCCCTCTGGCACTGAAAGGGTTAAGGACTAGATCCAGTCCTGACAAGTCATGGATTTCCAGGGATCCTTGCTTTTATAAATATGGGCCATAGTTCCTTGTTCTCCTGGAAGAACCAATTTCGCACCACTTTATCAAGTAATTATTACTCATTTCCATCCAGTCTGGCACATTGTATGTGAAGAAGGGCCCATAAGTCACAGATTCAGCAGGGGAGCAGACAGAACTAACAATATAAGTATTAGCAGGGTCGAAGTTCAAATAAGCATATTAAAGTCAGACAGGATTTGTGCAGGATGCGTGTTAAACTCTGATGCTGCCTGTTAAGGCACTCTAGAGAATCCCAGTTCTTTCAATACAGAAATGGGAACTATATTAATGCCCAGCTCTTAATGTATGTAACAGAAGTACTTACACAGGTACGTGTTCTTCATACTGCAGTTCCTTGCATATAGTGATCTATGTTGAAGTATGCCTTTAGCACACCTCCTCACAACAGACACCTACCTAGGTAAGCTCCCTTGTTAAACAAATTTTACGAGACACTGACTCTTAGGGTTCCCTGTAGCACAATGGGCTATATGTAGAAGGAAACATTGAGCAACTGTGAGGAAAACCAAAAGGTACCATAGGGAGCTCAGTTGGTTAACCCTTTGAGTGCCAGAATGGTACGCAACGCATTGCATAGTACCCTCTGGCACTCAAAGGGTTAATGCACCAGCTGTAGAATCTGTTCAAACCCCAGAACTGCAAGTTCTAGTGCCAGCAATGTCACTTAGCCTTTCGCCATTCTGAGGTAGATAAAAGAAGAATCCACAGATGAACATGAAAACAAGACCAATGTATCCTTCTTGGCAAATATTTGAAATGGGGCTTTTAACCCCTTGGATGTGAAGAAATGCGATTTAGACCTCTATCACCCAAGGGGTTAAAAGTCTTACTTAAAGTGTTAGTAATGCCTATAATTTTACAAACGTTAATATTGCAGCTAATATAAAATAAAATTAAACAACCCCAGTCCCTTCTCTCAAACCTTTATGGGTTGAGAGATATAGAAGGCTAAAGTTCCCTGCTCCCTCTGCTTTCCCTGATGTCAGCTGTAAAAATCTGTGTCGGCTGACACGAGGAGGCCAGTGGCGTAACAATAGGGGTCGCATCGGTCGCACCTGCGACCGGGTCTGTCACTCCAGGGGCCCGGCCGCCCCCTACGACCCCCTCGCCCGCAGCAGTCACTCAGCTGATCTCCCATTCGGCACGCCGCTCTAGTAATACAGAACGCTGGGAGATGACATCATCTCCCAGCCTCTGCATTACTAGAGCAGCGCGCGGGAGCTTCAGTTCTCGAGATCTGTGCCGAAGGAGGCACAGATCTGTCAAGACACTCCGCTAGACCACCAGAGACTGGAGGTAGGGGCATTGTGGAGATGAAGGGGAAATGTGGAGATGGGGGCATTGTGGAAGGGGAAATGTGGAGATGGGGGCATTGTGGAAGGGGAAATGTGGAGATGGCGGCATTGTGGAGATGAAGGGGCGGCATTGTGGAGATGAAGGGGGCATTGTGGAAGGGGAATTGTGGAGATGAAGGGGGCCAGTGTGGTTGGGGGGGGCCATAGCAATTTTTGCACCAGGGCCAGGTGGCTTCTAATTACGCCTCTGGAGGAGGCTCTTCAGCAGAGCCGCAATCGTGTTATTTAAAATGAATTACTTAATTGGAATGGTCTACAAAGTGTGATTGCAAACCAGGCACACTTTGTAGATCTTTCTAATGAAGTCATTCTTTTTAAATAACCCGATTGCAGCTGCAGAGCCGCCAGTTGGTCCCTGGACAGGATTCCCCTGCAGTCAGCACAGCACGGACGTCAGGAGAAAGGAAGGGAGGGGGGAACTTTGACAGAGTCTAAATTAAAGGGATAGTAATACCTAAAATGTAAAAAAAAATATGTTGTAGGGTTTATCCCCCTATGGAGATTTATGGTCCTGAGACCAGAGCTGTCCATAGGATGGTGTAGCAACAGCGCCACTGTACAATTTGAGGCCACTGTGATATTGCACCTAAAAAATTCAACTTTGAAAATTAATAACATTTGAATGAAACATCTTTCAGCAGTGGGAGTACTCTTGTTTTACTCAGGGGGATAAACCCTACAACATATTTTTTTTACATTTTAGGTATTACTATCCCTTTAAATGCATGATAAAAGACATGGAGCAATTCTACATGAGACCAACTGCAATATCTTCCTGAATGATAGAGTGGTTTGTAAAAAAAAAACAAAAAAAACAAAAAAAAAAAACTGGACTTCTAACCTCTCTAGCACCTAACAGGTTAAACAACGAGTAGAACCTTCCCCCAAGCACATTATCAATATAGAAAGCATCAATTGTAGCTTATTTATCACTTTTGTAACTGGTAAGAAGCCCCCCACAAACAATATCATTGATAAAACCACACAAATGAAAGAAAAATGTGTCTAGTGTTTGCTACTTTGCTGTCCCTAACAAATTTAACAGCGCAGTTATCTAAAACACAGTTTTGGGAAGCAGAAAAGCAACTGCATACCTGGAATGAAAGGTTCAATGACAGACAGACTTGGCGGTGCCAGTAGGATTAAGTTAGAAAAATCTGAGAACTGAACATCATCGCCCAACTTGACAAGCAAATGAAACATCTCTGCTCTATCAAGGTGCTGGTAAGCTATAACATTGTGTAATACAAGCCTGAAAGAGGAATTGATCTGTGTATGTTATGCAGTCAAATTAGTTTAACCCTGTGGACTTACACATTTTGTAGCACAACTTTTTTGTAGTAACAGAAAATGTTAATGCTTTTTTAGTGCTGCAGTGAAACAAGCAACTCATTGCATCCTGTTCTCTCAAAATTAATGATTGAATGAATGTTTATTTATATAGCGCAGCAAGTGTACACAACGCTTTACAATTTAAACTGAGTAATCTTTCACAAAAAAAAAAGCAGCTCCGATTAAGGCCATGGAGACTTATTTTAATATTGTCAGAGTTGTAGTTCAAGAGTAAATGAATGATAAAATATCCCCTCCCACCCCTTTTACCTAGTGTAAGCCACCTCCCCTCAGATGTGGAATCTGCTCCAGGGACCAGACAGATCACAGCTAGGGACAATCTTCTTACTGTGAACATAAGAAAAACACTGCCCCCTTGAGAGGTTTTTCCTTATGCTCACTGAAGATTGTCCCTTTCTGTGATCCATCCGGACAGTCTTGCTGCTCTGAGGCGAGCAGTGTTACATCAATAAAAGGGGTGCAAGGGGGATACTTTATCATTCAATTACTTTATCATTCAACAAATCTGACAGTACTTAAATAACAGTCTCCATGGCACAAATACTATGAAGATTAATTGGAGTTGCTTTTTCTGTGAAACATTACTATCCCTTTAAATTGTAAAGCGCTGCATACACTTGTGGTGATATATAAATATTCATTTTGAGAGAACAGGAAGCAAGGAGTAGTTTGCATCATTGTAACATTAAAAATGCACTAACATTTTCTGTTACTACAAAAAAAATTGTGCTACAAAGTGTGGAAGAGTTTTTATTGTGAAATATTACTATCCCTTTAAGAGTTTACACAATACAGGGTTACAAGTGTTTTGCAAAGTGAAACACTGGAAGGGAGGTCACTGCCCAAAAGCTTGCAATCTAAAGTGGAAAAGGGACACATACAGAGTACATAAGGGTCACGTGCTGAATACAGTGAGAGATCTGGTCAAGATAGAGGACACAAATAACAGTTGTGCAATATCAATGAGACTCCATGGAAATCCATAATGCAAATTTGTAGCTGCATTATTGAACTGTCAGAGGAACGTTGAAGCATGCTGTGGCTCTTGCCTGTGTAAAATGTCCTATAGGACACAATGATCCATAACTCACCCATTTTTAATCCCTCAAGGATATGAAGGGTGCCACCTTGCATTGTTTCTCAATGTTGCCTGTGTAAAATATCCTAAAGGACACAATGATCCACAAATCACCCAGAGTGTGTGTGTGAGAGTGACAGAGAGAGAGAGAGAGATTATATATATATATATATATATATATATATATATATATATATATATATATATTTAGAGAGAGAGAGAGAGAGAGAGAGACGGACAATTAAGCACCAGAGTAGTGTGCTATTTCCCCATATGGCCTGTAGCAAAATAGTAAAACCAACTCTGGGGTTATACACAATTAAAATTCTTGGTCGCCATGCTAGCCTCTGTAAAAATTCTCTAGTTTTCTGCAGCCAAAAATGTAATCTAATCTGGGGTCTCATTTCTGTTTTTTCCAGGGTTCCCATTAAAGCAGCAATCTTGGTAGGCGTGTCTGAAGTGATAATGTTTTCTAGTCTGTTGATCTAAACTAAAACTACATTTTACGTATGCCATCTGGAAGTACATGATACTTAAAGGGATACCAACACCAAAAAACTATATTGGATTATATGTAAGGCTATTGGTTAGCATTACAGGTCGGAATGGGCAATAGGCATCCGACATACACCTTATCATCATAGTCTCTCCTAGGCCCGACCACAAATAATTTAATGTGATGCGTATGAAGACCTTGCCCCTTCTAATTTAACTTAGAGCAACTCTGATGATTAAAGATACAATGCATACTATATATATTTTTTTATTATTTATATTATTATTTATATATAATATGACTTGTAGAAAAGATACTGATCTACTGAAAGTGCATCTCTCACCTCTATAAAAGTTTGCCTTTACATAATCTTATAATGCTAACATGTAATCTGTAATTTTTTTATTTTATTTAATGAAGTGACATAATTTCAGGACAGGCTGCCTCACAACTCTGCCCACAGCCTATCAATCTTGTGTTCCCCTCCCCATGCAGTGCCTTGTTTCAACATCCTCCAATGACAGAGGATTTCTCCATATGAGCTGGAGCAATCTCTTGCCGATGAGACCGTTCTAGCCCACACGGAGGTATGAGGTATCTGAGAGAGCAGGTGGCTATACCCTTGTTTCAGAAGCTCAAAATTAGATAATTGCCCAAAGTTACCTGCAATTTAAAATATAAGAAACAGGTGTGACAAACATGCACAGATATCAATGACATTTTATTGTTGGGGATAGTGCCCCCCTCCTCAGGTGCTGCTAGGTCACATTTTTCACACTCTTGTATCATTATTCAGGAGAACCCCAGAGGGCCAATGGTAGGAGCAGTGTCAGTCTCTGAAAATACACCCACCAGTCTCTTTCAAGAAGAGACTTAAAGGGATAGTAAAGTTTCATAATATAAGCAGCTCTAATTAATCATCATAGTATTTGGACTTTGGAGAGTGTTATTTCAATACTGTCAGAGTTGTAGTATTCATTAAAAAAAGTTTACTGCTCCTTTAAATGGAGTCGTTGACTTTGAATGCTAGATAAGTCTTGAACAGATTTCTACAAAATGCAATGAAGGCCTCTCTAGCTTTGAAGTTAAAAGCCCCATTTAAATCCATGGTAATATTTAGAATGTTTATTTGCCCCCAATGGTGAAGTTGTTGTACTTCAGTTAATCTTAGTAAATCAACCTCAAAAGACTTAAATTAAGTAGCAAAAACTGGTGTAAATAGAAAACTGGAAGCCTGGAGTTAACAGGAACATAAGTAGAAAAAATGCTCTTAATTCATCAAAATCACTATGTGTCCACGGCCAGAACTATCTGTGCCGTTTAAATTGCTCTCAATTCCCCTTGAAACCAACCGTGACACATTTTGATGGATGAAATGTTCCCCTTTTCACCTGTATCTATCATTACTCGTTTGCACATTTATCATGCAAATACTCCGACATCCTCTGGTGGTTTATGTGGAATTCTTCCATGAAAATAAACAGATGTAAAGTGAACAGTGCAGACACAAAAACTTCCACCAATTCGATGCTGGAGGGCTCGCCAATGCATTGCGGAGCAGTTTGCTGGTGACCTCTCAGCATCCAAATGGTTAATGTCCCTCTGTCGTTCAGCAACCAGACTTACACTGCTACACAACCTGCTTTAGTATTAACACAGAGTGTACTACCTTGGTTAACCCCTTAAGGACCATTGACATACCCGGATAGTCACACTGGTTCGGCACTTAAGGACCAGTGACGGTACTGGTACGGAGCGCAGTGAGTAATACCGGGGACTGAAGTTGATCGATACAAGACCGGAGCGATCTCTTTCAGTCTCTCATTCGGCGTGCCGCCCCACGTGATCAGTCACGTGGGGCGGCACACCGAAATTCCCTATCTGGTCCTTAAAGAACCACACACCCCGGGACCGCGGGTCCTTAAGGGGTTAATGCACACACTGCGCAGTATTCATAAAGAAAGTGGTGCAATTCTGAAACCAACTAAACAATAGGGATCAAATAAAATTAATGGGACTTGTTATTTTCTCCTAGGGTACAGATGGCTTGCATAAAACTTTGAGTGACAGAGGAGTTATCCAATGCATTGTGAAGCAATGTGTTAGATAATCCTCTGGCAATCAGTGGGTTAAAAACAAAAAATTTCTCCCCATGAAGACATATCGTAAGGTTTTTCCCAGCTGAGCTAAAGGGTCGTCCCACCACTGGGAAAGGCTTCATATTCTACAGATATTGCAGTATATACAGGGATAATTTTTATGTTAACACATTAACCCCTTAAGGACCATAGGAGGTGCATTGCATTGCTTTGCAATGTGTTGCACATCCCTCTGGTCCTTAAGAGGTTAATGTCCAGTTACCCTACAGTTCACTTGATGTTCAGTTATTCTATTGCACTGTCAGAGGTGAGTCACTGACTGTAGCTCTCCATAGAATGTGGTAGTAGAACTTTATCCCTTTGAATGACAGAGGGATATGAAATGCAATGAGTTGCATACCCCACTGGCACTCAAAGGGTTACTTGCGTAGTGTACGATTGTAATAAAACAACTGTCAGCAGTGGGAATTCCTTGTTTGATTATGCAAGAAAAGTCCTATAACAGGTTCTCTTTTTGGGGGGAGACCAGCACACAGTGTGATATCACACACATTGTTTTGCCATTAAAGGGATAGTAATACTTAGTTTTATCTTTATTTTATTTTGTAGACATTAAAAAAACATGAAGAGTCTTGTCCCCCTTGACAAGCTTTTCAGGTTTTTCCCTTATCTTAATTGAAGATTGTCCCTCTCTGCAGTCTACCTGGGCACCTCCCTTCTGATCTGGCTGAACAGTGTTACATCAGTAAAAGGGGCGGGAGGGGGACACTTTGTCATTGAATTACTCCTGAACTACAACTCTGATAGAATTGAAATAACACTCTCCAAAGTCCAAATACTATGATGATTAATTAGAGCTGCTTTTATTATGAAACATTACTATCCCTTTAAGCTGCTAAATGAGTTTAACCCAGTCTGAATGTAGTGTGAAGCTGTGTCAGGCTGTTCTAGACTCTTACTACACTCAGTGTTAAAATAAGATCATTTAGAAGCCATGAGCAGCCACATGATAGCAAAGCAGAATGTGATACCATGCCGGACACTCAGTTCCATGGTGACTTCCCCCACCTCCCAAGCCCTCACAGCTCCCCTGAAGTTACCCATTAAAGCAGTGGTTCTTAAACTTTTTTGGGTCACAAACCGGTTTGATAATCTCATGAAAGTTATGATCCTTGTCCCCAGGAAAACATGCCTAAACACATACTTTTTCTTCCTTTGATCCATGTTCTCTGAACCCCCGAAGCCCATTTATGGACCCTTAGGGGTGCACTGCCCACATATTAAAGCCCATTCATTAAAGGATACATACACCGCTAGACAAATGAATTATAAAGTAATGTGCTTTAATACTATATAATGCTTATATGGCGGTCCCTGAAAGGTTCAAGTGTCTGTTTAAATCTACTTTCAGGGATTCTTTCCACTTCACACAAGACAGTTACAGTCCTTAGTACTTCTGGTATAAATCAAAAGAAAATTACATTAAAATGGATTAGTGTTCAGCCTCTTTGTAAAACAATTCTGTTGACAAATGTGCACATTGGTTTGAAAGAAGAAAGTCAAATCTAGAAGATTATTTTACATGAAGAATGACAGCCTGTAAGCTTTCGGACAGGGACCTTGCAACCAATGTTTCACTCTACAAAGCACTTGTAGCCCTGTATTGTTTAAACCCTTACATTGTAAAGCGCTGCATACACTTGTGGTGCTATATAAATAAACATTCATTCATTCAGCTCAGTGAGTATTATAGGAAGGAAATGCCTGAACAGGATCTGGAGCTGTATTTTTATATATATATATTTAAAAAAAAAAACAAAAAAAAACAGTTTTGCCTCAGTGAACCCCAAAATTGAAATTATGGATCATTATCCAATACTCTTAATTGCAAAACTAACCACTTCGCTTCTGGTAAGCTCCAGTTTTTACAGTTTTTTCTTTTTTGTTTTTTTTTTTTAACCTTTGCCAGAAGGGGTGGCTTCAAATACTCTCTAAATCAAACACCAACAATCTAATTTATTAGGCAGGAGTGCCCTGCCAGCTAAGGAATATGCCAGAAAGAATCAGCGTAAATCAAGTAATGCATATTTAGAAGAAACGTAATGTCTACAATTCTATTTCATACTGTGCCTCTTAAAAATATAGTAATACTTATTTTTGGCATAATTTAATTATATTGATTTCCACTTAAGAGCGTGGATGATCCCTTAATGATATTACATTTATTTAGGGAGTATCATCCTCTCTCCCCTTTACGTGTTATCAGTTCCTTCTCCTTTGAAGGGGCAGGGACACAGAAAACTAATCAACAGAGCTGAAATTGTCATGGCAGACCTACCCAGTGATCATACAACAGGTATAAAAGAAAACTGCTTTCTGAGACTACTGAAAAACAGCACATGATTTCAAATACTGTACGTTTAATAGATACCCGCATGAAATGAAGGGGCAGCTTATTTAAAGGGTTACTTTAAAGCAGAACTAACGCCTCCTAATAATATCAATCACCTCCATTTACTTTACTCTAGCTAGGAAATCTTAATGGCCCCTAGGAAATGTGCCCTTGTTCAAAAGATGGCATCTTAAAATCAGCCCTAGATGTCATGTCTATGGAGGCAGACATGACAGTTGCTGCCCGTTTTTTCAAACTGAAGCAGGCAGACTGCATGAGCCTACTTAACCCTCTATGGATTAGAGTGGTGGCCAATGCACCAAAAACAAATGGTCCTTAAAGGGTTAACATTGCCATATTTATTGAACAGAATTTGAGGTTTGTGGTCCTGCTGGAAACCATCATATTCCCCTCCATGAGCAGATATCCAGGTCTGACCAAATATGTTCTCACTAGAACAAAGGAACGAGAGCATAGTTCACATTAGGATTAGGATTATCTGACCTTTGTAGGGTATATGGGGGTGGGTTATTTGGAGGTTAATTCTCCTTTAAATTTAGTTTAAAATAAATTTTATCTGTAGTTACCTTTTGATACACCCCTCCTGCTTAAACCCCCCTCCATGTGCCACAGGGATGTGCAATACATTTGCTTTGCAATTCCCTCGCACTCAAAGGCCGTATGTTAAACAGTGGAAGAGTTCTGGGGCAAACCATTTGCACTATAAGGGTTAACTAAAAATTCACATTGACTCAAAAGGGGATTTTAAGCCCTTGAATGCTAGCGAAGTCTCCAATGTATTGCGAAGCAATGCATTAGAGACCTTTGTAGCATTGAAGGGGTTAAAATCCCCATTTAAACCAATGGGGATTTTTTTGGAATTTTTAGTTCTCCCAATAGTACAAATGGTTTGCCCCAGAACTCTTCCACTGTTCTTTTGAACAAATGGCCCATAAAGTTCATTCTTAAAGGAGGGATAATATTGTGTAATTTAAAAAAAAAAAAAAAAAAAATCTCGTAGCTTTTAAAAAAAATAAGTCTAACAATGTCAATCCCATCTCTCAAACCTTTATGGTTTGAGAGATGTTTGCAACAAAAGTTCCCCCCTCCATCCCCTTTCGCTGATGTCAGCACTCTAGCTGAATGCAGGAGAATCTGGTCCCGGGACCGGCAGAGGCTCTTCAGCAGAGCGGCAATAGCGATATTTAAAAGGCGCTACTTCATTGGAACATGCTGAAGAGCCGCCGCCGGTACCGGGACAAGATTCTCTTGCAGTCAGCTAAAGCGCGGATGTCAGGGAAAGGGGAGGGGGGGGACTTTAAAACATTCCATCTCTTAAACCATAAAGGTCTGGGAGATAGTAATGGCATCGTTAGATTTATTTATTTAATAGCTACAAGATTTTTTTTTAATGACAATATTTCAAGTTTGCATACCTGAAACTTTCATTAAAACTGCTTATATATCATTCTAGAAATGAGACAAGCATATATAAAATTTAGGAAAGGGCTGTCCAAGTTCAATCCCCCAAGGACCACCAACAGGCCAGGATGTAAGGATTCCCCTGAGTGAGTTAATCAGTGACCCATTCATTCTGATTGGCCCACTGTGCTCCAACAGGGAAATCCTTAAATTCTGGACTGTTCGTAGCTTATGAGGACTGAACTTGGAAAGCCATGTTTACGAGATGTCATACTTGGTACAGAATGCTAATGTATGCCAAATAAACTTTCAGTGCCGTCTGATATGCTAATTAAGCTTTTCAATGCAGTTTCATATGCTAATTAATATCTGTGCTACAATGAAAGACTTTCACTTTTCCCAGAAGTCAAAGTGTGAATATCATCCAATAATACAACCGCTGGACTTTTGGGTAACTTTTTCTCTAACTGCCTGTGCTTCAAAAATTAAAATGACACGATCACTTTAAGGATCAGAGTGTTGAGCAAAGTGTTGCACACGCCTCTGGCCCCTAAAGGGTTATTAGATCAAGGCAAATCAACTCCAGCACTCAAATGATATTAGACTATTGTGTTGGCAGTAGAAAAGCAAATCTTTGGAGTCCTCCCCAGAGT
Organism: Rhinophrynus dorsalis; assembly: GCA_037306005.1. Lineage (NCBI taxonomy): Eukaryota > Metazoa > Chordata > Amphibia > Anura > Rhinophrynidae > Rhinophrynus > Rhinophrynus dorsalis. The sequence goes on along the minus strand of CM074718.1, from coordinate 90,219,807 downwards.
ACAAGAAGGATGATGCATTGTAATTAATGGTTCTACTTCTAGTGAAAGTAATGTAAGAGAAGAAGTGATGAAAGGCGTGATCACACTGCCATACTCACATTCCGCAGCTTCCTGGTGCAGTCTGTGGTCCTGTGTGGGCAACAGAATTTCATATTAAACAGTTTTCTCTCTCTCTCGCTCATTACTGTACAGTGCCAAGAGAGGCTGCGGAGATGAACATGATGATGGACAAGGAGCGCAACATTAAACAGAAGTCTTATTTCCAACTTCACGAACATGAAACGTTTAGCTAGCTTCTACTTCATTAATTAATAAATCTCTGGTGGGGAGAGCTAGTCTTATACAAAAACACAATACATAAACACAACCGGAGCAATTCTGTTGCAAACAATCCACCCTATAAAGGACAAATAATAATTCCTCAAATCCCTATGAACTTAAAAGAACCTTTAGCCCCTTGAATGCTAGAAGGATCCCCAACGTATTTGCAAAGCGGTTCATTGGACACTTTGAGCATTCAAGAGGTTTAAAAAAAAAAAAAAAAAAAATTTAAAGGAGCAGTAAACTTTTTTTTTTATGAAAAATACATATTGTAGGGATTTTCCTTCTGAGTAAAATAAGGGTACTCCCACTGCCGAGAGATTTATATTTCCAGAGTTATTACAGTTTAAACCCATGTTTGTTTGTTTTTACATTAGCAGTGCCTGCTAGTGGTCAAATTCTAATTAGTTTTTCCTATTACAGTCTAATGGAGAGGAAAGTCAAGAAAGTCAGTGACTTACAGTTCTCCATGGAATGTGATAGAAACTGCCTGTCACTTCCTGTTGGTTAGAACTATCAGGAAGTAAACACAGTAAATTTTTTGAACTGCTATACATTTTGAATAGAACATCTGACAACAGTGGGAGTACCCTTGTTTTATTCAGCAGGAAAAGATCTATAAAATATGTGTTTTCATAAAAAAAAGTTTACTGCTCCTTTAAAGAAATCCCCATTCGAGCTTTCACAATCACCTAAATGTTGTACTAACCAGTTTTATATAGATTATGCCAGTCAAGGCTTGCCATGCATGCACATCCTGATCTTTACCACCACATTACCATCCCCAATCACTGACACTGTTCAGCAGTTATTTGCTCACCTCACCAGGACTGAAAGGGATAAGCGTCAGTGATGCCGGCTACACATGTCCCCATCATCATCGTCTATAGATCAAAACTAATCTAATTAATCTAGTTTTCTACATAAAAAGGACTACTACCACATACAGGTGTTTTTGAATGGTGATTATTATGTTTCTTTAATTCTCTGAGTGCCAGTGGGGTACGCAACACATGGCACTCAAAGGGTTAAAAGCACCATTTTTCATAAATGGGAATTTGGTTTACCCCTTGAATGAAGTTGGTTTGCTTTACAATTGATTAATTTCTTCTTGGAACATGCATCAGTCTTAGTACTGCAATGTTGTAGGCCAAGAGTGAGCAGGGAGATGACAGGGCTGCCAGATGTGTCTATCAGGAGAGCCTAGCACAGGGCTGTATACTGAACTCCCCCAATGTCTGATAAACATACAGTTCTGTGGTAGGAGGTATTTCCAATAGTAACGCACATGAACACAGAAGCCCCAGCATAACCTTTTGCGTTCTACGGGGGTGTCCAATGCATTGCAGTGAACTGGATACCCCTCTGACAAAGTATTAGCCCTCTGAATGCCAAGGGATATGCAACAAATTACAAAGTAATGCACTGAACACCTCCGTCATTCAAAGCGTTGAAGCCAGGATTTATTGCAGCACAGAACAAACTTATATAATGAAAATTTTAACCCTTTCAGTGCCAGAGGGGTGCGCAATGCATTGCAATGTGTTGCTTACCTCCTCTGGCACTGAAAGGGTTAACACCTTTGATGCTAGAGAGGTCTCCAACTCCTGGAAAAGTAATGCTTTTAAACTTCTCCAGCATTCAACGTGTTAACAGGACACAATAAAAAAAAAAAAATATGTAGAATTTATTCAACCATATAGTTGTGCTTCTGAGTGATATGCTTCAACCCAAGCCCTTCTGGCAGATTTATCCACAACGGAGGCAAGAATTCTATTCAAAATATTAACCTTTTTTATTGAAGTTTTTTTAGGGTGAAATGCATTGTTGCAGTATGTATTCATATCAATCAGCTGGATGTTTTCCTACCAACAAGCTACCTACAGAGCAGTCCGTTCTTCCTTCACCCAGTGATATTGAAAGGTAAACTATAGAAATGAGGAGCTTTTAATTTGCTTAGATAGGAATACTTCATACATCAGTCAGGTCTCTTCCATTTAAACGATAGTAATATTTCACAATAAAAGCAGCCCCAATTAATCTTCATAGTATTTGTTCCATGGAGAGTATTATTTCAATACTGTCAGAGTTGTAGTTCAAGAATAATTGAATGATAAAGTATCCTCCTCCTGTCCCTTTTACTGATGTAACACTGCTCACCTCAGAGCAGCAAGACTGTCCGGATGGATTGCAGAGAGGGACAATCTTCAGTGATCATAAGGGAAAAACCTGAAAAACCTGTCCCTTGCTGTGACCTGGTCCAATCAAGAGACCAGATTCCACATCTGAGGGGAAGCGGCTTACACTAGGTAAAAGGGGATGGAGGGGAATACTTTATCATTCAATTACTCTTGAACTACAGCTCTGACAGTACTGAAATAACACACTCCAATACTATGAAGATTAATTGGAGCTGCTTTTATTGTGAAACATTACTATCCCTTTAAGATTTCATTATGAAAAAATACATGGGTAAGCTTCTCTTTAAAAGTTATAACAGCACAAATCTGGTGAGCAGACAACAAAACATGCATTTTTTTCTGACTCTCCGCAGACAGCAAAAGCACTTCCTGGTGACCAGACACCCCCCCACACACACACCCACTGCAATCTGACTTTAACCCTGTAAGTGCCAGAGGGATTGCGTACCCCAGGCACTCAAAGGGTTTAACCAAAATAAGTCTGGACTTTGAAGGGAAAAACCTACAATATTACATTTATGCTGCCCTTCAAAATACATTAACTCTACTAAAAGAGGCTTTTTTTACGTGTATATATGGTTCCTTAAGGGAACACTGGCTGGATTATGTTTGAGCATTACTGTTACACTGCCTCATTCAATTAGAGAAGTCGGATAAAACTTTTCTATTTGCAGTTTATAAAATAGGACACACAATGCCAAGCCAATCTTACCTCAGACTGTCATTGCACTGTCTCTACTATGCGAATAGACAGATACTGACAATCTATTTATAGGTTTTTACAAAGAGCTGAGAGATTTGTTTGCTGGCAAGAAAATGTCTTCTGGATGGTTATTTCATTACATTTCTGTTATAAGATGTAATACTATCCACTGTGCAGTTAGGGAAGGCATGGTTCGTCTACAAAGCAGAAAGGCGTCGGACACCATTACACTACTATCTAGAGCAGGGGCGTCCAAGTTCGGTACTCAAGGGCCACCAACAGGCCAGGATTTAAGGATTTCCCCGATTAAGCACAGGTGAAATAAATAATGGCTCATTCACTTTGACTAACTCTAGAGCAGGGGCCTCCAAGTTCGGTACTCAAGGGCCAGTGGGTTATCCAACACATCAAGGTTAATGATATCCCTGGTTAAGTGTAGGGGAGTTAATAAGGTTCAGTTAACATGGAAATCCTTAACCCTTTGAGTGCCAGAGGGGTACAAAGCAATGGATTGCATACCCCTCTGGCACTCAAAGGGTTAAACCCTAACCTGCTGGTGGCCCTTGAGGATACAGAGACTTAGGGTCATATGTTCAAAAAATGGAGGCATCTGGGGCAAGCCATTTGCACTATAGGGGAGAACTAAAAATTGATTTAAATTGGGATTTTAACCCCTTGAATGCTAGAGAGGTCTCCAACACCTTGTGAAGCAACACTTCTCTAGAATTTTTAGTTCTCCTCTATAGAGCAAATGGTTTGCTCCAGGGCTCCTCCACTTTTCTTTTTAACATATGGTGCATGGCGTTATATTCAGTAAATTAGAGAGATGAGGTTCTGGGGAAAACCGCCTGCACCACATGATCTTGGTTCTCTAATGTCATCTGGGCCGACCAATAGGCCGCGGTTTGTGAACTTTCCGACTTGAGAACAGATGAACTGATCAGAGGTCCAGTTATTCTGATAGACTTACCAGTGCACAATCAGGAAAATCCTAAAGAGATGGCCTGTTAATAGGCCCTGGGGGCACAAGATGAGAACCACTACCATAGGAAAAATATTAAAATTCTCTCTTATTTGAATGGGGCTTTCAACTCTTTGAATGCCAGAGACCATTCTAGGAGTTAAAAGCTACATTTAAAATTAGTTTGGGATATTTTCATTTCTCCCTATGGTGCTACTAGGGACATCTCACTGCATTGCTTCACAAATCCCTAGCATCCAATGGGTTAATTAAACACAAGACACCTCCTAATAATAACCTCCTCTACTTAGATTAACCTGGACAAAAAAATCCTAATTGCCTCAAATTTGTGTGGGTTCTATCTACAAATAAATCTTCAAACCTTTGAGTGCCAGAGGGGTGCGCAATGCACTGTGTTGCATTCCCAATGGCATTCAAAGGGTTAATACTGGATACCATGACCATGGAGGCAGACATTATTTATTTGTTGCAGGACACAAATACCCCAAACGCCTCCCCCATGAAGGCTTCCAAAGAAGACCCCATTACGAGGAGTGTGGGGTCCTTCAGCACAATCTGGTATCAGCCAATTTTAAGATAATCCTGGACAATCAATGGGAGCCCCCAAAAAAGTCAGGAGTACCTGCTCCCTATGAGCATTTATAAAAGTAGATTTTAGGCCTCAGAAAAAAAAAAAAACTGCTAACAGATGCCTCCATGAAGTACAGAGTACTTTACCCTTTGAGTGCCAGAGGGGTCCGCAACGCATTGCTGACCCCCCTGACACTCAAAATATTAAGTGTATATAAACTCCTGTTTCTGTATTAGCATTCCTTTATGGGTGAGAAATATATGATATTTGGTGGTTTAAATCTATATGCATCCTTAGCAGGTCAATGGCTGTACTTTGCCAGAGCAAAACATAGGAGACATATACAAATTCCCCAAATTAACCTTTATTTAAATGGGGCTTTAAAGGACTCTTAAGCCTGTGCAATTGTCATTTGTCCCGTATGGTGCAAGCAGCTTGCTTCAGAATTGCTCAGTCCATTGTTCTCCCAACAGCAAGTTCCTTCTGTATCTTACATGGAGACAGATTCATTTACACAATACAATCGCTGACCTGACGGTCCTGTTGGAGGTATCCTGCAGGTCGCCTGGATCAAACAGCTGGGATTCTTTGAGACCAAGCTCTTTACAGCCACGTAAAAATAACGTTATGTTGTCCTACAATGAAACAAAGGATAAAAGATTGTAATGAAATGTTTTGATACTAATATATAGTATGTTCAAAATAAATCTTGCAGTTGCAAATTAAACCACTTGGTTACTGGAGCATATCCAGTGCAATGAGAAGCAATTCCTTGCAAACATTTCGTATGGAAAAGTACATTCATGCTCAATTTTTTTCTCCTCCCACAAAAATTCATAAGTCCGTCTCCTACCCCTCTGGCATTCAAACGGTTAAACAGGAGAGTTGTACATGGCTGCTGTGGTGTGTGGCAGAGCTTTGAAGCTCTGTAAATCCTAGTTAATGACTGCTCTAGGGATGCCAAATAGTATGTCTCAGCAGTTTCTGCTCTGAGTGTAAATTATTTATTTATTTTAATAACAGACTCTGCACATCTTAAATCAGGGCTGTCCAAGTATGTTTGCCCAGTGTGCCACATGATAAAAATCCAGCAGTGCAATTACATTTTACAATACGGTAGCAGACCAGCAGTGCAAAGCACCACTGCATGATAACATGAAACAAAATCTATTACATGAGACAAGCAGTGGAAGGTATAATTACAAGATACCAATACAGAGTACTGAATGAAGGCACCACAGCAATTCACCATAACACCGGGATAAAGGTGTGGGGGCACAGGAAGATAGAGGGGTAAAGGGAGACCGGAGGATTAACAGAAGGGCACAGGAAGACAAGAGTGTTACCACAGGGACACATGGCAGCAAGAGAGGAACAGATAAAAGAATTGGTCACAGAGGGACAAGAGGAGCCCAGGAGGCCAACAAAGGGGACAAGGCATGGTTCAGGTGCAACAAGGGGCATGCAATGCATGAAAGAGAAAAGCAGGAGTGGAGCAAGGAAGCAAGACAGTGATTCGGGTAAGCAAGCCAGGGACAGAGAGAAGTAAGACTCAAGGAGAAGGATATAGTGGAGAAAGAAAGTGGAACAGAAGAGCAACTGGGGCTCGTTAGAGCAAGAAAGGAGCACTGAAAACAGGGGCACATGGAAGTGAGGTGGTGGCACAGGAATACATTGTATGAGCAAGGCAGCTGAACAGAATAACAGGACAGTTGCACAAGTGAGAAATATAAGCACAGAATATAGCAAGAGAGCTTGGGACACAAGGTCAAATGATTGACTGTTGGGGGCAAGTGGGCTATAGGGTAGGGTATGGAGATGTAAAGTGGAGTGAGTGAGGCACAAGATAGAGACATGGGCACAGAAAAGGAGGCGGTATAATTCCCCACTTGCAAGACTCCAGAGCATAGCCTTCTGTCTCACAAGCTGGTATGACCCTGACATGTGGTTTTCACCAATAGCCAAGCACATTGCTAGCCTCTTCTTGGAACTGTGGGCTTGAATAGCATTGTGATCTGGGAAAGTGAGCAACTGAACAGTTACAGCATCTTGACCAACATTCACATTTCAGCCTACAACAGACTAGTTGGCACGGTCTCATGAGAAACCTGGCTCTAGCTAATTAGGTAAAATACAAAATATTGCTAAAAATCTTAGGTGGGTTGTGTGTCTAAAAGAATCAGGAAACAAACATTATATATAATGTTGAGTTTTTTCTGTTGTACCATCTTCAACCTTTAATGCAGACATATGGCTCCTATGTGTGTCCATCCTTTGTTTTGTTTTCTTTAGCCCTTGATTTTCTTTCATTGTCCCTTTTGAGGACATCAACTTTGAACTTTCAGGTTTCTTTTATATGTGCTTCCTTCTGGTCTTGCATAATTCTACATATTCTACCCTGTTTCTATTATTACTGTTCTGTTTCATTTCTCATCACTTTCATCATGGCAGCTGTTTCTTTTGATATTCGGGTTGGTTTTTCTTCTTTCACAGCAGTTGCAAGGGCATGGGCATTGTCTACGATAGTCTCCATAGCTTTTTCTTTGTGTGGTGTAATGTCTGTCTGGAAGGTCTTGTAGAAGCATTAGACAGTGCTAATTCAAAATTCTTATGATTTTTCAATAGCTGTCTCATGTCAATCTTCACCTTTGAAGCTATACCAGAAGTTTTGGTAGAAGTAGAAGCTGCAATAAAATCAATGAAAAGGGCAGCTGGACCTGATAAAGTTACTACAATCTTTATTCAAAGCTCTAGCTAAACTATTTTCAGAATATCTACTACTCTTCAAAGTGTAGTAGGAGGCAGAAGCACAATCCTAGTTTAGCTTAACAGGGAAAAACCCCTGCAATATAGTTTTTTTTCATAATAAATGTTTAATGATCTTTTACATCTATACTAAGAACTCTTTAAAATCCAGGGGCTAGAGCATAAAAAGTTAAATGAAGTATAAGCTACAAGAGGATGGACAGTATCTTACTACTCACCCCTTACCCTCTCACCTCACTACCAGCTCTCCCAGGGAGCGCGTTCACGCTTCCCATCGTATTCATGTGAATCACGTCTATTATAACAGCAAGCTCCATTTGTCATTATACTGAGCTTACCCCTGTACCACAGAATGCGGAAGTGACCACATGAAGTGTATATTTTATGTAGATTATCTGCTTAAGTATGCAAGTGTAAAAAAATAAAAAAAAAAAAACAAGGCAATCCACATATTTTAATAGATGAATCATATGAGACAAAGTGTATTCGATGTGAAAGTTCCCCTTTAAACGAGAGACATACCATAAGAATATGCGGATCCTCACTTACCAGAAGAATTTACCTAGGTACATGTTCTTTATACCACAGTCATGTATATCTATTTATTTTTCTTTCATTGAATCTGTATTAGTCTGCATGTAATCCTGTCTGCTGAGGTTTACCTCTTGTTCATACATCTTCACAACAATTAACGGACTCAACAGTTTTGATTAGTTGTAAGGGTCCTTTTTAAACTGAACCCATACTTGAAACAAGCTACATAATTTATCCAATGGAAATTAAAAATAAGAAACTGCTATATGAATACCTGCCTAGACAAGTCCTTATGTTTAAATAAGAGATACCATTTCCTAGTGCGAAGCTCCTGGGTTGGGTAGCAGAAGACGGGGAAATACACATATGACTGGAAGGAACTGGGCCAACTGATATTATATTTGGTAGTCCAACAGAGATTAGAAAAAGCCACAGCTTGCTTCCTTGATTCCATTTCAGCTTAATTAACAAACTACAAATGTGGTCCACCCTGTACGATACATTGCCAGAGAAGAGGTTAAAAAATTTAAACCACATCATATGGCTTAGACCAGTGGTTCCCAAACCATGCCCCCAGGGCCAGCTAATGGGTCAGGATTTAAAGATTTTCATGCTAGAACACAGGTGAATTAATTAGAGGCTAAGTGAGTTTGATTAACTTGCATGTGATCTTCAAAAGGAAAGTCTCAAATCCTGGCCTGTTAGTGGGCCCTAAGGCCATGGGTTGGGAACCACTGACGAACATTCTATAATTTTTTTTCTTACACAAAACACCTGGCACAAGCTGTCAAATGTCACTAGGGAAAATAAAGTTCTGTCTTCAAACAATTCCACTATCTAAGATCTTCCCTTTGTCTTACTATTCCCCCCAGCACAGTTTCTTGGCCAAGAGGATACCATTCACATTTCCTTGAGGTCTATATATTTTGACATTCTTTCTTACACAGAAAAAAAAAATAACATTCCCTTTGCGATTATCATCCTTAACATTCCAGCCTGTGTGAAGAACATCTAAACAAAAGTATGGACTTGTGACAAGCGGCATGGAGATTACAGACCTGAAGAATCTGTCAAACTGTCTAAATAGTGGTTGCCGTGAATCATGACCTTTTCAGGGATTGGCTAGGCACAATACTGCCTTACCAACATCCAAATAAGCCAGATGTTTGTGAGGTCCTCTAGGTGTGAGCAAATCTATATAAGGCAATGTTAGTGTATGGTAAAGAAGGGCAAGCACTAGAATTCTGTCCTTAGTAATTTGCAATGAAACCTATATACATTACCAATGCTAAATTGTTATGGATGTTTGTACAAATGAGTCACTTTTGAACGCTTTCCATTTACAAGTGGCATGGTGACAGCATTTGAAATGAGTGAAAATGGAGTGAATATATTTAAACACAAACTGGTTCACCCCAACAGAAAGTTTCTATATCAGGTGAGAGCGCTGCTGGGCATAGTATGGTCACTTAAATCTTTGGACTTTATACATAAAAGAAAAATGAAGCAAGTCTGCAGCAAAGCAACTACACTATAGGGGACTAATAATAAAAAGTATATGCTATTCCTGTTGCGTAAAACAAGACTCATTTAAAGAAAAAAAAAAAAAAAACACAAGTTTGTGCTGTAATTACTTTTGTATTAAAAATAAATCTCCCAGCAGTTGGAGTGCCAACTGTTAAAAGCATAATCTCCCCCACTGTCAAGCCAAGCACTCAAAGCTATCCTCTCTACTTCTGGGTGACAGAAGATCCTCAGTCAAGAGGTCTGGATGGAGTGGAACAAAAAGTGGCTTTGTAACAGACAGACTGAACAGATCCACACACCATGTTTGGCAAAGCACATAAGAAGAAATGAGGACGATATGTGTGTTCGTTCCGACCTGACCTTAACACTCACAGAACCAGTGGGAAAGCTGAAAAACACATGCCTGGGTAAACAGCCATAGATTGCCTATCATATCTGTGAGAACAAGTGGGCCCAGGGCCTGCAACAAAACAGAGAAATATTGTGGTTTGACCACTACACCATCAGCTTTAAAAACAGAAGCCCATACCAAAACTATGCAAAAACCTCCTGGTTGAGTTTACAATTCCCAGGATCCAGACCCTGATGGCTGAGAAAGTCCATCATCACACTGTCCACTTCCTGAATGTGAATGGCTGAGAGAGCTAGAGCATGAGCTTCTGCCCAAGCAAGAATCAGATGAACTTCTGACCATGCAGCTGTGCTTCTGGTTCCTACATGATGGCTGACACAGGAGACCTCTGTTGCATTGTTAGACAGAATCCAAACCAGCAGTCACAGAAGACAATGGGACAAATGCAGGAAAATGAGGTGGATCTCCCAAAGTTCAATTACAGAAAGACAGAAGATTCTCATCAGACCAAAGGCCTTGGGTTGTCAGAGAGCCAAAAGAGGTTCCTCAGCCCTTCAAACTGGCATCTTTCACTACTATGAACCAATTCAATATGATCAACAGATGACCCAGAGTCAGACGGGAGTCCTGGATCCGCCAACAAGGATCTACTTTGTCTACCCCCAGAAAAACATCACAAGAGAGATAACACTGCTGTTTGGACCTATTTCTGAGAATGTCCAGCTGCAGTTCCCAGGTGTGATATTGGGCAAATGGAGCTGCCTCCAAGATAAAGACCATATAACGCAACACCTTCATATCCCTACACCATCACTGATAGGCAAGCAAATATCTGAGACACCTGCCATGACAAAGTTGAGGGCAGTGAACTGAAAATGACAGCCTTGAAAGGCAAAACGAAGTTAACAATTATGTCTACGTGAACAGGAATATGTAGATGTGTCTTATGTCCAGTCAACAACGACAGAGAGCAAAGCCTCCATCTTTAACCAAGCTGTATGAATAAAGTAATTGAGACACTGTAGATCCAGGATAGGACAACAGCCACTGTACTTTGTGGGGACTATGAAAAGTTTGGAATACAATTCCATGAATCTCTCTTTTGTGGAGGAACAGGCACCAAGACCTGAATATCCAGCAGGGATGAAACCATTTCTAGGAATAGAAGGGCCACACAGGATCACAAAGAACCCTGGCTATGAAGACGCAATAAGGAGGCAACACATCTGAGACCTCCCCAACTCATGGGTCCCTTACATGCCCCATCAGTCTATTCCTATGGCTCAGAGCCAACTCAGTGCAGCGAGAGGCAGCAGAGAAGTAACTGGAGCCACCAAGATGAAGGCTGCAACCACCCATTCATTAAAGGTGCAGCAGCCAAATAATGTGTATAAAAAAATAAAAATAATAATAGGTAAAAAGTATAAGAAAGGTAATAAAGAGTCCTCCACTCCTGGGACATCTGCAGTGTCAATAGGGTAATATACAAATGATTTGAAAAGGATATAGTGCCAAATATAACAAGAACCACAGTCCCAGATTCAGACTGTCAGACAGAAACAGATATGACATACTAACAGGACCTGTGTACTTTGAAACTGAAATCATCTTCAGGTTCCTATGAAACACAGAAAGAAAGTAGGGAGAGTGGCTAAATAAAGCTCTGAAAGGAATCTCAACTACAGAAAATAGAAGCCCACCTAATGGGGGACTGAACAGCCCCATATAAATTAGAAAAATAAAAAGCAAGCTAAGAGAATCTTCCCCCCTGTCCCCAACTAGGACACTTTTGAAATGGAGCATTATTGTTGAGTGTAAAGTGGAGCAGGGAGGGAGTTTCTGTCTCCAGAGAACTCTTTATACAAGTGCCCTGAATCCTGGAGGAGGATACTCTACCCTATAGTTCCTGTGTTACACAGTGGAGGAAAGAGACGCATTGAGACCAACAAACTAAGTAGAAATGGATAAATTCTGGGCCATCTCAAGTACACCACACAAAATAAATTGCATGAATTTAAATGGGCCTTTAACGGCTTGAATGCTAGATGAGATCTCCATCACTCTCCTTCACCAATGGAAATTTAACTTGGCCCCAATGGTGCAATTTGTTTGCAAAAAAATTGCTCTAGTTCCCCTTGGCCTCACTGTCTCCAAAACCAATTAATACAGCCTGCTCCTTGCTGACATTCCTCTAACAGAGACCCTCCCCCTCCTGTCTGTCCTCTGTTGTGTTGCCTAATTCAGTTTTCTCAACCAATAATCAGTCTTAACAAAATCTTACCCTGACTCCTTATCCTTCACAATAAAGCATTCAATGGCACTGCTCCACCTGATATACCAGACTATTTCCAGATCTACCAAACACACTTCTTTTCAATGAAGATTGAATTCCCATCTCTCCTCTAATAGCCTCCACACATTCACACCTATAAGACTTATCCAATGTTGCTCCCCACCTGTGGAGCACACTATGACTCTCCGTTAGACAAGTATTCCGTTTTTTGTTGTTTTTTTTACAACTCCTTAATATTTTGGTTATTCAAGTTCTCATATGTTCAAACCAGAAGGTGTCATCTGTCAGAAGCCCACTCAGGAGCTGGCCCTCAGTGTGATTACATTAGGAACCTAAATGCATATGATGTAGTCATATAAACTCCACTGCTCCTAGAATGTAAGCTTTCCTGGGTAGGAATCTCTTGATTTGCTTGCTACCATAATTATTACTAGTGTTGCTAATAAACTAGTACTAGTGTAAACTAGTTTAGTTTACACTAGTTTGCAGTTTGACACCCCATTGAAAAGTACTATGGCATATGCAGGCTCTCAATAAACAAACAATAATAATGACATTGAATGCAATGCCACACAATTTATCAGAGAAGTATTTAGAATCCAAGGGGTTGCACAAATCAGAAAGAAAACAAACATCTCAGTGTGTAGTCTAAGCCAGTCCGTCATCTGTCAGTGATTGAGTGGTTTAACTCTTCACGTGTCAGAGGAGCATCCAAAGCATACCTCTCTGGCACTCAAAGGGTTTATCCCAAAACCAATGCTTCCTCTCTTGAACATCCAGAATTCTTTAATAAAATGCAATATCTACAGTGGGGACATAGAATGGAATTAAAATACCATGATTAGGATTTTATTACATGAGAAGCAATATTTGTTCTAGACTACATAATAAGCATTACATCATTTGAGTGTAATCTCCCTCTTGAGCAAGGCCTTCAAATCCTTTTAATGGTTTTACACAATTTGTTCATTCTGCCCTTGTGATATACTGGTACTACAGAGCATTGGACACACCTCTGGAATTCAAAGCTTGAATGGTTAAATAAGAGCACAATATTTCCAAATGTACAGTCCCCACATATTCCATGTATCACACTACTATATTACATTTTACAAGGGGTAATCGTCGGATTACCAGCTGTTGGGGTTGATGAAAGATGTACCCCTCAACAGCTTTAGATCTGACAATTTAATTCCCCCTGCCTGAGACTCTCTACTAAGCATCAATGGCTCACGGGGTAGGTCACAGGGCAATATTGCTTTGCTTGTTTCAACCCAGATACGTTTGCACTGAACACATTCAGGTTTCAACAGGGTTATTTGCATAGAAGTTTACAGTATCACTGTGCAGATTATTTTCACAAGAACTGTTGGAGTTTGCAATGTTCATTTCCACTATAAACAAATTGGCATCCCTTGTACGCATCAGCCAGTGATATATGGTTTGCGATGGATGGTCCATGTGAATGGAAATGAATGGGAATTGAAAGTTGGAGTGACAGAGCAGGTAAGTAACACTGGTATTTTATATAAAGCTAGATCACACTGGTATTTTACACAAATTAATATTACAAATTAGATTTTTGCAAAGAGGAAATAATGCTCAAAAATAAAGCCGTCCAGTGTCATGGGAGCGATACGTCATTGTTTTTAGTGAGCAGGCGTGAGGCTTGAACGTGCAATAACAAAAGAAAAAAAACAAAAAACAAAAGGGCTGTGGGCAGGCACATCCTTGACAGGCCAAGGGGCAACGCAAGCATGCGCAATAGGACTGAATAAACAAGATGGCTGCGATCTGATCACGCTTGCTGCTCACATAACAGGTCAGATTTTACAAGATGTATATATTTTTGGAATGTTTGCTCACTGGGGGGGGGGGTATTTAGCTTCCTACCATTGGTTATATTAACATGGGAGTTCTGCTTTAAGAGGCAGTAAAGGGTCAATAAAATGATTGGCAGTGCCCTCATAGTTATGTAACAGATGAGAGTTGGTACCATGTTAGCCGTAGAAATATAGGAGGCAAATATAGTCGTTGATACCTTTATTGGTTAACTAAGCAGATTTAGGATGCAAGCTTTCAAGACCTCTTAGGTCTCTTCCTCAGGCATTTTATACAGATAAATATGAAAACATCTCTCTTATATAGTACACATTGCATTGTTTAGAATGGAAATCAAATAAGAAAACTCACTCCAGACCCAGATTCTTTTGATCAGTCAAGGTAAATTGCAGTGTTCCTCTGAGGAGTTAGAGGTATTTACGATCCCAGTGTATTTGTATATAAGAGCGATGATTTCCTATTTATCTGCATAACTTGCCTGAGGAAGAGACCCAAGGTCTTGAAAGCTTGCATCCTAAATCTGCTTAGTTAGCCAATAAAGGTATCAATGACTATATTTGCCTCTCACAGTTATGGTAACAGTGTTCCCATAGCTTAGAACTCACCCCAATTTTCTCGGTTTGCCCTGCATGGAGATCTGCAGGGCTGTGCGATGTCAGTGCCTCACTTGGCACTCAAAGTGAAATCAAGATTGTGATCCTCAGCATAGAATCCCTGTATTGGCAGACCCTCTGTCAATGAGATTCTATGGAGAGGAAAGAAATCTGAGTGAATCGCTCACATGAACCAGAGCAATCAGAGCAAGAAAGGGTGAGTTTTAAGCTATGGGAACTTGATCTTTATAGACCCTTCTTAACATCTTCAGGATGCATGACATGCCAAGACCATCATGCTGGAAAGGATGCAATTTGTTGCATACCACTCTGGCACTCAAAGGGTTAAGGCATGTTATGGAATCCTGGGATCACAGCGTGGTTGCACACTGCTCTGCTATCCCAGAATGCTTTTCTGTAAAAAGTGTTGTGGTCCTCTAGGGCCGCCCACCCCCAGATTGTGCCAATAAGGGGTGAACAGAAGGTTTAAGTTAGGAGGGGGGTTTATTATTAGTAGGTATCCCTTTAACCCCTTCGATATTATAGTTCAGGTTTTCAATATATCCCTAATTAAACACAGGCAGCTCAATCATTACAGCTGAGACACTGGTTACTCACCTATGGTTAAGCAGGGATATTAGAAAAATCAACCTGTTGGTGTGCCCCTAAGACTAACAAGTAGTACTGTTTAAGAGGACCCAATAACTTATAAAAGACTATAAACAGATTAACTTCCTAGCCAGTGCCCTTAAGTGCTCAAAGAAAATGTCAGATGGGTTAAATATCTTATTTCTGGAGTTGAGAACTAGGTATGGCAGAGGTTCAGCACCCCAATCCAGGCTTTACGATTTCTTTGCATCAGCATATGATTGAGGCATTTTTGATTACACAAGGGCATCCTTAAAATTTAAAACAAAAGTTGGTAATGCAGAGACTGCAATGAATATAACCCAGATGCTAAAACTGGGCTGTATACCAATATCAAAGTTATGGTCTGGTGGAAAAGTTGAAGCATGACCATATCAGAATCTCTCTCTCCAGGAACTTAGAAGTAGCTCCACACTGGAAGAGAATGCATTCACCTTAAACAGAACTACCACCCAATAATAACACTGAACCACATAATTGCCCATCTGGCGACTAGCTGCTCAGTAACGCTAGTCGCCAGAATTATTACCCGATTAAAGAGAAATAGTTATTATTTCAAGACTGACAGCAGGACGGAGTGCAGACATCTTGCCATAGTGAAATCCGCGTGCCTGCGCTGTCAATCCCAGCCGGGTCTAGAAGGCGTTGCTAGGAGCTGGCTGGCTCCAAAAGAGACTGACAGCGCAGGCACGCGAATGTCACTATGGCAAGATTTCCGCACTCCGTCCTGCTGTCAGTCTTGGGAGAATAGCGATTTCTCTTTAATCAGGTAATAATTCTGGCGACTAGCGCTACTGAGCAGCTAGTCGCCAGATGGGCATTTATGTGGTGCAGTTTTATTATTGGGTGGTAATTCCGCTTTAACGTTGTGTAGTTGTGTTTCTGTAAAAGTAACGGTAAAGCTGGGAAGAACTGTTGCACAGAGAATTTATAACGAAATGTCACTAACTGCAACAATTTACCAACATCATTGTCACCAGAATGTTAAGGACAGGTAGAAGATGGTCTTAAAAGTCTGATAACACCTGAAAAGGTTAAAGGGATAGTAATACTTCGTTTTAACTTTATTTTATTTTGTAGGCATTAAAAAAACATGAAGAATGATATAAGTCTTATCTCTCAATCCTTCATGGTTTAAGAGATATTCACAAGCAAAGTTTCCCCCTCCCGCCCCTTTTACCTACTGTAAACAATCTCTTCTCAGATGTGAATCTGGTTGTAAGATCAGACAGATAACAGAAGGGGACAATTTTCTTTGTATGAAAACAATGAAAGCCCTTCCCCCCTTGACAAGTTTTTCAGCTTTTTCCCTTATCTTAATTGAAGATTGTCCCTCTCTGCAGTCTACCTGGGCACCTCCCTTCTGATCTGGCTGAACGGGGGGGGGGGGATACTTTGTTTGTGAATATCTCTTAAACCATAAAGGTTTGAGAGATAAGACTTCTATCATTCTTCATGTTTTTTTAATGCCTACAAAATAAAATAAAACAAAATATTACTATCCCTTTAACACCATATTTATAAAGGTGTACTTGCTCATTTATAGTTAAGAACTGGCGTTACTGCTAGTTGCCCTGACTGAAAGACAATGCTTAAGATCTCCCTCTGTGTTCCTTATGGTATAGTCTGTTTTGCTGTAGATTTGCAATGCTTGTTTGCTGCATAAGGCTCTAAAAGCCACTTATTTTTAGGGTATGGTTCCTCTTTCAAAATAAATCAATAAAATAGGTTTACTCAACTGAAAGCCATTCTACCATTTCAGCTCTTGTTCAGTGGAAGTGTACAGAGACATTTCAACAGTCCACCACTTCCTGTTCAGATTCAGTCTGTTATTCTCATGTCAGAATCACAGACTCCAGTTGACATTTACCATGGAAGAACCTGGATCTTGCCAATAATAAAATCTTGGCTAATCGTCACAGTTAATTGGCTTTAAATGAAAGATAATGTGGCTTAATTTGACAGGAAGACAAAAACATGAGATATAAGATGCAGTTAAGAAAAGTCTACAATCACATTAATAACTTTGATGTTTACAAGGCCTGTTGTGTTGCTGCCAGTTGGCTGGGTTTTGTTCACATTAACCAAATTCTTTTGCAGAGGTGCTAAAAAAAAACAAAAAAAAACAAAACAACACACAACATAAGGCTGACTCTCCGTTTTACCTCTCATGCTCATTTGATGATACCAGGAACACAGTCTGCATTACAATGTGATTAGCTATAGGATACCACAAACTTTGTCACATACTGTAATACAGAGCAACTTTTGTAAAAAGTACCTTAACCTTTTAACCCCTTAAGAACCAAGGATGTACATGTATGTCATGGGGAGAATGTGCCAAAAGGACCCATGACGTATATGTACATCCTGGAATTCAGGGGTCCCCGCAAGGCTGCACGTCTCTTGGGGACCTCAGACTCTGGTTAGACAAAAAAATGTAATAAATGCTCTGTGGTCCTTAACCCCTTAAGGACCGGCGGTTACGGGACATTTCCGTCCCATAATGACCGCATAGGGGCACTTTGACGCGCCGGTACACGTGACCTGTCACGTGTATCGACGCGTCACTATGGGGCTTGAAAGAGATCGCTCCGATCTTGGAGCGGTCTCTTTCATGCCCTATTTTTACTTACAGCGCTCCCGGTAGAGCGATGTAAGTAAAAAGTACGTGACGTACCATGACCGTCATCGGTCCTTGATTAGTTCAAGGACCGTGACGGTCCTGGTACGTCAAGGGTCCCTAAGGGGTTAAAGGAACCAGACGGGTGTGCAGTTTATTGCTTCCCAATATGTTGGGCACCACTGGCTCTTAAAGCGGAACTACCACCGCTATGCAACTTTGTTTCTAATAATTCCCTATCGGGTGACTAGCAGCTTAGTAGCACTAGTTGCCAGAATTATTACCTGGTTATGGAGAAATATGCATTCATCCTCGGCTGACAGGCAGGACGAAGCGCGGACATCTTGCCCTAGTGACGTCCGCGCTCCTGTGCTGTCAGTCCCAGACGGCTGTAGGAGGCCTTGCTAGGAGCCATTCGGCTCCGGAAGGGACTGACAGCACAGGCACACGGACGTCACTAGGGCAAGATGTCCGCGCTCCACCCTGCCTGTCAGCCGAGGATGAATGCATATTTCTCCATAACCAGGTAATAATTCTGGCAACTAGCGCTACTAAGCAGCAAGTCGCCAGACAGGGAATTATTAGAAACAAAGTTGCTTAGCGGTGGTAGTTCCGGTTTAACCCAACTGAGTGCCAGAGTGGCATGTAACACATTGCTTTGCAGAGCATTGAACACCCCCTTATTAAAGGGGTAATAATATGTTTAGTAATATGGTTGTGTCAGAGCATGAATAAAAAGGGTGGGGAGAGGGAATACAATCCCAGGAATTACATTTAACCTCTTGGGTACAAGAAAATTCTCTAAAACGTACTGTCCTAAAACCCATAGCCCCCAAGACTTCAAATACCAATGCCCACTACTAACACCCAAAACCCATATCTAACCCCCAACATCCACATCTCAAACCCATAACCCAATGCTCATTACTAACACCCCACCCCCCAAAAAACGCGGAGAGATTTTGGATCAAGTGAAGTGAATCATAAGGGAGAGAGAAACATTCCACAAATACAAACAGATATAAATGGGGCTTTTAACCTATTGAATGCTTGAAAGGTCTCCAGTGCATTGCACTCTTATGAACACAACACCCAGTCTATAGCAGTCAGGAGGAGAATGGCAGTGTAACCACCTGACTTCTACATACTTCCCAAGTGTTCCTCTTTAGGAGGGACAGACCCTCTTTGAGACCCAAATCCCTATGCCCCTCTTTCCCACCCTAATGTCCCTCTTTTTAGGAGAGCAGACTGTGTGGTGCGTGTATATAAGTGTATCACATTGCTCCACAGAAATAAAACACACATTAATGCTTCTTTAAACATCAGTGTATGTTTATAAATTAGTCAGTCTATGTAAATAAAATACTTTGGTTTTGTTCTACATTATTTATGCACCTAAAACACAAGTGTCCCTCTTTTGGCCATGTGAAATGTTGGGAGGTGTTGGGAATGCTGCTCCGGCGCCACACAATTTTTGATTAAGCAACATTATGATCAATTTAGCCTCTCTGGGATAATGTTGACTTTAATCATCTGAACTTGACATATAGAATATGAACTTTAAGTGTACATATACTTTGAATGGTTATATCTCTTACACTTATACATACATTCTTATTATTCTAAGCAAATAATTGTCTACATGCTAGATGAAATAATTTCCAAGATTTCTTCTATTAACTAAACACAGAGTGTATTTAAAAAATATATATTTATATAATGTATTTATTTATTATTTTTTAATTATATACCACTAATGTTTAAGGAAAACCATCACGTTTTACCAAGTATGCTTATATGGTTGAAGGGATGGACATAACCATGTAATCTATGGCTCAAAGCCACAAATGTCTCTGGCTGCATCCAAAGTTCCAGACTTCTGGGAATAAACTAGAAAACCCATCACTATCTACCTATGGGAGCTGCTGTAAATGTCTGCAACTGAACTGTGACAACCGAAGTCTTGCAGTTTAATCACTATCACAAGATCAGCAAAAGAGCACCAGGCGGTGGCGTAAATAGCAATTTCTGCATCCCGGTGCAAACACAAAAATAAACTCAAAAGGGGCGTAACTAGAAACTATTAAGCCCTTTTGCCGGTGGGGCCCCTTGAAAACCAGGCTCCCTCACAGATGCACTGTAAGCTGGTATAGCCCACTGTAAGCTGAATTAAATCTCTATCTCTCTGTGGAGGAGCAGCTCCACAGAGAACAAGCAGATAACTATTTAATATAATACAATGAATACCCAGAGCAAGGATAATGGTGGGATGAGCTCACAACAGACCAGGTAAAGCACAAACACTGCCAAGGCAACAGTAACAGCAAGGGGATACCCAGGAGGCTAAATGCTAGAGATCATGGAGTAGGGTATGGTGCCAGCTGATGTAGACAGTCTTGCTGTGGCTGAGGCCAAACTAAAGATGTTGATCGAAAGATCAGTTTAGTGCCAGCCTGCACCCAAGATGACTGCCTAGTGCAGGGCTGTCCAAGTTCAGACCTCAAGGGCCACCAGCAGGCCAGGTTTTAAGGATTGCCTTGCTTAAGCACAGATGAGTCAGTCTAAATGACTGAGCTGCTAATCAACTCATCTGTGCTTAATCAGGGAAATCCTTAAATCCTGGCTTGTTGGTGGCTATTGAGGATAGTAACTACCTACTAGGGTGAAGGGAAAATGAAATATAACAGACAGAATGCCTGAACTGCCTGTCGAATGCTGCTGAGTTGGAACAGGGGGAGCTGGTCTGGGATTCAACTTCCATCTCAGATATTCAGCCATCAAATGATCCAAACCTCGACAGTTTGTGCTGGAATCCGACCAATGGTGGAATGAGTTGAACTGTAGTACAGCAGCAGGACCAACAGAAGGCCAAAATAGTTGAATGCAGACTGCTCAGGTGAACGGTGAACACAGAAAAGTCGAAGGAGTTGAACAGTGAGAAACAGCAGCAGGATGGTAGGTCAAGAAAGGTAGGCAACAGGTGGGTAATGAGGTACCTTGGAAACAAGGCCAAGGTCGATATACAGAAATCACTCTGGAAACAACTGGCATTTTATAAAAGCTCAGGATAAAGTAAAACTAGGGCTAGGAACAAGGATCCGGCAAAACAAGGAAACAGACATAAAACCAGACAAGGAATCATGGAAAAGACTAGAAAAAACGACTGAACATGACATGCACCATCTGAACACCCTGTAGTTAGATCTCTGGTAGCAGTGAACTTTTGTGACCCCATTTGGCTGATACTGATCCATGGGGGATAGCAATGTAGTCCCACCTTCCTCAGCAGGTCTGCTCCCATCTTAATAATAAACTCCCATCTACATTAATCTAGGAAGAAAATCCTAATGGCCTCTATAAATGTATTTTGAGTGGAGTAGTTCACAAAATTCATCTTTGTTTAATAGTGGACATCACAACCATGGGAGCAGACATGAGCCTTTGTCGGCATCGGGCGTCGCTTCCTGTCCACAGTGCCGGGTTGTCGGGCGGCTGTCTCTCCGCACGGCGTGGCGTTGCTAAGTTACCATGCCGCCGGCGTTGTATGCTGCCCGTGACGTCATCCTACAGCTCTTTAAATAGTAAGCGCCCGCTACGGCTGGAGCTCAGTGTATTGTTGAGCTCCATAGAGTTCAGTCCTTCTCCTGCCCTGGAACTTGGCCTGGACGCTGACCTCTCCTCTGCTCCCTTTTCCTGGTCTTTGGCCTGGACTGTGTCTACCTCTGCTCTGCTTCCCTAGAACCTCGGCCTGGACATAGTCTTCCTTCCTGTACTGCCCTGAACCTTGGGCTGGACGGGACTCCTCCTATGCATGCCTGCCTTGGGACTTTGGCCTGGACTCTATATTCTCTCCTGTGCCAGCCCTCCTGGTCCTCTGTCCGGTGTTCCTGTCCCTCCTGCCTGGGCCCTGGACGTCTCCCTTTTCCTGGGTATTGTCAGGTACACAGTTATATACATATATCCCTGTAATATATATAGATATATCTTGTGACCTCTTTATCCTGCTAATGGTATCCTTCACTCTTGGTTAGTGGGAGTGTGTCATCTGTTTATATCATACTGGCTGCATGCTTGTTCTCTGCACGGCTTTCTCTGCTTAGAGTTTTGTTTCAAGCAGCGTACATCCCCACGTTTACTGGGGTCCTCACAGCCTTGTTGCAGGACCACAAACACCTCGCACTGCAGTACTCTTATTAAGTAAGCCTTCAGTGGGAACATTTTGGGACCTGAAAGTTTCCTGCCTATCTCCATGCACATGAAATCCAGCACTAATTAAAGTGAACCAACCAACCAGGTTCCATTGAATTCTCCAGTTTAAAAAAAAAACAAAACAAAAAAAAACGTATAGGCATTTTTAAGTTGCTTTAGTTTTCTAGATATTAATTTATGAAATTTTCCCTCTTGATGTTGCCTACAGTAAGCTGTCCCGCAGGCATGTAAATGCAAGACTGTCTGTCCCCTGTGTGGTGGACTCTCTACCCACCATTCCCTGCTTTCCCCAAAAGGTGAGCTTCCAGTTATGTGGGTGTCCTTGTCCTCCACTCTTTAACTGTGTAAGCAGCTTAATGAGCTGCACTTTACACCAACATCCTGCAATCTGAATCTTTCAGTGCAGGATGTTCTAAATAGTGTGTGCACCCCCTGATGGATTCAAGAATGGGGCACGCCCTGCACTAGAGAACATGCATTAAAAGAAGTACACCTACCGCCGATAAAGAGAGTAGGCTTTTAGGCAATTGATTACGAGGGAGAGCACTGCCACTCTTCTAATATGTAATCAAGATGGCCGCACTCTTCCCCATCCATGCAAGGAGAAAAAGAGGTAAATTGTAAGGATAGGGAAACATTTATCATAAAACAGGGCGTTTTGCCCTATTTACTATATTTAAAAAAATTAGGGGGTTTAAGGTAGGTGATAGGTCCACTTTAAAGGAGTTCTGGAGAATCAATAAACAGATTTAACCCTTTGAGTTTCATAGTAGTATCCAACGCATTAAGTTGCAACGCAATGGATACCTCTGCAGCACTCAAAGGGTTAAATCATAGCGACCATTAGGATCTACTACCCAGATTAAGGTGAGGGTTTACTATTAAGATGTTTTAGTGTTCCTTTAACCCTTTAAGGCCCAGCCGCGATCACGCAGCCAGCACTTTTTTTTACGTCCAAACTGATTCAGGGATTCCAGAACAGCGCTCAGCTGCATGGGGAGCCCTAAAATCCATGAAGGTCCTGGCACATCATGGGTCCTTATCGCATTTTGGGCCCATGACTTGCCAGGACCGTCATGGGTCCTTAAGGGATTAATATCCAGTCCAACCACTTTTGCACTATATTTCTTTAACCCTCGGATGTCAAATGTCTCCAGTGCATTGTGAAGCAATGTGCTGGAGACCCCACTAGCATCCATGGCATTAAAAACAAACTCCTCCTAACAACCCCCACCCCCACTTGCCTAAATATGGCCAAAATATGATCTAATGACCCCTACTTTGCACTTGTGTCTTGGATCAAGACATACCATTTCCAGTCAGTCATGGAGGTCATCTCCATGGAGACAGACATGACATTCACTAGAAGTTTTTATCCCCCCCTCAAACTGGAGCAGGGAGACTACATGACCCTACTTAACTCTAAGAACCAGCGTACCAGAGGGGGTATAACACACTGCAAAGCACCTCTGGTCCTTACAGAGTTAACCTTTTAGGGCCAGAGGGGTATGCAATGCGTGCTGCACATCCTTCTGACACTGACAGGGTTAAGACTATCATGAGCAGTGTTTGAGGTCCTGTGGTGCTCCCAGCATATGCAATGTCTCTCTCGGTAGACAGGTTCTCTTGAACAAAAACACAATTCATAGAGGTCATTAGTATTTTCTGGTTATCGTGATGTGTATGTGATGTGTGTGTGTGTGGGGGGGGGGGGGGTTTGCAAGTGTCAGAAGAGGTTTTTCTCCTTTAAGAATTGTTAAAGCACTCTATGAGAGACATGTCCCATCTGAAAGAGCTGGTCATGCAAACTGCACATTGTTAGAAGAGATTTTTTGATTGTTGTGCGTATAAGACCCAGGTGAAATACGTACATAGAGGAAAAACAGCCCAGAGGAGTCAAAATCTTGGCACAAAGCAAGAGTAACAAAATTCCCTTCTCTAAAGGCAACACAATCTCATGCCAAACACGTTTCAGTCTATATCAGTGAACAGATTCTTCCAAGGAGAAAATATTTCCCAATAGCTAAAAATTATTTATAAACATCACGCAGTAGTTTCTTAGCAGATTTATGCTAGTAAACTAGGCACTTAAATTGGTTTACGTACATTAGTAACAACATAACTACAAGCAATGCAGACCCAGAAAATGCCTGAACAAATACACTGGGCCTTACGTATAGGTTACAAACTACAATTCTGGCTCAAACTGTAGAACAGGAGGGGGTTAAAATGTGTTATGGCTCTTTAACCCTCTAAGTGCCAGATGTTTGCAATTCGTTGCCCACCTTACTGACACTCACAGGGTTAACCCCTTGAATGCTAAAAATGGACTCCAGTGCACTGTAGTCACTGCGTTCAAGACCTCTCAATCAAGTGGTTAAAATATCCATTAAAGGGATAGTAATACTTGGTTTTAACTTTATTTTATTTTGTAGGCATTAAAAAAACATGAAGAATGATATAAGTCTTATCTCTCAAACCTTTATGGTTTATGAGATATTCACAAACAAAGTTTCCCCCCTCCTGCCCCTGTTTACCTACTGTAAACAGTCTCTTCTCAGATGTGGAATACAGTCCATAGACTGGACAGATAACAGAAGGGGACACTCTTATTCCTATGAAAACAATGAAATCCCTGCCCCCCTTGACAAGTTTTTCAGGTTTTTCCCTTATCTTAATTGAAGATTGTCCCTCTCTGCAGTCTACCTGGGCACCTCCCTTCTGATCTGGCTGAACAGTGTGACATCAGTAAAGGGGAGGGAGGGGGATACTTTGTCATTGAATTACTCTGGAACTACTACTCTGACAGAATTGAAATAACACTCTCTAAAGTCCAAATACTATGATGATTAATTAGAGCTGTTTTTATTATGAAACATTACTATCCCTTTAAAGCCCTGTGAGTGGTAGAGGGTTAACCAGTGCATTTCTTCACAATACGTTGGCATTCGGCACTCAAAGGGTTAAATCAAAAAGAATTGAGAAGATGTTTATTTGTCCCCCAAGGTGCATTTGGTGTGCCCCCGAATTGCTGCACTTTGTTTTTATATAAGAAACAATAGATATTCTAGGAGAGTCCAACCTTATCTGTTTAACCCTTTAGGTGACAGAGGGTTACACAAGGCATTTCCTTGCAATGCATTGAGTAACCCTCTGGCACTCAAAGGGTTAACAAATTGCTTGTAGAACTGTCACTTTGTAACAAACAAGTGAATTTGAAAGAGCTTTCATAAATAGCCTATATTTTTGTTAGTCATTTTAACCCCTCTGGCACGCAAAGGGTTAAATTCTAATGCTTTGTCTTTGTATGCGCACTGGACAGTACTAGCTGGAATGCCAGCCAGATTCTGCCATTCCACACTGCTCCCCATGCCAACTGCCACTTCCTGCCAGTAAAATGACAAAATTATTTGAAATACAAAATGGCAAACATATGTAGGTTATGAATAATATATATAATATAAATTCAAAATCACCCATATATTACAAAGTGACAGTTCTACTTTAGAACACTGATAAAGTACAAAAAGATTTACATATTGAATGAAAAAGGAGCAATTCTGGGTCAAACAGACTACATCACGGGGGAAAAAAAAGGGTCTGCAATGCACCGCAGACCTTGCATGCATTCAAGGGCTTAAGATCCCTGTTTAAATCAATGGGTACTTCCTGAATGTATATTACTCCATTATAGTGCAGTTGGTTTGCTCCAGAATTACTGCAGTTTTATGCCCATAGGATTTCACTGTAATAGAAAGTACTGCTTGTGTGAATAGTGCTTGCCTGTCACAGTGCTCCAGTTCTGTGTTCAGTAGAATATATTACCCTCACAGCATGCCAGCAATTATGAACACAAGCTTTGAGATTACTATGGTACACTCAGTCTTTAAAGATTGACACCTTTGATGCTAGTACATGGGTAGTCAAGTGATGGACCTCCAGCTGTGAGGACTACAACTCCCATCATCCCCAACCAGCCATTAATTGGGTAGCTGGGGATGATGGGAGTTGTGGTCCCCAACAGCTGGAGGTACAGCACTTTATTACCCCCATGTTAGAGGCTTTGCAATGAGCTGGACATTACTAGTATCCAAGGGGTAAAAATGGATAGTATAATTTGCATGTAGACTCAAAGACTCTTATAAACCAGGGGCTATATTAGGAGCTATACTATATGTAGACACAGATTAGCCAGGGGCTATACTATATGTAGACTAAGAATAGCCAGGGGCTATACTAGGGGCTGTACTATGTAGGCTCTCATTAGCCAGGGGTTGTACTATGTAGGACCAGATTAGCCAGGGGCTGTACTAGGGGCTATACTATGTAGGTTCAGATTAGTCAAGGGCTGTACTAGGAGCTATACTATGCAGACACAGATTAGCCAGGGGCTATACTATATGTAGACTAAGATTAGCCATGGGCTATACTAGGAGCTATACTATGTAGGCTTAGATTAGCCAGGGGCTGTACTATGTAGACTATATGTGCGGCTTCTAAACTACAACAAAGTTCAGGGTGGGGGGGATAAAAAAATAAATAAAAAATAAATAAAAAGGAGCCCGAGACACCACACCACCTTCAATAACTGTTTGACTGCCAGCAGGGCTGGATTTACATAACAGGAGCCTGTAGGCACAGAAATCTGAAGCGCCCCCCCCCCCACACACCGATTTTCCATCTCCACAATGCTCCTAATCTCCACATTGCCCCCCATCAGCTTCATATTGCCCTCACATTGCCCTCATCAGCTCCAACTTGCCCCCCATCATCTCCATATTGCCCTCATGATCATCTCAATATTGCCCCCATGATCATCTGCATATTGCCCCTCACAGTTCCCCCATCATCTCCATATCCCCCCCATGTCCATTTCTTACCCTGGAGAGGTCTGTCTGTGCCTCCTCCTTCTGCACAGAGCTGCAACTGCTGGAGCTCCAGCACGGTCTTCTCTTCAGTAATGCAGAGCGCTGGGAGATGATGTCATCTCCCAGCGCTCTGCATTACTAAAGAGCCGATGAGGGAGCTCACAGCAGCTACAGGTTTGTGCCGAAGAAGGCACAGACTGATACCTCACCGTGTTGTTGTGGGCCATGGGCGCCAAGCAGGGGAACCAAACAACAGGCGCCCCTCTGTGGGGTGCGCCTGTAGGCAGATGCCTACTCTGCCTAATTACAAATCCGGCCCTGACTGCCAGAGGGAGTGAGCAATGCATTGCCAAGTAATAAGTTACTCACGCCATTGGCACTCAAAGATTTAAATCTAAAGTATGGTATGCCATGAAGTCCACTGGGGTCAAGGGGCCTTACAGATAAAGAGAAACTGGTAAAATTCTAAGCAAAATGTAAGAGTGACAAAAATCCCAAATACCTGCGATTTAAATGGGGCTGCTAACCCCTTGAATTCTAGAGATTCTGGAGACCTCTCTGGTATTCAGTGGTGTAAAAGCCCTATTCAAGTCAATGTTTTTTTTTTGTCCTCAAAATTGTGGTTATATAGAAGGTCCATTGGGAAGCAGTGCATGCAGAGTCTTTATTTCATTTATATTACAAAACCCACTAAAACAGAGGTACCTAAATCTGTCCTCTTTCTCCCTCTGCTACAATGTATTAATTCAGAAAATGCTGCTCCAAAAGCCACCCAAGGGGGCAGTCTTCACCTATCCCTATATGAGAAGATCTGCTACCCTTTTCAGGGACAGAGGGATGTCCCACACAACGCACATAATTACAATGCATCAGGGCCATCAAGTAACAGAGTTGTAGATCTTATTAGCACTAAAGAAATTAAATGTGTAATTAAAATTAAGAGGAAATGTTACTTTAGACCAATGGTCGCCAACAAATAGATCGTGAACTACTATTACTTCATTGGCTACCAGTGTGTAGCTCGCCACTCCAATCAGGTATCAAGCTCTCTGGCCTTCTAGAAACTGGCCCAGTGGTTGAAGTCAATTTTTCAGTTGGGTGAAGTCAATGTGGACACATCTTTCATCTGCAGTACCAGCAGTGGTCATTTGGAGAGCTGACAGTGATGCAAATAGAATACCTTAACATTTTTATGGTTTTTCTCTCCCACTGCCATAATAGCCACTGACAGATTATTATTCCTATTCCTATACCAGAATAAAATTACCAGGTCTCCGGGGACAGAAGCAGATTCTCCAGATTTGTCTTCAATAGTGCACTGTGCCACCTGTTGTGCCTACTCCCAACCTGTTCCTCCACATCCCTGTCCATTTAAATATTAATCTTTCCTCCCAGCCCTCAAACTCTGTAAAGTCCCATCTACATTTTGACACTATAGCATAATTTGGACATTCCTACCCTCAGCCCTGAGTGTTCTGCTCGTCTCTTTGATTACACTCCGTTACATTATGATGTAAATAGCGTCATGTGGACACGCCTATTGCCAGCAGTCTGTTTCTCAAGGGGGACATGCATTAAAAAGTTCCCAGGTATGATTATTCTGTATGCTTTGTAAAGATTACTTGTATAATAATTGTTGTGGGAAATATGTGCTGTCAAAGTGGATAAGAGCCACAGGGTCACTCCATGTGTGTGTGTTTGTATGTGTCTCTCCAGCTGCTGTTCCAGAATACCAACTTCTGTCAGAGGCTGGTAGTTGGGCTTGCACGCTATCATTTAAAATAAATCACTATGGGGGTTATACACGAAGGCGTGATAAAGAGGTGATAAAGTGGAAAGGACTTCTCCAGTGGAGCCAATGCACTAAGATTTCTCCAACTTTGGAGACCTTAGTTCATAGGCACTAAAGAATAACATAGGAACTGGAGAAGTGATATCACTGGAGAAATTATCACTGCTTTATCATGCATAACCCCTACATGTTTTATTTAATGTACGGGCAGGGCCGGGCTTCTTTCTGCTAGTGTTTTAATAAACCACTGTAGTATCTTTAAACATACATACCAATATGGGATAGTTGTGTTAAGAATGGGAAGGCACCAATCAGAAAATCTGTGGTTCAGTGGAGAGCTACAGATTTGCCTTGTATACTTTAATATAGATTCCTTCTGCTAATAATGACTTATAGCAGAAATGTATGACCTTGAGCTGTTAAGAAGGTCACTTGTTCTCTAAGCAGCACTTTGTTATTGGCAGGTGTTGGAAGGAATGAAGAATAGGTAAGAACAGCTTTTAAGGTGGTTTAATACATAGTTATAAATTCATATCATTTTTAGCATATGTTTTAGAGTAGCTCAGTACAGGTTTCATGGATTAAAAGTAGCTCCCGTTAAAGAAAAGGTTTGTAGAACACAGCTTTACACCTATGGTATAGTTGATTTGCTTATTTTTCAAATTCTGTTTATTACTTAAAATGAGCAAAACACTAGATATGGGATGTTACCCACATATCAGACCCACTGCTGTCTACATCAGGCCTTGATTCAGTTTAGCACCAAGTTCTTATGGTATTAAGAAATTCCTAAATCAAACAGGATTTTTGTCGCTGCATCTTTCTACTGTATACACCATCAAGCATCCTGGCAATGAATAAAATAAAATAATACTTTTAAGCAGCTTTCAGTAAATGAAGGTTCTGGGTGGCCTTGCTATGCAATTTAAATTTCATTACACAGCTCTCTGTAGACATGTCAATCGAAAATGTTATAGTTTTTTTCCTTCCAAGCAACAAAATCCTGGCTTACACATCTGCATGAAGAAGCTGTAGCCAAGGACAAAAGACTTTTTAT
This sequence comes from Rhinophrynus dorsalis, assembly GCA_037306005.1. NCBI lineage: Eukaryota > Metazoa > Chordata > Amphibia > Anura > Rhinophrynidae > Rhinophrynus > Rhinophrynus dorsalis. Next base: position 90,189,925 of record CM074718.1, on the reverse strand, counting down.
ACAAAACACAACTAATTTATTCCCCTATTATCTTTGTACCAGGCAAAAAAGATTAGTCCGCAATGAATAGGGTCCTTTTATGCCACTGTTCATATGGGATGGTTTATGGGACAATGTTGCTGTTACATTACTGACAAGGTAACTACAATCACAGGTTATCTTTCAAATACACATTACAAACATCAATAGAAAAGGTTTCTGAATGGCCTTTACTCACAATGGTTTTTGTAGATAAAGACTAAGCCTTAAAACTTTGGATTCTGTTAATTTAAAAAGGATTTTGAGCACAATTTATCACCATATTTTTCATGTAAACACTGATTTAATGTAAAGCATGTTAAAATAGCAAGGCGGCCTGCTCCCTAAAATGTCATTCAATAAGCATTAAAGGGATGTAATGTTTCACAATAAAAGCATCTCCAATTAATCTTCATTGTATCTGAGCCATGGAGGGTGTTATTTCATTACTGTAATTTGTAGTTCAAGAGTAATTGAATGATAAAGTATCCCCCTCCTGCCCCTTTTACTGATGTAACACTGCTCACCTCAGAACAGCAAGACGGCCCGGATGGATCGTAGAGAGGGACAATCTTCAGTGAGCACAAGGAAAAAACCTTTTCAAGGGGGACAGGTTTTTCCTTATGCTCACAGTAAGAAGAGTGTCCCTTCGTGCGAGCTGTCTGGTCCCAGGACCATATTCCACATCTAAAGGGAAGAGGTTTGCATTAGGTAAAAGGAACTGCCCATAACCATAAGGCGGGACTTCATCAAGCTGAAAGAAAAGCTACATGCATACCTTTGTGTATTTATTAGTGACTGATCGAATAGGATTAGTGTGTATATGGTGCCATTCCATACAGTATCTGTATATACATGTGTGACCACACTGACAGTGGATCCATCAACTTCAAGCAATGCCTTGGACACACTTCTGTAACTTCTAAAAGGTTAAAAGCCTAAACTAAATTCTTGTTAATTTTTATTTCTACTCATATATATTTTGTTTCTCTATTTGTGTAAAAACGTTATTTTCTGTAAAGGCTTTCCAGGAGATACTTGAGAACAAGAGAAATCTCAATGTAATAATCTTCCTGGTAAAAAAAATAAATAAAAAAAATAATGAAAAAAAAACATAATGCATGCAGTTCGTTAGCGCCAGAATTGGTCTTCTTTTGTTTTGTGCATATGGCCCTCTAAGTCATCCCGTATCTGTTTTGCTTTCTATTATGGCAACTTCCCATTGACATCTAAATCTGTATCGGAGAAGAGTAACCCAATCTTTTGCTACTGGTTTGTGAGGCAGCAGCTGTACACAGACCCAACCACAAGGAAATGAACAGTCACGCTGCAATATGACAGTCCTCTAAGACTGAAATGGAGATACAGTGCCAAGCAGCAGTGAAAAGCAAACTTTTTACCTCTCACGCACTGATGTTTTGCAAAACCCTTTATAGCAGTATGACAAGGTATAGCAATAAACATGACGCCTTAAACTCAGCCATGATCTAAAAACTATTCATAACACAAATATTTCCTTTATCTGGACAGGCTTGTTATGGTCTGTGCAGTTAGGCCAGTGCCAAAATCCACGAAGAAACAGAAAAAAAAATCTCCAGCAAGGAAAAACATGAAGGTCACTCTTCTTAACCCTTTTAGTGCCAGAGGAGTGGCAATGCATATTTCTTCACAGTACATTGCAGACCTCTCAAGAGACTTTGGATCCCAAATAACTCAGCCCTCTGAGTTCCAGTGGGGTGCGCAACACATTGCAAAGCAATGTCCTATGTGCTTATTGGCCCAGGTGGTGCAGCACACAATCCTAATTCGCTCACTAGTTTGGTTGGACAGGGTAGGTGTTCTCTTCCAAACAGCCATTTTATTTTTTTTATTTAATGAGTGGGGTGTGAGAGAAAGTAGAGATTGATTCATAAATTTTCATTTGTTTCATCTAGATTGCACACCATCTAATAATGCCTTTAAGTATATTAAGCAAAATAGGAGCATTTGGAAGTTTTCTATTGGTCTTCAGTCCTTACCCTGGTGCTGGCATTTGTGGAGACTTTTTGCTTCCATGAAAAGGCCAGAAGACCTGGAAAAGTGTTAGTGTTTTGTTTTTTTTTTTTTGTTTTTTTAACATTTTATATACAATATCCTATATAATAATTCACTAAAACGTGTGCAACGCCGCAGTCATGCACAGTAGAAACTGCTGCGCGTGCTGCAGTCATGCGCAGTAGAGACTGCCTGTGCCGCGGCTGATACAGAGCTCTGTATCAGCCGCGGCGCAAGAAGTCTCTACTGCTCATGACTGCCCCGCAGTGGCACTGTGGCCCGTGGAACGGGCTCTTCAACTAGTAGAATAATAAATTGTTTACATGTCTTTTACATTTTTTGGACTAGATGGTCTACAACACATACAGACGTGGAGACTCTCTGTGTAGGGCAGGTTATTGATCCCTACATGCACAATGTCCAGTTTGTACAGAATGTGAGAGTAACATACTTCTCTTTAAAGGGGAACATTCGCATGATAAAGACTTTTGTGCATGGGCTTTAATTAGTAAAAGTAGATTAGCTTGCAGGCCAGCAGCATGGTAAATGGAGCTTGTTGCAACCACGAAAGGAAGCATGAACACGCTCCCTGGGCAGCTGGGTGTGAGGTGGGAAGTCCTGCGGCATTTTGCTATACATACAGGGTGCCGCAGAACACTGAGATGTAGACACACTGATAAACACAGACGTATGCAACACACAGGCAGACACACACACAGTGAATGACAGAAACGTGCAAAAGACATGCACGCACACATACCTCAGAGATGAACATGTACACACACATGTAACAGATGTATACACACACGCACACAGGTGCGCACACACACACACACACAATTGAATGCTGCAGAGGTCTCCAACACATTATTTGCCATTAATAAAAGGATTACAAAAATACTTTTCTGCAGTGCATAAAAACTAAAAGTTTTAACTGAGACCTCTGAAGTGGGAGATCCAAGTTCAATTCCAAACCTCAGAGGATGGAGATACTTATGCAGTTGCATGACTTGTTAAGCCACTCTCCTCTCACAAGTACATTATAGAATAAAATTATTGCTGGAAAGAAACCTGCATCTGATTAGACTGTGTGTTGTGCAGTTTATTCTGGGAATTACATTGGTCATAATAATGACCAACAACAGTAGGCTCTCTGCATGTACATTTCAGGTGCTCCAGATGTTAAGATTTGGGGAATTGTAGATCGATGTTTAACAGCTGCACACATGAAAATTGAGCCAAATTGAAGCTAGACAACTGCACCATAAACTTATTACTGCCAAAAAATCCCATTGTTTTTACATGGAACCTTTTCCTTTGATTAGAATTTTTCTGTTGTGATTATTCTCAGAGAGACTTTAATAGCCCTCGTTTCAAACTTCTCTGTAAAAAGAGTAATCGGTGAAAAACAGCAGCAGTGTGGGTGGTCCAGTCATGACTAATTGCACAATTTACAGAACTGGATCTCACCTTAGGTTATCAATAGTGGTTTTCATTGCAGAATCCACTCTCAAGGATTCCTTACCGCTTAAAGGCTGTATCTCCCCCCCTCTTCCTCTTACTTAAGAAAAAGGAAAATAAAAGCAGTACCTTTAGATTTTTGGCAGCCATTCACGTCCGGCTGTTGTGCACAAGGGCAGAGATGCTGGCACGTTCCAGTGTCAGGTTTGTACAAACAAGGAAGTCACCGGTCAGATCAGAAATTCCTCAGGCTGGGGCCTATCGCTAGAAATGTTTTTACCATTTGTAAAACACAGATTGCATCTCCCCATTGCTTCTTTTTTATTTACAAAGTCATGTGTATTTGATTTGCTCAGCCTCCCTGGCAGTGAAAAAAACACATCTGTTTTGATTAAAAATTTAAATGCGACAATCAGTATACACTTGCATAAACTGCAAACAATTTTTAGCTTTTTATAGTGAACATGACTGATATTTCTGTTTTAAGATAAAACTGAAATAATTCTGTATCAAATCAGCTTCAATATTCATAAAATAAACCCCTTGGTTGGAGATACAGAAAGTTCACATTCCCATTTGAATCAAAGGGATAGTTTTGCTTAATATGGAAAATATATTTATTTCAGGTTTTATGCTGCTGAGTAAAACAAGGGTACGTCCACTGCTGATAGATTTTTTTTTTATTCAAAAGTTATTGCAGTCCAAACTGCAATGGTCTGAAATTGTATGGTTTTGCTTTTGCAGTCAATGGACAGCTATTGTGAGTGACAGTAGCAACAGCTCCACTCTAAAATATTAGGCCATGAAGGTACTGCACCCATAATATACAGGTCTGAACTCCACTAACTTTTAAACAAAAGCTCTCTCAACAGTGTATTTATTCTTGCTTTACTCAGAAGGATAAACCCTGTATATACTTTTATTATAAAAAAATGTTCTCCTGTATTACACAACAATTTATGCAACATTGACACCGTCGATGTTTTGCACAGAACCGTACCACCTGTCTTCATTACAGCATGCTAATAGGAGTGATGGAAGGGAAAGCAGAATGATTTTGCGGCAACTGTCAGTGCACACACAAAGAGAATATTGCTACTGAGACGCCTCCTTTAGCAGGTGGGGTTTCAGAAGATGCTTGAAAGGGATGAGTGTGGATGATTAGCGAATGGTGAGAGGGAGGGCATTCCAAAGACAAGGGTGCAGTCAGTGAAAAGTACTGCAGCTGAAAGAAGGCTCTAGTTGAGTAAGGAGAGGACCAAAAGAACCATGAGTAAAACTCAGGTGACAGGAAGGGGTGTAGTGGGAAATAAGAGCAGAAATGTAAGTGGGTGCCAAAAAAGAAAGTGTCTTAAAGGAGAGGAGAAAAATTTTGTAAGAAATATGAGATATGGGTAGGCAAGAGAGGGATTTTGGGAGATGAGAGGGAAGGTATCTGGGAGCAAGGGTAGCTATTCTTGAAGCTCAACTTATAAAAGACTGAAGAGGAGAAAGATGAGATGCAGGAACACCAGAGAGTAGAATGTTGCGATAATGTAGTCTAGAGAGAACAAGGGCCTGAGCAAGAGTTTTTGTGGTTGACAAACAGAGAAAGGGTAATTTTTTGGTAATGTTTTTAAGGAAACAGTGTCAGTGTTTGGTGATAACTGGTATGGGGTGAGAATGTAAAGGTACGATTAGAGTAGAACACCAAGACCACTTTGCTTTGGTTACGGAGTTGATGGCAGAATTGTCAACTTTTATGGAGAAGGGGTCGAGCTGGGGTCATGGGCGTCCAGAGGCGGGAGGCAAGGGGGGGGCACTTGCCTCCCCTACAATTACCGCCTCCATATAAACAAAGGCGGGCTGGAGGATGGGGTGGCCTGGGGGTCATATTATGGCTTCCCCCACCCCCGGAAACATTTCTATGGACACCCCTGGGTGGGGTTTAGCAGGAAATGCAAAAAAAAAGTTCTGTCTTAGCCGTATGGAGTTTAGGACGGCATTGGGCAATCCATGATGAGGTTTCCATGAAACACTGTGTGACATGAGATTGTAGAGCCGGAATGAGGTCAGGAGAAGAGAGGTAGACTTGTGTATCATCCAGATTCTTATAGTAATTAAAGCCAAGAGATGAAATAAGGTCACCAAGTGAGAGGGTATAAAGGGAAAAGAGAAGTGGTCCCAGGAAGGATCCCTGGGGTACACCCACTGAGATGTCATGGGAAGAAGAGGAGGTATTAGCAAAAGAAACACTGGAAGTAGAATTTGAGAGATAGAAGGCAAATTATAGAGCTGTGTCACGGATGCCAAGGCTGTGTACTATGTCCAGTAGGAGTCTGTGATCAATAGTGTCAAAGGCACAGTTCTAGTAGTAGATTAGTATACTGTATGATAGTATACTGTAAAAGTAGCATTTGTTAATGCTGTTTCTGTGGAAAAGTTGCATTGAAGACTTGCATATCAAAGTATTAAATATAACTTAAAAAAACCTCAGACCTTGTGAATGTGATATCTTCCTAGCAAACACCCACAGGAAATGATCTACCAATCACAGACCAGAACTAGAAAAGTCACTTTCAAATTAAGAGCCATATGCACAATGAAAAGTGGAGCAATTCAAGAGCAAAAAACCTGCTCTGGGGACAAAAACACCAATCGATTTAAATGGTGCTTTTAACCACTTGAGTGCTAGAGATCAAATTGGTTGATAGGTTGTGTGTTGGAGACTTCTCTAGCATCCAGTTGGTTGAAATCCCAGTTTACATCAGTGGGGATTTTGGGAATTTGTTTCTATGGCTCCTTAGTCCTTTAATGTCAATGCTGCTTTTAAATCCAAATTTGTAGCACTTTTCTATAATATCAGGCAGCAACACTTCTCCCCCTTGCCCTATAAATAAGGGAAAAAGGGGGAAGCGAAGTCCAGCTATTTGGCATATGTAGTTTATTCCTATAGTTACCTCTTAAAAACACAACTTTACATCAAAACAGTCTAGACTCTCAGGACATGAAGTGAGAATAAACATTGAAACTTTTGTTTAATGGAGCAGTGGTATTTTATTTTTACTTTAAAGGGGAACTTGCACCTCTACTACACTTTTTTTTTTGTTTTTTTTTACGTATATATGTTAGAAGATATTCTCTCTAAAATGTAGCTTCATGAGGGCACTTCCACATTCTGCTGTACAGGGTCAGGTCGGCACAGGACTTCCCAGTCCTCAAATTCTCCTCCCACCCCCCTCCCAGGGAGCGCGTTCATGCTTCCCTTCATATTGATGTGCATCACGTCTATTGTAACAGCAAGCTCATACATGTCTCAGCTGCCACATAAGTGACAGTTGTATAAAATGTTACAATGCTGGAGAAACGCTGCATATCTTCTATGCGGACTGACATTAATACGATTACGCCAAGGATATGGAGGACATATTAGGGGCAGAAAAGGGTATCTTAACACTGTAGCAAATTGCAACAAATTTTATAAATGGACTACACCAAAATGTTAGTTTAGCCATGCCCACAAACTGGCATAAAATTAGGCTGACCATATTTCCTGGAGATAAAAACGGGAAGGGTTGTGGGACAGACGGACACAGTGGGACTCCGTCACTTCGATAGGAGTAAGCTGCAAGCAGCTAGAACACGTTTGCTCAGTTTCTTACTAGCGGTGTTCTCTCTCTTTCTCTGGCCAAAAAAGCCTGCCCCTGAAGTAAATTGGAACTTCCTCTCTTTGTCACTCACACTAGTTGTTTCACTATGTTTACTGTACGCATTGGTTACCATAGAGAGTCTTATGACTCTTCATCGTACGACTGTAAGAGACTCTATGGTAATTTACCATAGACTCGAGAGTCTTAGACAGTTATGAGTCACTCGAGTCATTAGACTATGATAATCAATGTGTACAGTAAAACCACTAGGGTGACTAAAGGAAATTCAGATTTACTTTATCTTTGAGAAATAAACAAGCCGCGCTCAGTTTTGTACAAAAAATTAAAAACTATATGTATATGTATTAAAAACGGGACAAAATTGACACATATTAATAAGAAGGGACAGTCTGGAGATTAAAAATCATTTGGCTCCAAAAGTTAGTCTGGCACCAGTCTAAATAAACGTCTCGCGTAACCCCCTTTTTTGCACCAGTATTTCATACATCCCATCTGTCCCTCTTTGCCCTATTGAAAAATTGGTAGGTATAGTATTTGCACTTATAAGGTTTTGGGGTAGATTCTACTACTCGTACTTTCAGATCATAGTGTAGCCACCATGTGACCATTACTGTTTGTTTGTAGAAGATTATATTTTTTGGAGCTGCACCAGTTTATAGTTTTTATTATTTATGCTGGTTCAGTGTCACTATTTTTTGGGTTCAGTGGTATTTCTCCTTTATTTGTTGTCTAATTTTAAATTGTTTTATACTGTTGAGTTTGGATATATATTTTGACCGTGAATTACTTAGCCCTTCAGGTGCCAGAGATGTACGCAACATGTTGCTTTGTAAAGCACTGCTTACCCCTCTGGCACTCAAAGGACTACAAATTGTTATTTCTTATGTCTCTTTTTGTCCAGTTAAGTGCATCATTATACCGGCCTGCTGTACGCTTGGTCAGCAATCTCCTTGTGGTGGTTTCAGACCAAATGTTTTAGTGGTTAAATTAACTTGGAGCAAACGGCACAGAGAAGGGAGTTTTATGCAAACACACTTATGCGTGCAGTAAGCTTATGGGAAAGTAGCAATACTTACATGTTTAAAGGAGCAGTAAACTTTACTATGAAAATCTATGTGCTACAGGGCTTTTCCTGTTGAGTAATGAAAGTCCATTACCACTGCAGTCTTTTTTTTTTTTATTAAAATGTTATAACAGTTCCAATAATCAAGAAGTGAATTACAGTGCATTTACTTCCTGATAGTTCTAACGGACAGGATGAAGCAGCCATTTCTATGACATTCTATGGAGTAATATTTCTCAGAGACTTTTCTCTCAAATAGAATGCAACAGAATAACCAGAGCAATGCGTGACATACCCCTCTGACCCGCAAAGCTTTCTGTATTGCGTTAACTGGAAAAAGCCATAAGTAGCATTGTGTATCTGATGAATGTGTTACACAGATCCCTTTAAATGCCATTGTCGGATGATGATGATGTACAGCACTCAAACAGACAGAAGGTGTTTCCACAATCTCTCAATCCAAGAGAAACCACTGAAGCTGCATAGGGCTAGAGCAAGAGGGGAAACAGGAGACCCCAATGCCCCTCTCCCTCACTTTTCTTTTGTGCAGAAGGCCCTTAACCTTAATCTATAAAATTATAAGTGTTTCTGGTTTGCTGTCAGGGGGCGTGACAATCATAGAAGTTATTGGCTGAGGAGGCAAGGAACCAAATGCACACACTGGTCTGCTGAGGAGCTCCCACTTACTCCTTAACCAGAGTCAGTGGCACTCCTGGCTCCTCAACCAGCTGCTTCTCTGTTTAAAAATTAAACAAATAAATAAAAAAACCAAAAACCCTTTGACTGCCAATACGTACTTTCCTTAGGAGGCACCACTTTTTTTTTTTTTTGCTTTAACAACAACAAACCGCCCACACCACTCCTCCACCTTTTCACTGCCGATACACTACTTTCCTTAGGAGGAGGCAGGGGGCCAAACAACCCCAGCTCTCTTCATATTTACTCCCCTCGCCTCAAATTAATACTAACACAATAATAATATATAATTTGCTTAGGAGGCGGCAGGGGGAGGTTCTCAACCAATCACCTCACACGCCATAAAAAAAAAAAAAAATATTGGCTGGAAGATCAGTAGCTGATGCCCCACCATGAGGTTTTCCATTAAAAACCCAAACAAAAAACAAACAAGGGCTGACCACATGGATGAAGCCATGCCACAACTTCTAGTGGAATAATTCCTGGGTAAACCAACTACACCCCAGATGAGAAATACAAACTATCAAAATTCCCGTGGATTTGAAGACACCTATAGCATTCAAATGCTTAAAACCCCACTTAAATCAATTATTTTTTTGGTCCAGTATGGTGCAGTTGCTTTTGCCCAGAATTTCTCCATTTTAATTAGAAAATAAAGCCCCGACTCTTCGTGAAGAAAGACTGGATCCCCCTTCTCTGCCTGTGAAGCAGCTAAGTCCATTGCATAGTGGAAAGAGGGTGATCACTTTCCATGGCTTTTTTTTTTTTTTTTTTTTTTTTTTTTTTTTAATAAAAGAGGAAGGGGGGGGTCTTGTGGATCCCCACTTCAGTTACTACAAAGTGTTTTAGGCACTGGAAGGGTGGAAGAGGAAAGTGGGGGAATTACAGGAGGACAAAGGTAGTTGATGTCAGTACTGCATGAATTGGGCACCCCCTCTGGCACTCAAAAAAAAATTGCTAACATTCACATGATTGAAAAGTTCTTCAAAAAAATCACAGTTGTTAATAATACTATCCCATACAGTAAAATCCCACCAAGACCTTTAATACTTACTGTACAACAAGAGAGACAGCAGGTGATAATCATAGCATTGAAAAAGCATCAAAGAACGTCTGTGGTGGAAGCGAGTCAGCCCAGTGCTACCATTGTTATGGGTTTCCATTAATAGAACCTAATGTTGGTCAGGTACACTGTAAAAAGCACATTGATCTCTGTGGGCTATTTCCTAAGCCTGTTTACACCCTGCCGCCACCATATTGTAGACAAAGACAGAATGAGGAGACAAACTGATACATTTTTCTTTTAATGTAATGCATTTTGCATTTCTGAGAACTGCTACTATTAAGCCAAAATGCACAGAACTTCCCCTATGAACAACTGCACTCCATACGTATCCAGCTATATCAATAAACACTAGTTTGATGACGAGAGGAAAGAATTACAAAGCGACACAGGTACTAATCATCAGCCTTCACCCTTACATTTCTCTTCCTCTCTGTAGTTGGTCAGCGTTTCACTATTCACAGAGACCTTTCTCAAGACGTGTGCACCTGGGTATTTACTGTCTGTTAAGAGCGAGTGCTTCCACCAACCATACAGATTGATCAATAGATCTATCTATCTAGCAAGTACTCCCATTTCTGAGAGAAATTTTATTCTAATGTTACTGCAGCTCAAACTTACATTTTTTGTGTGCAGTACTTCCATGGCCTGAATTGTTACAGTGTTGCTACACCATCCTATCGAGGTCTTATAGTCAACTGACCAGTCCATAGACTGCTGCAGCAATAGCACCACCATAACATTGCAGATGGAGCTTCAATAAATTTTAAATAAAACCTCCTTCAGCAATGGAGTGCTATCGTTTTCCTCAGCAGGATTATAATAATAATAACTAGTATTTATATAGGGCCTTTCTCCCAGTGGGACTCAAAGCGCTTTCAGCACACACTCTCAGAATTAACCGAATCAACAGTTGAAATAATAGATGTTATTACCCAATCAATGGTGCTCATTTATCGACCTCGGAAGGATGAAGGGCTGAGTTGACCCTGTTGGGAATCGAACCTGCAACCTTGAGATTTGAGCAGGCTCTGCAGTCAGGGCATTTACCACTGAGCTATATTATTTCAATATTAAGTGTTACTATTCCCTTTAATCTCCAGTGCATTTCTTTATACTCTGCACTCCCACTCTCATTTTCAAGATTTCCCTACATGAACATAGGTGGATCAGTTGGTGGCTTAGTCATTTGGAAGGATCTTCCTCTATTAAGGATGTTCAGTTGTATTTAGGTGAAGGGATCCTGAAAAAATGCACTATTGGGGGTGTTAAGGTCAGGTCTGAGTACCTAACATCATTACTCCTAAACTATATGGTTAATTTACTGCCCTCAGCAACATGTCACCATAATATTAAACCTTCTCACCATCACGCATGAATACCTTCTCAGTTTACAGCCATATTTCTGTCTAAAGAGACTAGTGTGGTAAACTCAGGAGCACAGATGGTCTGTATTACTTAAATCACATTAGGTCCCGTCCACAGGAACCACCAAGAGTGTGTGTGTTTCAAAGACCCCCTTACAGAAACATGTGGCTCAATCTGTGACATAAGCAATCATTCAAAATCATGCAAACAATCAAACGACTTACGTCATTAGAACCAGCTCTGTTGGTGACTTGTAAGGACATAACCAGATGACATTTGGATGCAGGGAATCATCAATGATTTAACCCTTTGAGTGCCAGAGGGTGTCCAACGCATTGTAAAGCAATGCACTGTATACCCCTCTGGTACTCAAAGGCTTAGGCGCAATTATAGAAGTTAAAATACTGCAATTAAGCAGTAAATCAACTGCACCAAACCGGTACAAACATTCCTAAATTTCCCATCAATTTTTAAATGTGGCTTTTTATCACAATCCAGAGATGGAATTTAATATGTGGAAAACAGGCTACATATTCAATCTACATTAAAGTAAGATAGATCTATCCTATTGCAGAACTACTTGGTCTGACTTTAGTGAACCAAACATGAAAGATTCCCCGCTGTGACATCACTTCCACACTGCACAATGGTTCCATACAGAGGAGTCTTCAGACATTATCCAGCGTAAGTCCCCCAGCACCAGACAGCTTTCCTCATATCCTAGATATGCACAATCCAGTAATGCAGGAGTGGGCCCACAATGCCCAGTGACTGTTGTCTGGTTGGACTGATTACAAGGATGGGGTTCTTACTGCCAGAAAGGAATTTAATCAAGAGAGCTGGCAACAAGGCTTCTTACTTGCCTTCATTACAACCCACAAGGGGATTTCCTTCACAAATTTCAATAAAATTGTAATTTTATGTTTGTTTGTGTGCAAATATAAAAAGAGATGGCTAGAAGCATTGTTTTCCAATTTCCAAATACTAATATTGCTGCTATGGTTCCCTGAAAACCACTGAGTGCTAGGGGGCTCCCAGGTCATTACCTAGCAATGAGGGGAGAGCTGTAAACCTTTGGCCTGAGGGCCAAGTACAATCAAGTTGCCTATTTCTACTATTGCTCCCACTCAATGTCCCAATCTCACTCTCTTTTGTTACTTTTATAGCTGGCATTAATGTTATGAAGTAAGGAAAGTGATAACACAGAGCTTATAACGGAGATGGTGGCACACTAGTGATACCACAGAGCTTCCAAATGAAATGGAGATACACTCTGATTAATTCATTTACAGCAGCAAGCAGGAAATGGAGTGATGCAGTGGGCCCACCAGCCCAGATTTATGACCAGCCTGCAGGGCAATGGGCCCCCTGCCTCCCAGGCCAGCCCTTCTCTGCTAGCAGTGTGTTGAATACCCACTTAAGGACTCAGAAAGCTACAGTAATAGTAAAGTCATTCTAATGGTTATTGTGCCAGTAGTACCTATGACATTTCCTACCTTGTATTTTCTTTTTTTCTTTAATTATCTGCATCTATACTGAAGCTATTAAAGGGAATTATTCAGGATGAATTATTCAAGGGAATTAGTCAGGAGCAATGGTAGAGCAAACCAACTGCACAATGGGGGGTCCAGATGTTTTAAAAGGGATCACCCCTATACAAGTTAGTCTTATTAGTTAGATTTAGTGAATATGTCTAAAACTGTATTCATTTGTATTTTTAAATGCTATTTCGGCAAACAATGTTTAAAGAGTGCCCTGTACCTACTTCCGGACACACTGCTGTTACCTGCTCTGTAAAGCAGTCTGTCACTCTGCCTCTGCTCCCCTCCCTCTATCCAGCCTCCTCAGATGACAGACACTTTCTGCCTGTAAAGAGGAGAGGTCTCACTGGCAGAGAAAGATATCTAGCCAATGAGATCGCTCCAGCTTACAGGCAGAAAGCCTCATCAGAGGAGGCTGGATAGAGGAAGGGGAGCAGAGGCAGAGTGACAGATTGTGATGGGGAGCAGAGGCAGAGTGACAGATTGCAATACAGAGCAGGTAACTGCAGTCTATTGGGAAGTAGGTGCAAGGCGCTCTTTAAAAGAGGATTTTAGTCTTACCTGTTAAATCCTTTTCTCTTTCAGGTTACTGGTAACTCTGGGTAGGCGATCCAGCCTTTTAAGTAGGTAGGAACAGTTCTAGAATTGATTGCAGAGGGTGAAGCCTACCTTCCCTCCTTGGCTGCAGCTAGCCAACCTGCTCCAGAAAGATTTGATACACTAACTATTGACTAGATAGTGAAGGGAAAGAAGGCTCCTGTGAGCATGTCCCCGAAGGACCCCCACACTCTGCCACAGGAGAGCCAAGCATGGTCCCTTGACAGGGTGGGAGACCAGTAACCTATATGGACTAAGAGAAAAGGATTTAACACGTAAGACTAAAATCCTTTTTTCTCTGTCGTCCAATACAGGTTACTGGTAACTCTAGGATGTCCAACCATTGAGTTTCCCAGAGGCGGTAAGTAAGGCAAGGACGATGCGCAAGGCCCCTCAAAGTCACCAGTGCAGATATGAACCATAAGATCAGAGATAGCCCAACAAAACAACTGAAAAGTCAACGGACACTGAACAGGGGTAACAACACCCCAGGAACTGTTACACAGCACACTGAACTAGAGCCAACAGGGCTCAAAAGTGAAGGAAGCACCAAGAACCAAAGGAAATCCTAGACAGGCAAGACTGCCTCCAGGATTTCCTCCCAAAGCTGGCATCAGCCAATGCCAGCACATCAACACGGTAGTGCTTCGAAAAGGTGTGCACAGACGACCAAATGGCCGCCTTGCACAACTGATCAGAGGAGGCCTGATTCTTGTAAGCCCAAGAGGCCCCAATAGATCTTGTAGAATGAGCCGTGACCCTGAAAGGGACAGGCTTCTTCCTCAGCTCATAAGCCTTACGAATAGTGGACTTGATCCAAGAAGCAAGTCACCTTGGATGCAGGTCTTCCTGCCCTAGGACCCTCAGGAATGATGAACAGCGCGTCTGATTGCCTGATAGACTCAGTGCAATGTAAATAAAACTTGAGACAATGCACCACGTCTAACAAGTGGAGATCCCTCTCCTTGTCAGAGGTGAGGTCCAGGCAGAAAGACGGCACCACAATCTCCTGATTGATGTGGAACTCAGAGAACACCTTCGGAAGAAACTCTTGAGAAGTGCAAAGCACTGCCTTGTCCTTGTAAAACACCAAATAGGGTGGTTTACAAGATAGGGTATGTAACTCTGTGACAAGGTGGACAGACACGATTGCCAGGAGAAAGGCCATTTCCCACTTCAAGAGGCGTAGAGGAATAGCAGCCAAAGACTCAAATGGAGGGCGCTGAAGGACGCCCAAAACCAAGTTAACTCTGAGTGCCAGAGGGGTACGCAATGCATTGTAAAGCAATGCGTTTGTGGCCTTCTGGCACTCTAAAGGTTAAGATCTCACTGAGGAGCAGGAATCTTAAAGGCAGGACAAGCATGCGCAATGCCCTGGAAGAAAACCTTGACATCAGGAAGGATGGCAATGCGCCTCTGAAAGAAAGCAGAAAGCACAGACGTCTGAACCTTAATGGAACTCAAACTGAGGCCCTTATCCACACCGTCCTGCAAAAAGGCCAGGACCTTAGGCACACCAAAATCCTGAGACAGGTCCTTGTCAGCACACCAAGACAGAAAAGTCGACCAGACAGATGATAGATCTTGGAAGACACAGGTTTGCGGGCACTGAGCATAGTAGCCACCACACCAGAAGAAAACCCTTTCTTCGTCAATACTGAGGATTCAATTTCCAAGCCATCAAAGCTAGACGATAAACATCCTCATTCCACAGGTAACCCTGTAGAAGAAGATCCGGACGTTAAGCGAGCAGAAATGGCTCTGCCACAGACAACTCCAGAAGCTCCGCAAACCAAGTCTGACGTACGGAGCAATCAGAATAACTGGACAACGCTCCAGTTGTAATTTCCGTAACACCCTGTGCAACACTGGGAGGGGAGGAAAGATGTAGGCCAGAGAGAATAACCAAGGAATGGACATCGCAACTACCGCCAGAGGGTCTCTATACCAAGAGCAGAAACTCGGTACCTTCCTGTTGTGTCTTGTCGCCATCAGGTCGATGTAAGGAAGACCCCATTTCTGAACAATGCAGTAGAACACCTCTGGGTGCAGCTCCCATTCTCCGCTGTCCACTGTGTGTCGACTGAGGAAGTCCTCCATGATTTTGTCTACGCCAGGAATGTGCACTGCGGAAATGGCAGGAACATGATCTTCTGCCCAGGACAAAATAGCCTTGACCTCTAACCAACCGGCAAGACTTCTTGTTCCGCTGTGCTTGTTGATGTAAGCCACGGCTATGGCGTTGTCGGACTTTACTCAGACCGGACAGTCTTCCAATGCCCGAAGCTCCAACATGTTGATGGGAAGGAGAGATTCCTCTGAAGACCACTGTCCCTGAGCGCTCAAGTGACCCAGGACTGCTCCCCAGCCGGAGAGGCTGGCATCCATCGTCACAGTATTCCAGAAGGATACCAGGAAGGACTTGCCCTTCAGAAGGTTGGAGAGGTCGAGCCACCATGACAAACTCAGTTCCACATGAAGAGGAAGAGACACTGACATCTTCAGAAGGTCCGGTTGACCCTTGCACAAACCTCTGGAGTTCACTGGTATGCGCCATGGCAAACGGGACCACTTCTATGGTGGAGATGAATTTCCCCACTAGAAAGGACAGCTTCTTGGGTGGAACTGGATCTTGAGCCAGAACCGCAGAAACCCTGTGGGCTATCTGGTGAGCCACCTCATCCGTTTGGAAAACCATGCTCTTCTGAGTGTCGAAGAGAAGGCCCAGGAAGACCAGACACTGGGATGGGACAAGATCTGACTTGTCCAAGTTGATGATCCACTTGTGATGGGCGAGAGCATGAATGCATTGCTGAACCTGCTGATGAAGAAGTTCTGCAGAAGGGGCTTTCAGAAGAAGGTCATCCATGTATGGAGAAACGCTGATGCCGTTCTGGTGGAGGATGGACAATAAGGCTCCCAGGACACGGTTGAATACTTGAGGAGCAGTCGTCAGACCAAATGGAAGAGCTGAGAACTGAAAATGTCCCCTGTCGCAGGCAAATCGAAGGTACTGTTGGCTTTCTGGATGAATGGCAATGTGTAAGTACGCGTTCTGAAGATTCAGAGATGCAAGGAATTTCCCTGGGAACATGGCAGCAATCACCGTGCAGAGACTCCTGGTGATAATGAGTCCGGATCACAAAGAAATTGAGATCTTTTAAATCCAAAATGAGACAACAGCCACAGTCCTTATTGGAGACCACAAAGAGGTTCGAGTAAAACCCCATACCTCTGTCCAGAACTGGAACCAGCTCTAAAACGTCCTTGTCCAGAAGAGCCTGAACAGCACCGAACAGACATCGTTTCTCTGCGCCCTGAGGCATGTGAGAAGGAAGAAAGTGAAAGGGAGGAAGAGAGATGAAAGGGATCCTGTACCCTTCCGTCGCCACCTGTAAAACCCATGGGTCTGTCTGCTGTGACAGTGTCGCAGACGACAACCCACAGCAGAGTGTGGACCCGGGTTCGGTGAGTCATGCCGAAGGAGGCTTGGAAGAGACCTTGGAACGAAAATACAGATTATGATTAAGCTGCAATTTCTTCCTGGGAACCAAGGGTAGAAGAGTACTCTTACCTCCTGTGGCCTCACTGATCAGATCCTTAAGATCTGGCCCAAACAAGGATGTACCCTGAAAGGGTAGGGAGAGCAATGCTTTCTTAGAAGCAGTGTCAGCAGACCAGATCTTGAGCCAAAGAGCTTGTCTGGCCACCACAGACATGGTGGAAACCCTAGCCACCAAACGGATGGCATCAAATAAGGCAGCAGAAACCTAGTGCTGTGCCTCAGAAATGTTGGCGAGAAGGCGCAACTTATCCGAAGTAGGTACATCCTGATGGACAGCCCGGGTGAGCTGTTCAATCCAGACCACAATGGCCCGGTTCACCTATGCAGCAGCAAATGCGGGACACATGGCAGAACCAGCAGTGGCAAAAATGGACTTGAGGGAGACCTCAAGTTTCTTGTCAGTCCAGTCCTTCAGAGCAGATGCATCAGAGACTGGTAAGGCAGTAGACTTAGATAGCCTGGAAACAGAAGCATCCACTTTGGGAGGATGAACCCACCGAGTAAGCACGGCCTCATAAAAGGGATAAAGCTTGGCAAATTTCTTGGACACAGAGGGTTTCCTGTCTGGGGATTTCCACTCCTCAGACACAAGGTGGTCAAGAGTGGGGTTAGGTGGAAAGTAAGGGGCTTTTTAGGCTCCTGGAACACATCAGAGGGGTCAGAAGGAACCTTCTGAACTAAGGGAATGTTAAGAGTAGTCAAGACAGCTCTGATCAGGCCCTCAGCGGAGGGCTCAGGATCAGCCTCAAAAGGATCCCCCCAAAACTGAGAGGAGCCCACAGCAGAACATTCCTCAACATCTGAATCCACCAGCAGTTCCTCTTCAGAGGAATCTGACACGTCAGGGAAGACTTGACTGAGGAGGGGGCCTGCCAAGAATGAAAGACCCCCTGTAACTGGGATGGAAAGAGTTGCAATGTGGACCTAAGGTCTCTAGTAGCAGCCTTGAACTCTTGCACCCAAGCTGGCTCTAATGCATGGCTAGAGGTCATCAGAAGATGCTGGGCATAAGTGACCTGAGAATTCTCTAGGTAGCCCTGAGTGACAGGAAGAGCAATGCGGAATGGGGGATACAGAGACCCAAGCCTCAGTCTTAAGTCTGGCTCCAAATTCCAGCGGTACAGACATTCTCAGTGTCAAATAACCTTACTGTATAAGAAATCACCCAATTATAGTGTATAGGATTAAAGTTTCACCCCAGAAATTGCTAAAATAAACTTGTATGGCAGTTGAAGGGTTAATCAGCAGAGGAGAGAAGGAGAGTCCAAGCCCTGCGTAGGATACTCGTTCTGGAAAACAAAATGGCTGCCATGGTGGGAGCCAGTCAGAAACGAGCGCGCAAAGCAAGAGCTCATGGGAAATGTAGTTTTCCCAGAAAAGTACCCCAAACAGTGCCTGAAGCCCCCCCGAGTACCCCAACACACTATAAACATGAACCGGATGATAGAGCAAGGGCAGACAAGCAATATGAGCCATCTCTGAAGTCGCTAGGTTAAACGATTGCAGAGATACGTCCCAAACAGTACAGTACCATAGAAGTGAATGGAGCAATGGCGTCTATACGGTAAAGGGAACTCAAATTTTACAAAATTGAAAGTGTAAAACTAAACTACCTAAATCATCACTAGAACATGTTAGGACACCCAAAAAACACTAAAACAGTAGGAAAAAAAGTGTTAGAACCCCCCCAAAAAAATGCTAATCCAGCAGCTAAAGGGTTAAGTTACCACATAAACCTGCTGCAAAACACCCACTAGACATACAGATAGACCCAATGATTGCAGGAGTGTGCAATAGGAACTCCAAATGAAAACACCCTTGTGCGGAGGGGCACTGTGGGACATGTGACCTGCAGCACTCAAAGGGTAGCTCACCTTTCCTGCAGATCTTCTGTCTTCAGATTACCATGTTTAAAGAAGAAGCCTCGGTGGGCAACTCCTGAGGAAAGTACTTGTAGCTAAGATTTACCCCCAGGGCTTAAGGTCCACAAAAAGCACCTGGATACTGAGCTAGACACATCGAAGGGGATTGTCAGTTATGGTAATCCGCCTAATGGTGGTATTCCATATCTAACAGAAAAAGCTATAGCAGAACTGTTCTCTTGTCTGTGTTATCTTCACCAAGGAACAAATCTTTCTGGATCTGGTTGGCTAGCTGCAGCCAAGGAGGGAAGGTAGGCTCCACCCTCCTTCAATCAAATCTAGAATTGTTCCTGCCTACTTAAAGTGATGGATCGCCTACCCAGAGTTACCAGTAACCTGTATTGAACGACAGAGAAACATTAATTTTTTCAAAAAAAAAAAAAAAAAAAAATGAATACAGTTTTAAACATACCCACTAAATAATCTAACTAATAACACTAACTTGTATTGGGGTGATAGATCCCCTTTAAGTGGGGCTTTTAATCTTTTGAATGCTGAAGAAGTCTCCAACCTATTGCTTTTCAATGTGTTTGTGACCTGTAATATTCCAGGGGCTTACAATACCTATTTAAATCAGTGGGAGTAATTATTTGACCCCTATGGTACAGTTGGTATACTCCAGAATTGCTCATTTTGTCTTTATACATATGACCCTTAGAGCCATGTTGCAACTCTGGAGAAAATCAAATTCACAATATGAGAGAAATAAAATCCCCAACATGGGGCTTTTAACCCCTTAAATGTTAGAGAAGACTGAACGTATTGCAGAGCAGTGCACTGAACATTGGGAAACTAACTGCACCATAGGGTAACGAATACAAATTCCCATTGGTTTAAACTGGGCTTCAACCCTTTGTGAAATAATGTATCTGAAACCCCTCTGGCACTAAAAGGGTTAAACCCTCTTCAAAGCCAAAGAGATCGCCAACATATTGCCCTGCAATACACTGTGTTCAGTTTTATCTACACACTCTAGCATTCAAGGGTTTTAACTCTGATTGCCAGAGGGGTACCCTTCTGGCACTGAAAGGGTTAAAGCCATATGTAAACCTTTTAAGGACAAATGGGTTTCCAGAAGCATTGCTTTCAGTATGCCGTGTACCTCTCTGGTTCTTAAACTGTTAAAATACAGAAATGAACCCTGTGTGTTGGTTGTTCCCCAATTTGGCTTCTAAAAGCTCTTAGAAAAATGTAGACGCCAAAGTATCAGCAGGTTTAATTGCGGAGGGCACGAGAGGATTTTTTTTAGGACAAGTTTAGACATAAGTCGTTTCCATATTTAACGTAAAACAGGCATTGTGCAGATGTAGCCTGGTGGTGCGAGGTGAGTTGGAATTTATGTGTGTGCAATTTCTCCACCAGCATTGCTGCTCTTACTAAAATTACTGATTGACAGCCCAGTCATTTCCAAGAATAAGAGCAGCAAACCCAGCAGAGTGCTTTGGACAGCTGTATTGTGAAAATGTTCCTCTAGTGAATGAGCTATACTGCGCTGGTGCTGACTCAATCTGTCAAGTGTCCCAGGGCAGCCTGTCTCCTCACCGAAAGCAGATGCAGCTACTTTCATATCCAAGGCATATCTGTGTGAATTTCCTCATCACAGCTCATCCCTGCTACAAACAGGAGACAGCTGCACTGAAAGGGAAAGTATGTGAGCCAGCAAGACTGTGTAATGTTGTAACAGTCTAATTACTGTGCAAGTAACAGCACTTATCTTTATAGAAATACACAAATTGATTTTCATTTTATGGTGCTGGTTTTTAAGGGTTTGTCAATAACTTTCCTCCTTTAACCTTATGCAAATAACACAACAGTCAGGCCTACGATTAAAACTTTAGGCATCATATATAAGAGTCTTAACCTCTTGAGCACTAGAGAAGTGATAGTAATACTTAATTTTTACTTTACTTACTATTGTTAGGCTTAAAATAACTAATAATATCCATGTCTCACTGCCCAGACTTTTATAGTTCTTTAGCAATTGCCAGATATATTTTCCCCATCGCTCCCCTTTTTCCCATATCACCTCTTAAGCTCTAAGAAAAGAAGTCTGGTCGCGGGACCGTAGGGAGTGTCTAGAGGGAGGAGATACAGCAATACAGCCAAACTAAGTAATGCTGAGCAGTCTTTTTGTAATGCACTCCCCTTTTCTCTGAGCTTCACACTGCCACGTGTCAACTTTCCCTACCCATAGTGCATTGCATCGGCGTCCTTGTCCAAAGAACATTGAGTTTCTGAGCAGAACCATTCCAGTCTATTGCTGTAGGTTATTTGTGTAACTTACAATACAACAATAGATTGGAATGGCTCTGCTTAGAAACTCAATCACTGAAAAACACCACTGGTTATTTTGAAAGTGCTTTCAAAATCACTTATGTTTAATCAGCCATTATTTACTTGGAGAACTAGTTTTTGAGTTAAGATTAACAGAGTATGCTAATTAACTCATGATGTGTAGACAATGCCTGTCTTAGCCCTTCATTACCTCCCCACCTGGTCACTTAACCCACTCAGTAATAGGGGAGGACAGCAATACATTGTGAGCAGTGTCAATAAATGGGGGAGGTAATGTAGAACCAACAGGGCATGCCTTAAAGGGGAACTACCACCCCGCAATAAGTTCACATTATTCAATTCTTCATCTGGAGACTAGCTGCTTAGTAGCGCTAGTCGCCAGAATTATTACCCGGTTTACAAGATATTCCACTTTTTCGGAGGCTCACAGTAGCAGGAAGCACGGGGTAATATTTCTGACGACTAGCGCTACTAAGCAGCTAGTCGCCAGATGAAGAATTGAATAATGTGAACTTATTGCGGGGTGGTAGTTCCCCTTTAATATATCGCACGTCACAAACTCATTTTCTAAACAACAAATGGCTATTATAACATCGGCAATTCAGAAAGCTCCTTCAAAATCAACAAAAAAGTGTTTACAGGTGATAATGCCCCTTTAACAAGGGTATGAAATAACCACAACAAAGTAGCAGCATTTGCACAGTGATATCAAAGAGACAAGGCTAGGAATGAGTGCCAACTGGACACACTATTGTCTGAATGTCTCCCATGTTTTAGAAAAGCAAATCAAAGTAGGATTAAGATGTCCTCATCACATCAGATATTTAAAGGGATAGTAATACTTTATTATTACTATCCCCCATATTGCAGATATTTGTAAAATAATTTAATGGCCCCCAGGTTCATCTCTCAAACCTTTATGGTTTGAGAGGTAACCGTAGTTCCCCCCTCCCTCCCCCTTCCCTGAAGTCAGAGTTGTACTGACTGCAGGGGAAGTCTGTCGTATGGCAGGCTTGTGGCTCTGCAGCCGAGCAGAGATCCCGTTAGTCAAAAAGAATTATTTCACTGAAACAGACTTCCACATGTGTTTGGTTTGCAAGCACATGTAGAAGACCGTTTCAGTGTAATAATTCTTTTTCACTAACGCGATCGCGGCTCTGCTGCAGAGCCGCATGATGAAAGTCAGACTGGATATCCCTGCAGTCAGAAGGGGGAGGGAGGGGGGAAATTTGCCTTCGGTTATCTCTCAAACCTGAACCTGAGGGCTATTAATTTATTTGGCAAATATGTATACTATGGGGGATAGTAATAATAAAGTATTACTATCCCATTAAGTGAAATTGTCTAACAGAACAACGAGTCAGTGTGAAGGGCTGAGAGGGAGATGCCTAAAGAGCACTTTGTAGTTCTCCTAATCAGAAACATATTTAAAAAGGTCTGTTTATTGCCAGTCCTAGTATTATTGTACAGTAATGGTGGGGTTTTGTAGCAATTTAAAGCAGCACAAAAGTGTTTTTATGAACAAAATGTATATATTATGGGACTTTTCCGGTTAAATAAAAAAGGGTACTGCCATATGGGAGACTATTTTATGAATTTTCATTTCTCTGGGTTATGAGGCAAAGGTTACACCCGATGGACTAGTGACTTTTTTTCAACCTTATTTACTATTAAAATAAATAAACTTATAACACCTCAAATTTTAAGCAACAGCACCAACTTGTGTCCAAAAGGTAGATTATTTTAAAAATGCACTCTAAGAGAATGCATTGTGTACCCCTCTGGCATTCAGAGGGTTAACCTAAAACATTTTAAATGCACCAACTACTGAATGACAAATCTTCCACCAGTAAAGGGATGCCTAGATCTACTTGGCAGGAAAAAAAAAACAAAAAAAACAGTATTATTTGGGCGATTTATATATCGTATCCACCCCCAATGGAAAAAAAAAAATACACAAATCTATTAACAGTAGAAGTCAATTTCATTACATGAATGTAAGAAAACAGTGTGTGGACTTGGTTACTTTCAAGAGGCTGGTTTATTGACTGTGCCCTAGACATCTGGGCTCTGTGTCTGCATTTAGGATTAGGCTGTTTGTGGAGAACCGATTAGCACTACCTTTTCCTGGTCACTGACAAACCACCAAAGGAAAAACAGGTTGAAATAATTTCTTTCTGGTTAATAATTTGCTATGCCATCATGTAATGGTCTATAAAACGTTTCCGAGGTATGCCAAACCAGTCGACAAATTTTATAGAGAAATTACGTAATAAACCATGGTATAGACTGGTCATTATTCCACTGGATGCTATAAGTTCCCACACACATTGCAAAGCACTGTAGTTGGGTTCTCCCTGAATTACACAACTTTAGTGATTATCATGAAAGTCTTCAATCTGGGGACTCAATACTTGCTCTTGACTTATACCAGGAGTATATGCATTGATTCATTCTCTTATCCATCTGGTGTGCTTCATTCAAACAAGCCCTGTAGAAACTTAAAGGGGCAGTAGTACCTTTTATTTATTTCTAATATAGCACTAAGGATTAAAGTGTACGATTGATATCCGTTAAAATATTTAATAACGTATTAAATAATGTAAGATATATTATATTTTAAGATTTATTAAAATGTTAAATATACTTCCCAGCCCTTACCACTCTGAGTGCTTGTGGGATATCAAATGCATTAGATATCCCTCTGGCACTCAAAGGGTTAAAGGGGAAGTATAGGGTCCTTTTAAATGCTTGGTTGTGCTTCGAAAGCTTAAACAAGTATGTGCCTGGGTGTTATTTTCAAAAACTGGAACATTCGGAGTGGAGATGTAAAAGGAAAGCACTTTCACGGCTTCAATGTGAAAAACAAAATACTTTATTATATCAACGTTTTGGTTATAGATACATAACCTTTTCATTTGCTAGACAGTATAAACACAATTTTCCTTTGCTTGACAGTAGAAACTCACGTTTTCTTTGCTGGACAGTAGAAATCTTTTGGTAGGTCTCTGTGGGATGCGACATGCACACCACCAGTAAATTACAGTCTACCTGATTGCAGGTCTTTGTGGAGTTGTAGGGCAATCGCTTTGCTGCAGTGTCACACATGAGAACCAAGTCATACAATTCCTAAAATGCTATTTTGACATACAGTTCCTGACATGGTAGGCTGAACTTTGTTTTCATTTTATAATTTATCATTTTTGGGCACATTGTTCCCGGCATAATGCCAGTTGGCAGAAATAGCAATACCACTGTTTACAATTTTAATTATAGAAGAAAGGAGATTTGTGTATGTATGTACGTACAAATAATAGGATTTTAGTCTTACCTGTTAAATCCTTTTCACTTAGTCCATACAGGTCACTGGTACTCTGGGAGGCGTAAGTCCCCTTTAATAGGCAGGAACAATTATGCAAATAATTTGCAGGGGGCGGAGCCTCCCCTCTTACTTAAGCCACCTTCTGGCCAGAGCCACTCATATTGATTTGAGACCCTAAAAACTGACCTCAGGTAAGCAAAAAGAAAGACTCCTGTGAGCATGCCCAACGGTCTCCCACTGAATGCCACAGGAGAGCCAAGTCTGGTCCCTTGACAGGGTGGGAGACCAGTGACCTGTATGGACTAAGTGAAAAGGATTTAACAGGTAAGACTAAAATCCTATTTTCACTGTCGTCCAATACAGGTCACTGGTACTCTGGGATGTACAAACATTGAGCTGACCCAGAGGCGGGAAGTAAGGCAAGGACCAGGCGCAAGGCCCAAGTCACTAGACCTGCTATGAACCAGTTAATAACATAGCCCAAACTGTAAGTGTCAACGGACACCCATCAAGGGAAAACAATCCCTGAACAAACACAGCACACTGAACAAGAGCCAACGGGGCTCAACAGTAAGGAAGCACTAAGGATCACAGAGCGGAAGGCCTAGACAGGCAAAACTGCCTCCAGGACCTTCCTCCCAAAACTGGCATCAGCCGAAGCCAGGACATCAACTCGATAGTGCCTTGAAAACGTGTTCACAGAGGACCAAGTGGCCGCTCTGCACAGTTGATCAGCAGACGCCTGATTCTTGTAGGCCCAAGAGGCCCCCATAGATCTGGTGGAATGGGCAGTCACCCGGAAGGGAACGTGCTTATTCCGAATCTTATAGGCTTCACGAACGGTAGCCTTAATCCAAGAGGCGATAGCAACCTTAGAAGCCGGTCTCCCTGCCCTAGGCCCCTCAGGAATGACGAATAGAGCGTCAGACTTCCTGATAGACTCGGTGCGATGAACGTAAAACTTGAGGCAACGCACCACATCCAACAAATGGAGATCTCGTTCCTTGTCAGATGAAGGATTAGGGCAGAAAGAGGGAACCACAATCTCTTGATTGATGTGAAACTCGGACACAACCTTGGGTAAGAATTCCTTAGAAGTGCGAAGCACAGCCTTATCCTTGTGGAACACCAGGTAAGGAGGTTTACAAGACAGAGCTTGTAACTCTGCTACCCGGCGAACGGAAACAATAGCCAAGAGAAAGGCCATTTTCCAAGTCAAAAGACGTAAAGGAATAGAAGCCAAGGATTCAAACGGGGGTCGCTGGAGAACTCCCAGCACCAAATTGAGGTCCCACTGGGGAGTAGGACTCTTGAAGGCAGGCCGAACATGAGTCACACCCTGGAAGAAAATTTTAACATCAGGAAGGATAGCAATCCTTTCCTGGAAAAACACAGACAAGGCAGAAGTCTGAACCTTGAGGGAACTCAGACTGAGCCCCTTATCAACACCGTCCTGCAAGAAGGCCAGGACAGTGGGAAGATGAAAATCAAGGGATAACCCCTTATCACTGCACCATGCAACAAAGGTTGACCATATGCGATGATAGATCTTGGAGGACACAGGCTTACGAGCACTGAGCATAGTTGACACCACAGAAGGAGAAAATCCTTTCTTAGCTAGAATCGAGGATTCAACCGCCAAGCCATCAAACGGAATGTGTGAACATCCTCCTTCCACAGATAACCCTGAAGTAGAAGATCCTGACGGGCAGGAAGTGGGATCGGATCCGCCACAGACATGGCCATCAACTCCGGATACCAGGACTGGCGAGGCCAGTTTGGAGCGATCAGGATGACAGGACAACGCTCCTGCTTCAACTTCTGGATCACTCTGATCAATAGAGGAAGAGGAGGGAAGATGTAAGCCAGGGAAAATTCCCAAGGGATCGACAAGGCATCCACTGCTAGAGCAAGGGAGTCCCTCCACCGGGAGCAAAACACCGGAACCTTCCTGTTGTGTCTGGTAGCCATCAAGCCCACCACAGGCATCCCCCACCTCTGGGTGAGCAACTGAAACACCTCTGGATGAAGAGCCCATTCTCCGCTGTCGACAGTGTGACGACTGAGGAAGTCCGCCATGACGTTGTCTACGCCTGGGATGTGAACTGCAGAAATGACAGGCACGTGATCTTCTGCCCAGGACAAAATATCCTTGACCTCCCACCAGGCGGAACCGCTTCTTGTGCCGCCTTGTCTGTTGATGTAAGCCACCGCCGTGGCGTTGTCGGACTCCACTCTGATCGGACGACCGGTCAGTTGAGACTCCCAGTGCCTCAGGGCAAGCCGGACAGCTCGAAGTTCCAGAACATTGATGGAGAGAAGGGATTCCTCCAGACCCCATTTCCCCTGAGCACTGAAGCGACCCCAGACTGCACCCCAGCCCCGAATGCTGACATCCGTTGTGACTGTGGACCAACGAGGAACTAGAAAGGATCTCCCTTTCAGGAGATGAGAGATCCAACCACCAGTGCAGACTCGACTCGACATGAGGAGGTAGAGACACAGACAGATGTTGATGATCTGGATGATTCCTGCACGTCTGGATCACAAATCTCTGAAGTTCCCTGGAGTGGGCCATGGCAAATGGCACTGCTTCGATCGTGGAAATGAACTTCCCCACTAAGGACGACAACTTCGGTACCGGAATCTCGTCCATGCCCAGAATCCCAGCCACACGGACGGCTATCTGGTGAGCCACATCCTCTGGAAGAAACACCATGCATTGGCGAGTGTCGAACAGGAGACCCAGGAACAGAAGCCTCTGAGATGAAACCAAGTCCGACTTGACCAGATTCAGGATCCAGCCATGACGGTTCAGAGTGTGCATACACTTCTGTAGTTGCTGATGGAGAAGCTCCGCTGAGGAGGCTTTTAGTAGGAGATCGTCCATGTAGGGGGTAACCCTGATCCCATCCTGATGAAGCACCGCTATCAATGAGCCCAACATCCTCTGGAAGACCTGAGGGGCTGAAGTCAGCCCAAAGGGGAGCGCTGTGAACTGAAAGTGTCCCCTGTGGCAGGCAATCCTGAGATACCGCCTGCTCTCTGGATGAATGGGGATGTGAAGATACGCATCCTGAAGGTCCAGGGAGGCAAGAAATTCCCCCGGAGACATAGCAGCAATCACAGATCGCAGGGATTCCTGGCGGAAGCGGGAAGTCACCACATAAGCATTGAGATCTTTGAGATCCAAAATGGGACGGGCCCCTCCATCCTTTTTGGCCACTACAAATAGGTTGGAATAAAATCCTGAACCTGTGTCCCCCTGAGGAACCACCTCCAGGACCTCTTTGTCCAAGAGATCCTGAATAGCGTCGTCGTAGAGACGGCTCTTTACAGGTTCCTGAGAAGGACGAGTAAAATGGAACCGAAAAGGAGGAAGGGAGGAGAAAGGGATCCTGTATCCCTCTGACACCACCTGGAGAACCCACGGGTCCGCCACTGACTCCTCCCAAGTCCGGCGAAAGATGTGGAGACGTCCACCTACAGCCGGATGCGGACCCGGTTCGGCGAGTCATGCCGAAGCAGTCTTGGAGGTCTTGGCCTTGGGGGCCACTTTGGGCTTCCAGGACTGTTTGGGCTTGGAGGAGGAGCGCGCAGCGGGAGGACCCGTCGGGGTCGAGGAGCGTGTCTCAGTCTGAAAGGAACGAAAGGACCGGTTGCGTTTGGCTGGAAACTTTTTCTTAAAGACTGAGGGTAGAAGAGTACTTTTACCACCAGTAGCCTCACTGATCATTTCTTTGAGTTCAGAACCAAATAGCAAGTTCCCCTGAAAGGGCAAGGAAAGCAAGGCTTTCTTGGAGGCTGTATCAGCAGACCAAATTTTCAGCCAAAGGGCGCGTCTAGCCACCACTGAAGAAGTGGAGGCCCTCGCCATCATGCGCACAGCATCAAAGGCAGCGTCAGCAATATAATTCTGAGCTTCAGTAATGTTAGCAAGAAGCTGCAACTGTTCAGAAACTGGTGCATCCTGGCGAACCGCGTCAGTCGCTCAGTCCAGGCCGCGATAGCCCTGTTTACCCAAGCCACTGCAAAGGTTGGACGCATGGCAGTGCCAATAGAGGCAAAAATGGACTTAAGAGAAAACTCCAGTTTCTTATCCGTCCAATCATGCAGGGCAGAGGCATCAGAGACAGCCAAAGCAGTAGACTTGGATAGCCTGGAAACAGGGGCATCCACCTTTGGAGGATGTACCCATTTAGCCAGTTCAGTCTCAGGAAAGGGGTACAGTTTAGCAAACTTTTTGGAAACAGAGGAAGACCTATCAGGATTCTTCCACGCCTCAGATACTAAACGGGCAAGAGTAGGATTAGTTGGAAAACAGACAACAGGCTTAGATGGCTTTTTCTGAAAAACATCAGAGGGATCATAAGTGGATTCTTGAGTCAGAGGAAGATTGAGCGTAGTCAAAACCGCTCTGATCAGACCCTCAGCAGAAACTTCAGGGTCACATTCATAGGGGTCCCCAATGGACCTGTTAGATTCAATAACAGTACGTTCCTCAGCATCAGAATCCTGCAATAATTCTTCCTCAGAAGAATCAGTTACATCAGGAGCCCCCTGTGGCTTAGGCAGGGAGGTCCTGATGGTAGAGGGGGTCTGCCAGACCTGGAGAGCCCCCTGTACCTGAGAGGGAAAGAGTTGAAGAGTGGATCTGAGATCCCTAGTGGCAGCTTTAAACTCCCTCACCCAAGATGGCTCAATAGCATAGCTGGGAAGCCCAGGGTTGCTATCTTGACCAGTGCAGTTAGGGCATAGATCCCCCAAATTATCACTAGATAGCCCAGTGTGACAAGAGGAGCAAAACGCCATGGGGGTAGCAGACCCCCCATCCTCTGTAGACTTGGGTCTAGCCCCTAGCTCCAGTGAAGTAGACATGCTCACAGCGTCAATATACCCCACTAATAACTCTATCACCCCGAAAAAGTGTAAAGGATTAAAGTTTCACCCCAGAAATGTCTAAATTTGGACTTATCTGGCCAGCGAAGGGTTAATCTGTTGAGGAGAGAGAAGGCTCGGTCCCTGCGTAGTGTACTCGCTGAGGAAGAGCAGCACAAAATGGCGGCCGTCAGGACAGCCAATCAGAAACGAGTGCGAACCGGGCGCTCATGGGAAATGTAGTTTTCCCCATACAAGTACCCCAAACAGTGCCCGAAGCCCCCCTGAACACCCCACACTTATAAAACATACACCGGATGATAGAGCAGGAGCCAAGCATTAAAATGAGCCCTCTCTGAAGTTGCTGTGACAAGCGGTTCCAGAGATATGTCCCACACTGTGAAATCCCATAGAGAGTAAAGGAGCCATAGCGTCTGAGCGGGAAAAGCCGCGCTTAAAGGCGCGGAACACCAATTTTAATAAAGTTTAACAAAATATTAAAAAGTGCCCAAACATGTATAAAACACCTAAATAAACACTAGTCAAGGCTCCAAAACCCAGAGAATACCACAGAAACTGCATTAAACATTGAAATGCAAATAAAAACACCCTATGAGTGCTGGAGTGCAAAGCAAACTCCCAAATACAAGGCCAGCAAAGGGACACTGTGGGGACAAGTGGACCTTCAGCACTCAATGGGTGGCTCACCTTTCCTGCAGGACTTCAGTCTTCAGGTGACCATGATGAAGAAGGAATAAACCAGAGGTAAATTCCCCACAGTAGGGAAGCTGCTTAACTCAAGCTGTCCCCTCTTCAGGGCATAAGGTCCACAGAAAATCCCTGGAAGCTGCACCAGCCACTTTAAAGAGGGCAATTCACAGCCATGGTCACCCTCCTAATGGTGGTATTCCAAATTTGAATAAAAAATAACAAAATACTAAGTTGAATGCATAGATGTTCTCTACCTGGTGTGCACAGCACCCAGGAACAAATCAATCTAGTGGCTCTGGCCTGAAGGTGGCTTAAGTAGGAGGGGAGGCTCCGCCCCCTGCAATCATTTGCATAATTGTTCCTGCCTATTAAAGGGGCGAATCGCCTCCCAGAGTACCAGTGACCTGTATTGGACGACAGTGAAATAGGTATAATCTCATGAATAATATCCACAATTGTATCCCTTTTCACTTTATGTAAAGTGGGGGGTGCGTATTACACAATTGTTTTTTTAATTAGTATCTTGCCACAAAAAAAAAAAAAAAAAAAAAAGAGGGCTGCCAGGTACCTTCCTTCCCTACCCCCACAGTGCAATCCGCTCTCAAAATAATCCTTACTTGCACTGAGGTCCCCATCTTCCCTGTGGTTGGCATGCTTGCATTTGCCGCCCACTTCCTTCAATGCACTGTCAGGACCTTCCACCTATGGTATTGCCCTTTGAGGACCTTGAGATCCTCACAGGGCATTACCATTGACTGGAGGTGCATTGAAGGAAGAGGGTGGAAAATGCAAGCATGCTGTCTGCAGGGAAGATATGGACTTCAGTGTAAGTGTTATTTTGAAAGCGGACTGTACTAGGGGAGGGAGGGAAGGTGTCTGGCAGCTCTCATATTTTTTTTTTGTAACAAGGCAGCATATTATACATAGGCACTCGTTTTCCTCTAAAATCTTGGGTATAATATACACCTGTGTATTGTACACAAGTGTGTATTATACCTGAGATTTTACGGTACATTATACCCTAGATTCATATATGTCTGCGTAACTTCAGGAGGGAAGGGTTATATTCTAAGTGTAAAGGGATCTATGTAGAGGGAGTCCCCTTAATGTGCCAGAAGGTGACCAGTGCAATGCAATAAGGGGTTCAAGCGACGTTTCATGCCCCAAAATGAGAAGCTCGTGCTTTTGATGCAGGGAGAGATTCTCATGTCGACTTTTTCATCACATCGACCTGGTTATTACACCTTTATGTTGCACGCTCTTTTGTGTGGAACATTTTCAAACCTTATCTAAGCAAGCCCATCAACAAGATGCACTGCAGGCTACCAAGCAAAATAGAAATGCGGCTGTCAGAGAAGTTAAGACATAGTTGCAGGACCTGTGCATGCAGCAGAAAATCCTCTTCAGTCTACAGGCTCTCAGAGAAGAAAAGCCATGAGAAAAATGGCTCATAAAACAAGTCTTCCTCCACAAACCTGTGAACTGGTAAAACCTTCGAAAGGAAGTCAAGAATAGGAGCCAGCCTAATTGTGTGTGTGTGGTGGTTGGGGGTTTTGAAGCCCCCTATCCTACAGTCAAAAAATAAAAAAGTCTAAGAGCACTGTTCAAAAGGAGCATGATTGGGCATGGGTGAACTGGGGACCCATAGCCCCTGTGCTCCACATAGGAAAGTGAAAACGACCTTAAACAAATAATTTAAGCACAGTAAAATTCTAAGATACACTTTTTCCTAGCAGCTGGTTACTGTAGAACCCACTCACAAGTTTAAACACTATTAAAACTATCCACACAAAAACAGAAAATAGAACTGCATGTGAGCTAGAATGACTAAACCTAGACATTGTGCATCTGTGGAACCCTGTATCACACAGTGAACACACAATGACTTCATCTGCACTGGTAATCTAGAAGTCACCATTTAGCAGATGAAAGGGCTCCATTAAATATGGCCTTAAATGGACAGTAATGTCCCAGCAATTTTTTTCTAGTTTTGTAGAGGTAAAAATAAACTACATGCTATAAATCCTCTCTCTCAAACTGCTATGGTTTGAGAGATATATAGGCAAAGTTCCCCCCTCCCTCCCCTTCTCCTGATGTCAGCTGTAAAGATCAGTAGACATGTACATTATGGGCATGCTAAACCTCTGTCTCTGATGTGATAGGGGCAAAGGTGTGCAAGGGTGGTTTCTGCCCTTGGCCCCATTATACTTGGTAACAATTACAATTACACAAACAACATATTTACAGTCCAGTGAGGCAGATATACTACATAAAAATGGAGCAATTCTGGAGGAAATAATCAAATAAAACTGGACACTGATTTAACACGGTGTGTGCCAGAGATGTATACATTACATTGTGAAGCATTACTATGGACACCTTGCACACAAAATGATAAACAGGACTTCTAAGCCCTTAATTGCTACCTGCACCCTGCAATGAAATAGCTTTCAAAGGAAAAAAACCCTTATAAGTGAATTGAGGTTTTTATTTCTCCCTCAGAGAAGCTGGCTGTTCCAGAATTGCTCCAGTTTCGTATTGTATCAGCTTCCCTATATTGTACATTGCACTCCTATGCCAGAGTCACACATTATGTTGTCACTTACCAATCCCGCAATGGGTGTTGGGAGTCTGTTGATCTTCTTTACGAGTCCTGGTTTAATAGCATTTAATAGCCTGCAAGAAAAAAAAAATACATACATTAAGGCAATAAACCACTGACCACAGTAATGTTACACAGAGCCACTAAAGCAGGCCTTCTATTCAAGTACCATTTCAATGAGGTGTTTAGTTTTAACATATACCTCAATGGAGCAAAGCCAGACATCTCTATTTCTGTATACATAATATTTTAGAAAGAGCAGGTCTTGGTCTTTGCACTGTAGATCGTGGGTGGGCAGTCTGAAGCCTCCAGAGGTTGATGAACTTATCCTTCTGACTAAAACAAAGGTTACTCACACTTCTAAGAGGTTTATTTATTTATTTATATATATATTTTTTTTAATTCTAAAATTATTGCATCTCGAACTTTATTATTTGGGTGGTGCCCTACTCTTATAATCTGGAATTATATGGTGGAACAGTTTCTGCAGTGTACAGACCGCTACTGCAAGTAACAATATCCATATATACATAGGTTGCAGCAGCAATGGCTTCACTGTAAAATTTCAGGCTTTGGACGTATGGTGGACAAACAAAAAGTTTTAAAAGCTTTATTGAGAGTGAAAACAGTAGTACAAGCAATATAAAAGCAAAGTATGCTCTACCGACATCAAATGCATGAATATACATATATCTCAATACTTATCAGGGCCGGTGCTAGCATAAGGCAGCCGCCTTAGGGCACCACAGCGGAGGGGCGCCACAACGGGGAGCTTGAAAAGCCGGTATTGTTTGTGTGCGTCCCTCACCATGCAACCACCGCTGCAGCTCAATCTGTGAGCTGATCTCCCAGCTCCAGGGCTCTAGTAATACAGAGCTCTGGGAGATGACATCTCCCAGTACTCTGCATTAGCGGAGAACCGCGCGGGAGCTTCAGCTCAGTGCCAGAGGAGACACAGTCTCTCTCATGATGCCACGCCGCTAGACCACCAGGGACTCGAGGTAGGGGATCAAGGGGCATTGTGGGGATCAAGGGGCACTGTAGAAGGGGCAATGTGGAGATGAAGGGGCCATTGTGGAGCAGAAGGGGCCATTGTGGAGGTGAAGGGGCCATTGTGGAGGGGAAGGGGCATTGTGGAGGTGAAGGGGGCATTGTGGAGGTGAAGGGGGCATTGTGGAAGGGGCATTGTAGAGATATGGGGGGCATTGTAGAGATATGGGGGGCATTGTAGAGATATGGGGGGCATTGTAGAGATATGGGGGGCAATGTGTGTATCCTGTTAAGCTTATTTTTGTATTGGTAAAAAGGGAAAAAAACGTAGTTAGGCTTGGGCATTATAAAAATATCATCTCTGCAATAACATTATGTTAATGCAGAAACGAGATTATGATTGCTCAGCCCAAAGATGTTTTTTTTTTCCCTTTTTACGTGTTTTAGTGGATTTTTTCTGTTTTTGATTTTGGTTTTTTTTTTTTTGGGGGGGGGGGGCAGCATTTCATCCATGGACCCAGGCAGCATAATGCCTTGGGCCGGCCCTGGCTAGAGAGCTGGGGTCTCTGACCGATCCGGCAGAATGGGGCGGTGAAAACAGTAAGTCTTTTGATTTTAACCTTAGAGGCATTAAGGATGAAGGAGAGAACAATATAAATCCCAGAACAAATAGCAAAAATATACTAGCACTCATACAATCAAGCTACTAGCCCTCCCTGTGAAGAATCATCATATATAGGCGTGTATAAGCTATCATAAGAGACAATGGTGTGGGCAGCCCACTGGCGACCCCCCGGGCCCTCTGGGGTCCCCCTCCCACCCACGGCAACCCACTACCACCAAGTCCCCCAAGAGACCGTCCATCTTCATTCAGGGTGTACATATTCCACAGAGCGGGTGTAAGCTAAGGATCTTGGTTTCCAACATGCGAACTCCAACAGAGGCAAAAGGGTATACCCCACAGAAACTCCATGTTCTTAAGTCTCTCCTAGCAAAGGTCGGCAGGAGCAACAACGGCTTGCACTGCAACCAGCATGTAAGATGTAGCAGGTTCAAGAAGAAACACCTCAAGGATAAAAATCAACCTATACACTCATTAAACAGAGGAATATATGTTTATATATATATATATATATATATATATATATATATATATATATATATATATATATATATATATATGTTTTTTTTTGTTTTTTTTTTAATTTTCTAAGGTGTGGTGGGAATTTTCCTTTTGGACTGGAAAAGTTGATTCAAAGTACAAACGGAGATACTTCCCTAATTGTTGGGAACGAGGATAAGCAGTTTGCCCTGGCATGGTATCAGGCTCAGACAAACAGAGCCAACTGAATAAATCTCTGCTGGAAGTGATCTCTTGGTTTTCTTTCTAAATACAATATGCTGATTAGGAAACCTTGATATGTTATTTTGCTCTCTGGAAATAAAACAAACACACAAATAAGAATGATAGGACTGGGTCAATAAGCTTTGAATTCTTGGACATTCTCACCAATTCTAATCACAGTTTGGTAGAAAAGGCGGTTATAAAAGAGCTGTGATTTCAATGTGTTGGAAATACATCCAAGAGACAGAGGAAGGAAGGAAATTGCAACTGTAACACATTATTAAAAGGTCTCTGGGCGCATACCAGAATTTTAATCCTCCAAGTGACCTGCATTTGGAAAAAAAATAGTCTGCAAAGAATGAAAGTGAATGAGGAACAATTAAATCATTCCAATGCCAGACGAACAAAATTGACTGACACGTACCAAAAAAGGGTCCAAATGGCCTTTTATGAGAGATTTCATTAAAGGGATAAAAATGCGTAACATGTAAGAAAAACATATGTTGTAGTGAACATCCTCCTAAGTAGAACTAGGGTACTCCTACTGCTGAAAGGCGTTTTAGTCTAAAGTTAATATAAGTACATTTTTTTCGGTGCATTGTCACAGTGGCCTGAAATTGTACAGTGGCACTGTTGTTACACCATCCTATGGAGATTTATGGTCAACTTATCAGAGCTGATATAACAGCTCCAGTGTACAATTTCAGACCATTGTGATACTGCACCTAAAAAATTTAAACTATAATAACTTTTGAATAAAAACACATTCAGCATTGTGAGTACCCTTGTTTTCCTAAGGGGATAGACCCTACAATTTTTATTTTTTTAAACTTATTAAAGGGAAAGTAATACTTAAAATGTAAAAAAAAAATACTTTGTAGGGTGTATGCCCTTGAGTAAAACTGATACTCCCACTGCTGAAAGGTGTTTTATTCAAAAGTTATTACACCTCAGACATGAATTTTCTAGATGCAGTATCACAGTTGCCTGAAATTGTTCAGTGGTGCTGTTGCTACACCATCCTATGGAGATTTGTTGTCAACTGACCA
The DNA here is from genome assembly GCA_037306005.1 of Rhinophrynus dorsalis. Taxonomy (NCBI): domain Eukaryota; kingdom Metazoa; phylum Chordata; class Amphibia; order Anura; family Rhinophrynidae; genus Rhinophrynus; species Rhinophrynus dorsalis. Next base: position 90,153,755 of record CM074718.1, on the reverse strand, counting down.
GAGCGGTCTATAGTATGGTTTGGCAATAGCACCACTGTACAATTTCAGGCAAAATTCTCCCTTTGATAATGGACACTTAAACCCTAGGGTGACTTCTCAGAGACCACCTTAGCACTGCAGGGGTCAAGAGTGATGTGGGGGGGGGGGGTACTTTTCTGGGGCCAAATGTTAATCTTTTGGAGTGCCAGAGGGGTGTCTAACAAACAAAAGAAAAAAATCAATGTGATTCTCTTTAAAGGGTTAACCTGTTAAGAGCCAGTGACGTGTGCAATGAACTGCTGCACACCACTCTGGTCATTAAAAGGTTAATAACTGATCTGCCACTGGTTTGGTCACACTGTAGCAACTGGCATTTGTCTCCTGTCCAGGGTATGGACTACAATTCAGACAAATGTGAGGACTGGTGAGGTTGCTACAGCAACAAAGTCAAAGCCAGTCAATTGGCAGGGTCAGCCCTTCACTGTACAAAGGGCCAATACGAATTAAAGTGATAGGTGGGAAGAATTGAAAAGCAAATGTTCTGAAAACTAAGCAGTATTACAGTGACTGACTTCATATGCTTTTATAATATACAATGCAATAAAAAAAAGATAATTTCAACCATTACTATAAACTTTCTGTCCAAAACTGATTTATAAACAGCAGGGTCTTTTTAAATTCCAACGAATTAGAGGTTTATCTGTCCTGAAAAAAATAATGACATCAGTGTTTCCAAAGTTGAACGGGCAGCCAAAAGAACAAATTCTATATAAGGGGCAGAAATGAACCATTTTTTGGCAGACCGTTCCTGTATCCTGGCAAAAATATGCAAGGACAGAAAAATGTTCATGGCTGCCATTTGTCTAATAATAAATGGATTCATTCTCTAAGGGATAATAAAATGAGCCTCTGAATAACTACCTGATCACAATATATGGTGTACTATGAAGATACAGGTACAAACTGAACTTGGCGTGTTGTATTTTTCCAAGCGTGTCATTACTTGAATACCCAAAATTATTGCAAACGTTTCAGATTCCCTGGAAGTGTAAACATTTGGGTGAAATGTATAAACACATTTATGGACTTGCAGAATATGTAAAGTAAAACTAAAAGGTTACCATCCTTTGTAAATATCTCACTTAGCAGGGATGTGTCTAAGGTGACCACATGTCCCTGATTGCCAGGGACAGTCCTGGAATTTATGTGCATGACCCATGTCCCGGGCAGCCTCCATCACAGACAATACAAAGTCCCTGAATAAAGAATCTAAATAGTAGAAATTGATGCCTCTGCTGGGCTACAAGAAAATGGCTTCTAGACAGAGCTCTAAATACTAGAGAGAACGGAGTCTTGATCCTAACATCAAACAGGAGCTGCAGTGCAATTGTGGTGCAGTGTAATGCTAGACTAAGGCTTTGGGCATGATGTACATTATCTTGTAGGCCACCACAGGTATCGCTTTCTGTCACCGCAGTTCTCCATTTAGTGTTTAGAACTCTGTGGTGCGCCGGAGAAAAAGTAAGTTGCACACAGATGTCCAATGAAGTATAGTGAGGTCTCCCGCATAGCTACCCTAGCAATGAAGAGAAGTAATCTCGTCTCCAAAGTGTCCCTGAATGGCAGAATGAAAATGTGGTCACCAAAGATGTGTCTAGGTAATATTGCTCCCATTGTGAAACTATAAAGTGCACTCCTTCCAATGATCTGTATCCAAATATTCTCTGTGTGGTGTTGTGTTGGGACATGACATAACCATACATAGCATTTCAGTACACTGTGTGCCCATACACAGACAACACACACTTTCACCCATAAAACACAGTAACACACACCATCCTACAGTGCCCCCCCCCCAAACTCACACTTCACCCACACAACCAATACAATCAATCAAAATACCCACACTTCAAAGACAGGTACAACATCTACCTTAAAACAAGAGCATAACTACAGAAGTTGCAGCTGTAATGGAGCCCAGAATCTAAGTGGACCCCATTTGCCCAGGGACCAACAGGTTCTAGTTACGCCTCTCTGAAAACATGCAACAATAAAATTATAACATGACAGATGGTGCTCCTTCAAAAACCAGTACTGACAGACATCTCTTTCAACCTCAGTTGCAACAGGAAGCACATCCACCCTTTGCAGAGACCAGAAAAGCATTATATGAGAAAACAGTAAATCATTGCATAAGACTAGCAGGACAGGACAGTAATTAGTAATGTAGCTGAACACAGTCTTCAAGAGGTTATGTAATTGTGTACTGTCCTGCTGTTCTCATGCAATACTAGCAGACTATTACAAGAGTTTAGCAGGACGGTATGACAGTACACACAACCAGCAGTATACAAGAATGGCGGAGTGGTATGCAAATAAAAGTAACCAGCAGTACATGTGAATGGCGGAGTGGTACATCAGTACATACAACCAGCAGTACATGAAAATGTTATGGTGATAGGTCAATGACACAGTTTGCATCAAAAGGAGTGGGGCTTAATAATATTTGTACAATAAAGTGGGCAGGAAGTGGGCATAACAAGATGAGAAGGAGGAGAAGTGGGTGGTAGTGGGAGGAACAGGGTATGAAGGAGAAGAAACTCACCACAACCAGAGAATCAGTCTCTGTCCCCGGAGACCTACAAATCCAGAGTCTCTAAAACAGATCCAGAGAGTTTCCAGGTATGCTTATTTGCAGATTTTGTTACATTCTTTATAGTTAAGTGATGTATTTGATCATTCTGTCTTAAACAGTTTAAAAGCTTGCTTCTTATTTCTTATAAGTCACATTGGTCTTACTTTGCTCCTTTTGCATTTATTCCCAAAAGTATATATTAATGCCCATATTTATCTATAAGCATTAAAACAAATTCCATCTTTCCTGTGCATTTTTATATTTGAAGATTACATCTCACTCAATGTCCTTTAACCCCTTAAGGACCGGCTGATTACACATGCGGTGTGAAGCCCTAATTCCATGACGGTCCTGGCACATCGTGGGTACTTATGGCTATCCGAACCATGATGTGCCAGGACCATCAAGGGTCCTTAAAGGGTTAATACTGCCTTAAATATTATGAAATTAGCCTTTTTAACTTCTAATGACTTCGTTAACCTCTTGTTAATGGGTTTCTCATAACAAATTTCAAAGAGCATCATATTGTGGTCACGGTTGCCTAAATGTTCCCTGACCTGTAGATTGTTTACTATTTCAGAGCTGTTTGAGACCACTGGGTGCAAACAGTTTGGACATGACATCATTAACCATACTTAGAAAATTATTTCAATTAATTTCAGGGTAGTTTAACATTTTTATTATGTATGTCCCCAGTGTCTATTTTAACCGACAGGGTCCTAATTTCTCACTGAACCCTTCATTAAAGCGGAATCACTCCAATTAAATTGCCCCACAAATAATGATTAGTATAGAGATATGCAAAGAAATACTAGTATTATCCTGAATAAGACCAGAGTTATTAAGAAATCCATCTTGTTCGGAGACTGACGGACAGGCTTCTTGCTGTAGCAGCATCTTGTACCTGTGCAGTCAGTCACTTCCTGTACTTTAAGGTACACGCAACTCCCCTCATCAATCCTGGTGGGGACCGGGACGGACAGCGCAGGCACACAGATGTCTCTAAGATTTAACACAGAAACACCTGTGTATCCCATACTGTCAAGCACATCTTACCTACATAGAACTTCCAGAAGGTAACCACACAGACATGAAAACCTTATTATACTGGTAGGAATAAAAAAATCTTAAACTGAAGGTTTAAACTGAAGCATTTCAAAATTATAGTCAACCTTCCTTTTGATTTTATAGATTCTGCCAGTGCATAATATATAAAAAGTCAAGTTGCCTTTACTTTTGTATACACGTATAGAAAACGAAGAAATCACTGTCAGGGACAGACTGCTTTCTATCAATGACTGCAACATTGACAGGGATACAATGTTGCACTATCCCCCCCTCATTTCGTGCACTATATGCCATAACTGGGCAGCCTGAGGCCCTCCAGCTATTTCCATCCATCCCAGCCAGCCTAAGACTGGCCACATATGTTGGAGATTTAGTCCTAAACAGCTGGAGGGCCTGAGGGTGCCCCCATCCCTGCTGTATGCTATAGAGGCACTGTAATCTGTTGGATACCTCTGATTTAAAGAGCCTCTGTCACTTAAACTGTACACCCTTTGAGTGCCAGAGGGGTACACAACGCATTGCAAAGCAATACAATGTGTTCTGTGCTGTGTTCTGTACCCCTCTGGCACTCAAAGGGTTAAAAATGCATACATTTATGTGCTATTTGTGATTGCCCACGTTTTGATGCAAGAAACCTATTAACGCCTTGATAATGAATAGCACATGCACCTAAATTAAACCGCAACGCTAGCAAATGCTCCTATATGAACAGCAAAGTTAGCCAAACGTATAAAGTGTGCTAATTGCTCTGCTGAACCAGACTCAATTGCTAATCCTGACAAAACAGTGGATATTTTAGCCACGCCCACTTTTTGAACCACCGCTAAAAATGAGCAAACATTCGCTAATTGAGAGAACACATGCTCTGCTAGTTATATATCAATATACTATTGATACATCATATATGCTAATGGCGCTAATCATTTTGCCATCAAAAGTTCACTGTAAATAGCGACTGCACATGTTTCTTGCATTTTGCACTAAACGTGTTCTGCCAATATAGCAGAGCGATATAGAAAAATATCCTAAGGGATTAAAGATCACTAGCTAGAGTGCATCTGCACTACTACAAATACAATATACAGGTTGCTGATGAGCTCAAACTAGCTTTTATCAATAGTAGTCAAAAAGTTACATAGTAATTTAGGTTGAGAAAAAAAAAAAAAAAAAAAAGTCTTGTGTCCATCTAGTTCAGCCCTTTTCCTACTCCTGTTTACCGTCGTTGATCCAAAAGAAGACAAAAAAACCCTCAATACAGCAATTTCAAATTCTGCTTTGAATGGGGGGGGGGGAATCTTTCTCTATTCCAAATGGCAGTTAGATTATCCTTGGATCAACAAGCACTACATAAATATTAATCCTGATATTAACATACATAGCCGTCTATGTTCTGCTCGTAAAAAAAAAAAACAACAAAAAAAAAAAAAAGTATCCAGGCCCTTTTTTTAAAGGCATCTAATGCATTCGATATCACCACCTCCTCAGGCAGTGAATTCCACATCTTTATTGTCTTTACCGTAAAGAATCCCTTCCGCTGTTGTGGATGAAATCTCCTTTCCTCAAGTCTAAGCGGGTGACCCCTTGTCCTTTGTACTGTTCTGTTAATGAACAGGTCTTTGGAGAGCCCTTTGTATTTGCCCTGAACATATTTCTATAATGTTATCATATCCCCTCTTAGACGCCATTTCTCTAGTGTGTACAAAGTTAACTTTTCTAGCCCATATTCATAACTAAAACTTTCCATTCCCCTTACTACTTTTGTAGCCCTCCTCTGCACTCCCTATAGTTCCATAATATTGTTTTTCCGAAAGGGCACCCAGAAATGAACAGCATATTCAAGGTGGGGTCTTACCATGGACCTGTAAAGAGGCAGAATAAATATCTTATTCCTTTGAGTCAATATCCCTTTTAATACATGCCAATATCTTATTGGCTTTTGCAGCTGCCAGCTGGCACTGAGCGCTACTGCTAAGTCTGTCTACCATTACTCCCTTTTTCATTAGTAGATACAGTATGTTGAACGATGGCTAGTCAACCCTGGGCCTCAAGTACAACTAACAATGCATGATTTCAGGATATCCCTGACTGAGCACAGGTGGACTAATTAAAGTGATAGATACTAATTAGTCCACCTCTTCTCCAGCTGGGATATCCTGAAAACACACTATTAGTAGTTCTTGAGGATCAGGGTTGGCTACCCCTCTGTTGGACAACTCATCTGGCACTTAAAGTGTTAAATCAATAGGCTCTGTGAAAATGTGTTTTTTGTCCCTATGGCGCAGCCCGTTATAAACCGTTCCAAATGAAAACAGGCAAAAGTGGAGCAGTACTGGGGCAAACCACACGCCCCCATTTAAATGAAAATAAAGTTAAGTGCATGCAAGAGTCATTTGGTCTGTTCCATACTTGCCCCAGTTATTAGCACAGCAGCAGGATCAACTCAGGAATCTGCTTTAATATTTGATGCCCATTTTTGTCCAGTTAAACTGTGAAATCATTCAGCTCTTGTGTTCCTGTTATAGAAAGGATAACCAGGTTTTCATAGGCACACACTCAACAATTTGTTTACTTCATCACTTTGCCAGCAAAAATAAAATGACCACCGAATTACTGTAGGAAAATGTTCCCTTGCTGGACCTATAAAACCCTAAACCACATGTTGCAAATCTATTTTCCAAGCTAGAAACAATCCACTTTCTAGGTGAATTACTGCACGTACAGTAGATAAACCCCGTCAAGCAATTTATTGCATGTCTCTCTGGTCCACAAGGGGTTGGTGGCCAGGAGATTGCAACATGGGAAAAAAATATAAAAATAAAAACATTCCTTATAGTGAATAGAATAAAGCTGTAATATAGAAAGCAGGATGATTGTGGTACCGATATATAAACCAAGCACACCCTCCACCCCTGTCATGATCAATTGCTTAACCTTTTGAGTGCCCGAGGGGTAGGCAATGCATTGCTTTGCAATGCATTGCGGACCCCTCAGACACTTAAAGGGTTAAAGGACAATTATTACTCAGATACTATCCTACTGGCATATATTCGCATCTGTGAGCAGACCTGCCAGTGAAGTCAAAGCTGCATTATTAGCAAAGGCAGATTAATGTGGAAGAAGAACAGGGGTGAAGCGAGACCTCCTCACAAGAAAAGACTTAATTGCAGGACTGAAGTCTCTCAGTTTAGTCTTGTTGGACTGAATTGAGTGTGAAAGCCGGACATAGCATGGCTCTTTGGAGGCTGTAAAGAACCAGAGATGTTTGTATCTCAGACAGACAAACTTCATACCCCCAACGGTCACTCTTTAGACGAGACCGTTCCCCTGAGATCCACATCCCTCTCTGCCCCTCTTTCCCACCCTGGTGTCCCTCTTTTTAGGAGATCAGACTGTGTAGTATGGTTGCAAGTTTATCACATTGCTCTACAGCAATAAAACTCACATTAATGTCTGTTTAAACTTCAGTATAGGTGTTTATAAATTATCTTGTGTAAATAAAATACTTTGGTCTTGTTCTAAATCATTTATTCTTTTACACAAAGGTGTGTCAATAGGTCATGGAATAACCTAAAAATTCTTGGCAATGCCCTGCCCACCAGTGTCCCTCTTTGACTGTTTGAAATGTTGGGAAGTGTGTACTTCAGGGTTGTGTTAAGCCAAGGGCCAGGCAAAAGGAGGAGGATAGGAACGTTTTTTTTTGTTTTTTTTTTTAATTAACCCTTTGAGTGCCAAAGGGGTACGCAATGCATCGCAAAGCAATGCGTTTCGCACCCCTCTGGCACTCAAAGGGTTAAATGTGCTCCCATCATGGTCTAAATAAGAAAATAATAAATAAAATAAGCATATGTGCTAGAGGACTGCCGAGTATGTTGCTTTTTAATGGAAATCAGACATTCATAGGATTGCCTCATCAACTTTGTTTTACTGTCCCCTAGTACCCCAATTCCACTGCTGCAATATCCCAGCCTTTACCCCCTTGTAGCCAAAGAACCACAAGCTAAGACATCCCAGTGCTGTTCCACTGTACCACTACACTCACACATATATTGTCTGCTTCCGCAGCCTTTTCCAGTTGATATCCACAGAATCCGACATGCACCAACACGCTAACTTTTTCTAATATCCACTGACAGTCACTGAATCACACATACACTGACACCCCAGCTTTTCCATGGTCCCACTGTCTGCGTCCCCAGCCCTGTTCCATTTGTAGACATGCTCCTGATACCCTCTACATTATGTCAACCCGTTCCAATGAGGTAAAGTTTTTCTTGGGCTGGCACTAGGTACTCAATAGAGTAGAAAATTACATGGTGGTGTAAGATTTGAGTATCTTCAAAGTAACTGAAGTGTAATAAAGTATGGATTTTTTCTTATAGCACCATATTCTGTGTAAGCTAGCGTAGGAATAGACAAGGCAAGACCTCTCATTTGATGTGGGTAAATGCCTATTTTCCAAAATGTTATGCCTTGCAATCCTTTTCTTCAGATCTCTAATGGTTATGATAATTTTAGTGCACAAAGGTAGTTTTAAAGAAAGAAAACAGGGAGATGTAGTTTAGTGCTTATGGCATGCCCTACTAGAAATCTGCCCATTACAATATGGTATAATTTTTCTCTGGCTAGCAGTAGGTATTGAAGTAGGATAGTTATGGTTTTTCAAAGATTTTAGTATAGTTGAAGTGTTGGACATGTAAAGAAAATGTATTTTTTCCTATAGCATCAAGCCTCTGATGCTGAAAGGGTTAAAACAATATAACAGACCTTTCTAGGACTCTTAACAGAATTCTATTAACCCCTTTAATGCTAGGGAAATCTCCAGTGCATGGCTTTGAAATACACTGGAGAAGTTTAACATCCAAGGGTTAAAAGAAAGCAATTTCTATGTTTCCCTTTAATATGATAAAATTCAAAACTAGGAATTTGAAAAGGAAGGGCGGTAAATTGGATAAGTGGTGAACCACAGTCCTCTAACCACACTGCAATTTATTATTAAGTGACAGACTCACACGAAGCAGATGTAGACAATTACCTTGGAAACCTTATGATCATACTATACATACAATAAACAAACTTTCATATTATTACAGAAACTAGGTCACCATTAGTGCCATTTAAAATGAAGGGTGTTAATTTGCAGCCATAATTATGATGAATACGGTATCCCATAGCAAAAAGAATGTATGACACAGGTTATACATCTTGTGGAACATTTAGGATACAGTTACATGTAAAGTATGATGCATTACCCAGCACAGAAGGGTGGGACACTGAATGTTGCCACAGCTAATGGAGCAGGAGTGATAGATAAACAGACACTACAGCTGTTTAATTAAAACAAACAAAACCAGCTGGAGAATCACAGGGAAACCACACCTGTTTTATGCTAGCCAGTAACCCTTTGAGTGCCAGAGGGGTACGCAATTTGCAGTGACAGTCATTTGTAATCTGTTTAGACAACATGGGGTTTTCTGGGTCTGAACTATGGGCCTAGAGTATAAAAGCACAGATGAGAAATTCTGGGGCAAACTAACTGCAGTTTTGGTGAAAATTATCTCAAATATCCACTGATTTAAATGGATATTTTAAAGGGGAACATTCACCTCTTAAAAAGCTTTTACCATATGTTTAGTTATTAAAGTAGTATGAGAAACTTTTTTTTTTTTTTTTGTTTAATTTACGTAATTTTAAAGATATTTAATCTTCAGGCTGTGAACTTCCGCATAATGCGGCACGCTGAATCTTCGGCACAGCTCTTCATGACTTCCCAGTGCTACTTAATTCTCCTCCCTCCCAGCTGCCCCAGGGAGTGAATTGACGCTTCCCTTCAGTGTGGTGCGAATTCCTTCTGTCGTTACATCGTGCTCTGGTTATCATTATCCTGAACTTGCAACCTCAGCACTGGGAAGTCATGAAGAGCTGTGCCGAAGATTCAGCGTGCCGCATCATGCGGAAGTGCACAGCTTAAAGATTAAATATCTTTAAAAATATGTAAATTAAAAAAAAAAAAAAAAAAAAAAGTTTCCTAATACTACTTTTATAACTACACATATTTAAGAGGTGAATGTTCCGCTTTAACTGCATGAATGGTAAAGAGGGTAAAAGCCCATTTTAATCATAGTCTTTAGTTGTCCCCCACAGTGCAGTTGGTTTGACCCAGAAGAATTCCATTTTGCTTTTAATACATGGTCCCCCCGCTGTTGGTCCTCTCCATCGCCCTTAATCCGGTACAGGGTGTATTTCATACACTAAATATACCAGCAATGAAGGTTTCTAGTATAGTTCTGCTCTAGTGCCTGTGAATAATCTGTGGCTTGGTCACTTTAAATGATCCACCGGTGCACAAGCAGAGATGTAGCTTTTGACAGCTATGGTTGGGTGCCATACCTTTAAACCAGCAACGATTTACTTTGTAATGTCAAGTCAATGTTGAGAAGCTTTTAATATATCTTGTCTTTGCAACTGCACACGTGTGTGTGCTTGTCAAAACTTCAAATGCTAGGATTGTTGCACTCAGAGTTAATGGTGAGAAAAAGGGATTATACATAATACATATCGCTAATAATCCAGCTGTTTACATCACAGACCAGGTGCAAATAAATGCCAAGATACATTAAACAAGAACAAGTGATGAGAACCTGATTCTTTCCAGGCTTTTCCTTCATTGTAAATGGCCACCTTGCAGTGAAAGCTGACAGCTACAGAACCACTATATGCCCACTACATATTCTGTCATTTCAAAGTGATTAACACAGAAAATTATGTTATAAATAAGTCTGAATTATACTTCAAATGCCTATAAAAAAAAAAATATAAAATCAGGTGACTAGGTAAAAGATTAACCCCTTAACGACCCTTGATGGTCATAGTACGTCAAGGGTCTATCTGACTGAACGACTGATGACGTACTATGACCGTCATGGAGTTCCGGGCTCTCCCCGCGGCTGCATGCCGTTCGGGGAGTCCGGAACCAGGGGAAAAAAAAAAAAAAAAGCTCCTCGGACGTTTAGTCGCGTCGCGGAACTGATACCCCGGTCGTTAGGGGGTTAAACCATCAAGAGAATGACTCCTAGGGACAGATATAAACATCAAAAGACAGAATCTAGGCAGAATGAGAACATTGATTTAACCATTTGAGTGCCAGAGGGGTACGCAAAGCAGTGCACTGCGTTCACCAAAGGGTTAATAACTAACCTAACTCACTTCACTTGTCAGTTTTGTGACTTCTTTTTTGACTCCATCTCAGCCAGGACAGGTCGCCGGCGAGAGAGAGAGAGGAGCATCTTTACAAAACCCTCCTCTCTCATTGACTGCGGTGCAGCAACATGTTGGGATTTGGGAAGGTACTGGACTGGCATCCGTACATTCCTGTTATGCGGGTGAGTGGGGGCCTGGGGTTGCCAACAGGAACACTCAAGGCTTGCAGCTCCATAACCCTGCTGCTTTATTGTCTGGGCCAGAACCAGTGGGTGCCCCCAAGTTACCAGGCCCTTGGCAGGCGCCTAGGTCGCCTTGCCCCTGATCTGGCTCTGATTGCGGGTCTCTAGATCAGTGATTTTTAAACCAAAATACGGCACTCAAAGACTTCCCCTGCCACCCCCAGTCAGCTGACCGATATACTGGAAGGAAGAATTTCCCTGAACCACCTCAAACTTTCTCTGCCCATCCTCTTAAGCTACAGACTATCCCTCACTTTACACTTACATATTGTGCCAGGCATCAAAAGTACCGAGATGCAATGCAGTTAAATCTTTGAATGCCAGAGCAGTAGGCAACGCTTTTCAAAGCAATGCATTGCCTACCCTTCTGGCACTCAAAACGTCTCGAGCAGACTTGTCACCTTAGGACAGCATAGATTATTTTAAGAGTAAACTAGTCTGGTTCTGCTAACCACTTGTTTGGAATAAAATAGTTTGAGAAATATTTGTTCATACAGGCTGCAATGTCATCCCATTTAATTTCTGCGGTGGGTCAATATTACCACAGACTGCTATGAATGAATCCAGACAGAGCCCACATACGGGAGGCATTTATAACAACACAGTGACAGGCAAGTTTGTCCTTGAACAGAACGAATTAGCATAGCGTGAAGGGAATTGGCATAAAATGCGACCAAAACAAAGATTAACATCTCAAAATCAAATGTTACAGAAAATCACTGGTACAATATACATAGGGATGTCTGTGTTTAAGGGTTCTAAACAAAAACTTTAATGCCGCCCGCCCAGTGACTTAGGATGGAGGATTCTAGTGTTTTATGTGCATATATTCTTCCATCTTCTAGTAACTTATTAACACGATTCCATTATAATGTACATAAAGCACAAAAATCCCCTGGAAACAAAGAGCCAATGGCACAATACACCAACAGGTGAAATGCACATTACAGAACACTCAAGTACAAAAGTCTATCAGAACAATCCAGCAACAAAAGAGAAGCAGAGTGTTGAGACTACCAGGACAAAAATGATAAGAGACCCATAAGACAATACACACCAACACTACCGCCCACAGCAGTCCCTTTATTCATGAGCTTCTCCCTCCTAGTAAACCGCCATGCTCTGGATGAGCTGTCTTCCATCACCCACTATCACCAGCCAGGCTGCTACCAACCACTCCACCATCCTCTGCCTCCAGTCACCCCATCATAGCCTACCAGGCTGTCACCAGTCACCCCATCATCAACTGCCAAGCTGCCACCAGTCACTCCATCATCTGCCAAGCTACCTCCAGTCAACCCTGCCACCAATCAACCATTCACTGCCAGACTGCCAACAATCACCCCAAAATCCCCAGTCTCAGTGCCTTCCTCCAATCAGTCCACCATACCCCTGAATGCCTCCAGTCACTCCACCATTACTGCCTGGTGTTGGTGGCAGGAGATGAATGGCCCATATTTTAAAACGGTCTCCAGACTGTCTGTCCAGTCATCCAGTCACTGGGAACTTTCATTAGGGAAATAACAGCTATGGCAGCTGGTTGACACGTACCTTCTATGAGTGCAGTCAGTGGTGCAATTCCTTTTCATTATACAGTACACTGGCCATAGCCACCCCCCTGTGGAGTGATCATGTGGCTACACTATATGAACTCCATCTCCTCAGAGGGGCCAGTGAGCCACCTCCATCCCCTTAAGCCCACCACCAGGTCCGGGAGAGAGAAATAAATACAAATAGAACCCTCCATCTTCGCACTGACTGCTTCACCTCGATGGGAGCATGAGGTAAGAGTGGGAATTCAGACAGGGAAAAATCAGATGTCTTTAGCAGGTTGGTTGGGCCTCTAACGCAAACATGGCCAATAAGTATCCAGTTATTTTGCATACAAAAAAAAAAAAAAGTTGTATATTACAGTTTCTAACCATAATGTGCAGTCCTTTAGTGTAACAATGTCATATATGCAGCTATCGTGGCAAATGTGGTTGCCAGTCACTGTTCTACAGACTACATGACAAATATTCTAATATACTATACACGGTTTTAACCCTTTGAGGGCCAGAGGGGTAAGCAACACTTTGCAAATGGTTAATAATCTATATCCAAATGTCCCTCTTTAGGAGTATCTCTCATTGAGACAGAGTCCCAAATCCCATTGTCCCTCTCTTTAGATCAAAATATATAGCGTGTATGCAACTGTATCACATTTCTCCACAACAATACAACTCACAATGTTTCTTTGAACTTCACTATATGTGTTTATACAATTGTTATGTATAATTAAAATATTCTATTCTTGTTCTAGATCATTTATTCATGTATATAAAGAACCATCAACAGGTCATAATGTAAGCTAAACATTTTTCAGTAATGCACCCAGGAACAAAATCTAAAACAAATGCGTCTCGTGTGGCTTGAAAGAATGAACAGAGGATTACTGGGGGAGCATTATCCAACCACCAAAAGCTATGATTCTTTTCTATGGGAATTAAGCTTTCATCAAATGCATGGTTACAAGCAAATCCTAATTGGATGGCATGTCTATGTCTCTCTCCCCCCAAGTTTGTTTCACTCATAACGTTTCAGTTCTACCCACTGCTATCCTCTTCATGGCAGCCCATCCAATGAGGATAGCCACCCTCTGTCCAATCAGCTGAGCAGACAAACTATAATGGTAGTATTACCCTGACACACAATTACAATATTTGTAAGGCACGTGGATTATCGAGGAGATGTCTGCCAACTGTAGAAAGGCTTTTATTGATGAATTAGTTACAGAATTGCAGTTGAATATGGCACCTTCTGGTATGCATCTGTCTTGTCACAAAGGACCAACCAAAAGAGGAGCAAACCAACTGTGTGTGTGTGTGTGTGTGTGTGTGTGTGTGTGTGTGTGTGTGTGTGTGTGTGTGTGTGTGTGTGTGTGTGTGTGTGTGTGTGTGTGTGTGTGTGTGTGTGTGTGTGTGTGTGTGTGTGTGTGTGTGGGGGGGGGGGGGGGGGGGTTTTGCAAACCATTTTATCCTGTTGAATGGTATAGATCTCTAACATTGTGCTGGTGACCTCTCTAGCAGCCAAGGAGTTAAAATAATGGATTTTCAAGTCCAGTCTTCAGGGCACACCAACGTCAGGTCATCAGTGTATCCCTACATAAGTAAGATTACTAATCCCCGAGCTACTGGTTACCCATCTGTGATCTAGCAGGGATATGGTGAAAATCTGCTCTGGTGCTGCACCCTGAGGAACAGTACTGAGAATCACTAGTTTAAATCAATGAGGATTTGGGGGATTTTCGTGCCTATGATACTGTTGGTTTCCCCAGAATTACTCTTTGAATGTGAATAATCAGTAGGTTAAAGAAGAGAAACACTGTAACAAACCAACAGCACAGTAGGGCACAAATGAAAACTTCCAATAATCTCTCATTTAAATGGGGCTTTTAACTCTTTGAATGCTAGTGAGGTCTTCAACACATTGCAATTTTTACCTAAAAAAAGTATCAGAAGGACAGGGCCGGATTTCCTAAAGGGCAGAGTAGACAACTGCCTACAGTTTCATATGTGGGGGGGAGGAGCCTCAGCTGTGCTGTCACACCCACATTCTGAATTGAGGGTGTGACCAGAATCTCAATGCCCGTGCACCAGTTTTATACCAGTTTACAGTCTATTTTTTAATCTCTTGGATGTATAGAGATCTCCAATAAATTGTGGTGCAGTAAATTGGAGATCTCTTTAGCACTCAAGGGGTTAAATTGTTTTTTTTTTTTCCTTGCTTGTTACAGGTCAAGAGTATTTTCTCTTCCAGGAAACAGAGAATGGGACTGGGGTGGGGTTATGGCCATGGGCGGAGCTAAAGGCACCTATCATGTCTTGGTTGTAAATCTGGCCCTGCACATGGAACCATATGTATAAAGAAATACGGAGAAATTCTGGGGTATACGTACACTACATGACACAAATGGTCTCACCTGTTAGATGCTAGAGAAGTCTCCAACGCATTCAGAAGTAATGCAGTGGAGACCTCTCTAGTACTGAAGGGATTAAAAGCTCCATTAAAAGTCAAAGACCTTTAATACCCCCATGATGCATTTGGCTTGTCCCAGTACTGTTACTGTTTAGCTTACTGAAAGCAGCCCCATGGGCCTGGTATAGAGTGATACAGATGGGCAATTCAGGGCCAACCAACTGCACCACTGGCAAGAAAGAAAACTTCCCATTGATTTAAATGGTGCCTTTAACCCCTTCAATGCTACAGAGGTCTGCAACATACGGTGAAGCAATGCGCTAGACTCTAGCCATCAAAGGATAACCCTTTGAGTGCCAGAGAGGTATCCTTTTTAAAGGGGATCTATCACCCCATATATAGGTCTAAACAGTTTATGTAGCAACTAGAGGTTATAATGTTTTAATTTTTTTTTATAAAAATCACTATTTTGCTGAATTTAAATGAGTAAATTCTGCCCTGTACCCTACTTCAGTACAGACTGCGGTTACCAGCTCCGTACCACTATCTATCACTCCCCTACCTCTATCCAGCCTCCTCTGATGACGGAGGCTTTCAGGATGTAGGCTGGAGCTCTCTCATAGAGTCATTGGAGGAGGCTGGATAGAGGGAGGGGAGCAGAGGCAGAGTGGCAGACTGCGGTACAGAGCAGGTAACAGCAGTCTGTCTGGAAGTAGGGCCAGGGCAATATTTACTAGTTTAAATTCATCGAAATAGTGATTTTATTACAGAAATGAAAACAATATAACATTGAGTCGCTAAATAAATTATTTATACCAACATGTATAGGGGTGATAGATCTCCTTTAAAATCAATGGAAATTTTAGAATTGTGGTTTTGTGTCCTTGGGTGCAATTAGTATGCTCCAAAATGGATTAGTATGTGTTTTCTGCACAACGCTTATGTGGGGAAGCCAATCACAAGAGTGACAGACATTGTTTGGCACTCCGTGCCATTAACCTTTTGCATGCCAGAGGGGTACGCAAAGCAATACTTGCGTACCCCCTCTGGCACGCAAAGGGTTAACACAACAGAGAAGGCCACATATTAAAGTGGAATACATTTCCTCCTTAACATCAAGGAACTCCATTCCACAATGTCAGATGACAAGCATCTCCCTTCTGTTACCACTTAATATTTTCCTTTTAAAGGGATAGTAATACTTTATTATTACTATTCCCATATTGTAGATATTTGCAAAAGAATTTAATAGCCTCCAGGGAAGTCTGTCGTACAACAGTCAGGCGGCTCTGCAGCTGAGCCGAGATTGCATTAGTGAAAAATAATTATTTCACGGTTTTCTACATGTGCTTGGTTTGCAAGCACACACAGAAGACCGTTTCAGTGAAATAATTAGTTTTTACTAACGCGATGGCGGATCTGCTGCATAGCCGCCTGACGAAAGTCAGACCGGATATCCCTGCAGGCAGTACAACGCTGACTTCAGGGAAGGGGGAGGGAGGGGGGAACTTTGCATTCAGTTATCTCTAAAACCATAAAGGTTTGAGAGATGAACCTGGGGGCTATTAAATTATTTTTCAAATATCTACAATATGGGGAATAGTAATATTAAATTATTACTATCCCTTTAAGTAAGCAGCAGTGCATAGCAGAGTTCCGCAGTACAGATGGGCTAAGAACCAGGATGTTTGACCAAATCTTTACATCTGCACGAACCCCCATCTATTGAAAG